>CAKNYM010052678.1:339546-492407 GCA_932195095.1 Andricus curvator | reverse complement strand
TTCTACGTACGTTTTTTTTTTCGTTCGCTTTTGCTCTGAGCGTTTCATTTGCAAAATTGTGTTGAGTGTCACAATTTTAAGATGATTATTTGTTTATTCCGTGTTTAAATGCAGATAATATTGTATAGGTATATGTATTTATTATGCTTTTCTATATTTATATGTGTAGATTTAAGTATAACGTACAATAGATAAACATAAAACTAAATCAAAATTAGGCAAAATCATGAAAAAGCTAAAGAAATTTTACATCAGTAGGTATATCAATTTCCATGAATTCATGCATGCAATCCATGCAAAAGTGCACAAAATGTATAAATGTATAGTTTAAAGAGTTTAATCGACTTTACAATGGAAATAAAATCATTAGTAACAAAAGTAATGAACAAAAATTGTTATTTAATAAAAGGAAAAATAAAAGCAATTAGTTACAACAGAAATAGTCATCGCTGAACAGTACGCGGATGGAAGGTTTGCTTTTCAAATAGTAATATAAAATAATAAAATTGAAATAGGTAATAATAAAAAGTTAATGTAAAACATGAGTTTTATCCATTACCACAGATATCCGCGGATATACGTATCTAACTTCCAGTGAGCTTTTATATACATTACATGTAAAATATACACATTAAAAATTTCTTAAAAGCAATAAAATTGGTGTTCTTACATATTCACTGGAACTTGGAATTAAGAACGGTTTCGGGCATGGTTTGCATTGGCCTTGATCCTATTTCCAGATTGTCCGAACGTGAACAGGCAGGGCCGAGGAATCATTTCTGTTGGATTTGTACAGATGACGTAACCTGATGCAGCTAACGCAGCATCAATTTTTGGAACGGCGTAAATCCGAACTGCTTTAATCCAAGTTTCAGTGTATAAGTAACTACGAAGGTTATAATCAGGTAGAACATTCCAAAATGATTGACAGAATAGAGTCAGAGCAGCAACCAATGGTTTGTATATTGGGGACAGAATTTGTCAGAATAACCAAGTATAGCCAATAGATACCAGAAAAGGAAACTGTTGTGTGGAATGATGAAAGTAAGAGAGGACAGAATAAAAAAATGACTGCTGACGTTTAATCGGAAAAGAAAGTAAAAGCAGAATGGAATATTTTTGAAAATAAAGCGAACAGCAGCATGACACTGAAAAATGAAGAGTCAGTCAGATTTGAATTAGCGAATAAGAGTTGGCGGAAGAAGGAATGGTCAAGAACAAAGAAAAAGGTCAAGAAGTTATACAGGAAACTGAAGAAAAAAAATTTCGAAGAAAGCTTTTATTCAGCAGAGATCAGAGTTTAGGAAAATGTGCGAAATAAGGAAAAGAAAAATAAGAATGACTTATTAGAAGAGATAAAAAATTCAAAAACAGATAAAGTTTTTTGCAAGTACTTAAACAAACACATGAAAAAAATCAAGGATAAGTGGTGAAATAAAGACGTAGGATTGAAAAGATCACTTTATGGACCACTTAGAAGGAATGAAATCTCATATAACAATTAAAGGGAAAAGGGATAAACTACAGAAAATCGAGTCGTATCTTAGCGGTGAAGAAATAAATGAAAAACTTAGAAAATTGAAAAGGAAGAAAGCTTGAGGAGAATATAAAATATGGAATAAAGCATGGGTGTGTCAAGAGGGAGATGGTAAAAGAAACTACTTTGAACTTATAAAAAGATTATGGAAAGGAGAAGGGTTTCCGGATAGCTGAATAAAAGGGATTCTTTTGCCTAAAAATTCAAGAAAAGAGATCCGACTGATGTGAACAAAATTACAGATAGAAAAAGGAATCAGTTAATTTTTAGTTATTCTTCAAGAAAAAAATTTCAGCAATTACTTTATGAAGAAAGTGTTTGGAGAGCTTTTAGAAAATCAACATAAGATCTCAAAATTAAAATTAAATAATTCCATTAGAAAAAATTTAAGTAACTGATAATTTTTTAATTTTTATTATTATAAAATGATTTCACATAGATTGAATTTAATATATTCAGTACAATAATTGAAAGTAATTAAATTATTTTTGATAATATAAACTCACATGCGTAATAAAGCAAAGAACGATAGTAAGTAAAAGTACAAATCTATTATAATACCAATATTTTTGATTTTGAATGTTTCATGTAAATATAATTAAATTTATATTGTAATCATATTGCAAATTATTTCTTTCTTTCCTTTTAGGTGTCAAAAAATTGAAATTAAAGTAACTTTCTAAATTGTGTAAATTGTAAATAATCTAAATGTTAAATTTAATATAATATTATGATTATTTTTCCAGATTATTAATTTATAAAAAAATGACTTAAGGATGAATTCCAAGAAATAATTTTTAGACTCATTTAATTTACTCTCTGAATCTAAATTAATGCAATTTCAATAATTACTAGTAAAATTCTAGTAATTAAATTAGAGATTTTCTACGATTCTAGATTGTAAGCAATTCTAGGATTTTCCTACGATTCTTGATGAAAGTCAAAAAGATTTTTAAAGACTTCAAATTTGTAAAAAAATAATCTAAAAAATGTTGAAGAAAATCTTTTTATTTTACAGGAATTCAGAAAATTTTGTGAAAAATTCGAGTCAGTTTAAAAGATATTTAGGACTTTTAGAACTTGGCAAGAAATTAAAAAATATTTTTTTAAATTGTCGGAAATATTTCAAAGATTTAAAATGTTTGTAATCTCTTGAAAGTTCGTAAACATCTTTGAAACTGATTCAAAATATTCCTAAAATTTGGAAACCCCTTTCAAAATTAAAAAAATTGCCTCAAAATCTTCCACATATTTTGTCGACATTATAAAATATTTGATATTGTAAAATTGCCAATACAGAGAAATTCCCTTATTATGAAATTCCCGAATTTGAAGAATTAAAAAATTGGTGAATAATAGAATAATAAATATGGTACTTTTATTTAATAAAAAATGTGAGGAATTATCCATTTTGGGAATTCTTAATTTTCGTCAATTTTATAATTTCGGGAATTTTATGTTTCGAATACCTTTTTTTTCGAGAAATTTTCAGTGTCGAAATTTTTCTTTTTCGGAATTGTCGATTCAGACCATTTTTTTATATGTTTTAAAAACTTTTGAAATCTTTCTAACTTCTCTTTCAAATTCAATTTTTCAAAATAAAAAAAAAAATAAAAATAATTTTCAGGAATCTTAAGAAGGTTTATTATCTTGAAACCTTTCAAAATCCTTAAAAAGCTTACAAATTTTACTTCGAAATCTTCAAAAATCTACATACTGTTAAAACAAATTGCCTATAAATCTTCGGAATTCCTTTTCAACAATATTTTAAATCTTTTGAAATTAAAAAAAAAATTTTAATATTCTCTGAAGAGAAATTTTTTAAAATAAAAGTCATTTTAAGTTTTTCTAAGAATCTTAAGAAAATTTCTTTCTCCTCTTGAAACCTCTCAGAATCCGTGAAAAGCTTCTGATTGTTTTTTCGAAATCTGCAAAAATCAACGAAAATAAAAAAAAATTCCTTATAATCTTTCAGATCCTTTTTTGATAATTTTGAAAATCTTTTGAAATGTTATGAAATCGTTTTAAATACTCGCTTGCAATTTATTTTTCAGAATAAAAAATCATTAAAAGTGTTCCCAGGAATCTTGCAAAATGTTTCTTATTATTTTGAAACCTTTCAAAATCCATAAAAAACTTAAAAATTTTATTTCGAAGTCTACAAGAATCTACATATTGTTTCAAACTTTCTGAAATAGTTCAAAAATTAAAATCATTTCTGATATATTTGCAACACATTTAAATATCTTTCAAAGTGATTAAAATCTTTCCTAGATTTATTTAAATACTGCAAAATTAAAAAAATTGCTTTAAATTCTTCCAGGTTTTTTTTTCGACCATTTTGGAAATATTTTTCAATTTTCTCTTGAAATTAATTTTTTGTAAATATTTTAAATTTTCCTAGAAATCTCAAGACATTTTTTTCATTCTTTTGGATACCCGAATTCTTTGTATAATTTTGTAATCTCGCTAAATTGAAAAATGTTGCTTCAAAATTTTCTCAATTTTGTTTTACAATTTTAGGAAATTATTTTAAATGTTTTGAAATCTTTTTCACTTCCCTATAATAAAAAATATAACTGTTTATGATAGATACATTCTTAATGAAAACATATATAAAGTAGTTAATACCTCAATTTGGACTTTTTACACATTTTTTCAATTTCAAGTTTGAGATTAGCATTAATAATTTGAAATAAAGCGTTCAAGAATTTAGCATTTCAATTTAAAAGCCCTAAGATTTTAAAGGATTCGGTAGTGTTCTACATTGAGTTTCGAGTTGAAAGAGGTCTGAATAAGAATAATTTCAAATCAAAAATTTCAAAAGTGTGCACTGAATAAATATAAATTAATTCATTTAAAATTGGACAGTTTTAATTGTACACTTTCAAAATTATATGTTTCGAAAATTAACTTCATTTTACAAGAAAAATTTCCGGCATTTTAACCTAATATCTTAAATGTATTAAAAATGAACTTTAATGATTATTTAAACTATTATTTTTTTAGTGTATAAATTATCAAAATTCATATTTATTTAACGCAGATTTCACAGTCTTTCTCATATTTCCCTCTTTTCACATTTTTCTCGATTTACCCCTTAAATGCGAACTAAATTAATAGAACCCAATAAGAAAATCTAACTATTTTTGGTTAAAAGTTAATTCTTTAATTAATTTTGGTTGACAGTTTATCTTTCTCGGTGAGAAGACTTATTATTTGATGATAGATTTATTATTCAGTGTTATTATTTGGTTGAAAAGATGTCTTTTTTGGTTTAAAATTTAACTGTTTTGCAGAAAATTCATCCTTCTGGTTCGAAAATTCATCCCATTGGCTAGAAATTTCAACTATTTTGTTGAAAATTAAAAAAAAATGTTTTCTGTTTGAAATATCAACTATCTACATTTATCGTTGAGGACTCATCTTTTTGGCTTGAGAATTAAACAATTTGGTGAAAAATTCAACTACATGGTTGACAATAAACATTTTTGTTGAAAATATAATTTTCGAGTTGGAAATTCAACTGTTTTGTAGAAAATTCGTCTGTTTCGCTTCCAAATTTAACAGTTTGGTTGCATTTGTTCTAGAACGAAAAATCTTTCTTCGTTAAAAATTTTACACTTTTATTGAAAATTTAACTGCTTTGTAGAAAATTAGTTTTTTAAAATTAAAAATTCATTAACTATAAATGAAAATTTAACTATTTGATTTTAGGTTCAAAATTAATTTTTTTTAGTTTAAAAATTCAACTATGTTAGGAATGAAATATGTTGAAAATAGAACTATTTGGTTAAAAATGTATGTATTTTGTTGAAAATGCGTCATTTTTAGTAGAAAATGATTCACTTTAGTTCAAAATTCAACCATGTGGTTAAAAATTTATGTATTTTGTCAAGAGTTTGTCTTTTTTAGTAGAAGATCAGTATTTTGGCTTCAAAATTCAACATTTTGGATGACATTTTTCCTCTTCTATTGACTAAAATATATTTTTTAATTGAAAATTCAACTCTTCTTGGCAATTTGTCTGTTTCACTTGAAAGTTCATTTCTTTCGGCAGATATTTCAGATTTTTTTGATAAAAATGAAACTGATTGATTTAAAAATGAATCTCTTTTGGTAGAGGATTCAACTTTTTTGTTGAAAATTTTATTGAAAAACGTGGCAAACAGGAAACTTTAATAAAAGAACACGAGTATGTAATATTTTCAGCTTTATTGAAACAAGAAAACCGTATTATTGTGAAATTTGTCAATAGACTAAGCCACATTATTCTGGGTCGTACCACATCACCTGCACCAATACATCATATTTACAATCCATCTTCAAAATGGAAAAACAAGAATTATTTATAGACTTAATATATCTCATCTTCATATTTTGGTTGTAAATTCAACTATATGGTTTAAAATTCGTCTTTTTTATTGAATTCAGCAGGTTGAAAATTAGTTTTTTCTTAAATTATTTTTTGTAACTAAAAATTTTGAAAATTCCATTTTTGAATTGAAAAAATCTTGTTTAGTTGAAAATTCAATTATTTGGTTTAAAATTCATTTTTCTTAATTGAAACTTTATCTATTTGGCTGAGGAACCAACTATTTTCTTAAAAAATCGTCTATTTGTAGAAAATTCATCATTTGTGGCAGAAAAGTCATCTTGCTTGGTTGAAAACTAACTTTTTCGTTTAAAATTCAACTTTTTGGGTTGGAAATTCAACTGTCTTCGAAAAAGTTCGTCTTTTGAGATTGAAAATTTGAGAGTTTTTGGTTGAATTTTAGTCTTTTTTTTTTATTTGAAAATTCGACTATTTTGTCGAAAATGCATCAACTGTTTTGTTGAAAATTCATCCCTTCGGATTAAGAATTTATCTTTTATGGTAGAAAAGCGATCTTTTTTGGTTGAAAATAAACCTTTTTATTGAAAATTCAGCTGTCTTCAAAAATCCGTCTTTGTAGCTTAAAAATTAAACTATTTGGTTCAAAGTTTAACTATTTGGTTGTTTATGCGACTACTTGTTAAAAAAATAATTTTGTTGTTGTTGAAAATACTTTTTGTTTGTGTTGAAAAGTCATCTCTTTCGGTAGACTCTTTTGGTTGATAATTCAACTATTTTGTGTTAAAAATGTAATATATTTCGAATTGAAATCTCAGGAATTTAAGGCGTTTCATATTGAATTCAATACGTTATTTACATTAATTTTGTTTAAAAGAATTAATGCCCCTATTATTCCCCTATTTTCGTGAAAAATCAACCTTATTCACCTGTTTTGATAGATTTTTACGCTACGTTACTCTTAAGGGAGGGGGGGGGGGAGTATAAGAAAATTACGCTCGTCAACAAGGGAAACAAGGGTGTCTAAAAAATAGCCAAAAATTGGTAACGTATTTTATAGAACAAAACCGACTCATGCTCTTCAACGCTTCCTTTATTTCCGATTCTCTTTCTCCATGCAATTCAAAAAATAAAAGTAAGCGTATTTAAAATTAAAATTAAATAATTTCCAATTCCTAAATTCACCAAACAATTCCGTCATTCTTTTTTCGAACTAATGTGTCCTCTTTATTTCGACTCTCTAAATCCGAATTAGTAGAAATTTTACTAATTCAATTAGTAGCATTGTTAAATTAACCGTTAAATTAGTGATTTTATCACTTTCTACTAAATGAAATGGTAAGATTTATGTTACTAAATGAATTAGTAAGGGTATTCTACTAATGTGCTTAGTAGTAACAACTTACTAATTTAATGAATAGCAATGAATTGCTAAGGAAACATAATTTAATAATTTCTAAAATACATTCTGCTGGTTTTTGGGTTTTGATGAAGAAAGGTTAATGTTTTCTCAATACACCATCTATTTTTTCAATGCGGCCAAAATGTGAACTTTTGAAATTAGGTAGAATAAGAGCGTTCTCAGAAATTAAAATATTAAAATTATTATTATTGTATAAAATCTTTGATAGAAAATAAAATAAAATTTTGTATTACAATTTTGATAATTTGTTCAAAGTAAAAAAAAATTAATTTGTCATAAAATCATTGTAAAACTAATAAGAGAAAACTCAATTGATAATTTTTTAATTGAAAAATTTACTCTCAAATTGTTGAATCGAATGGCGCTATTTGATTTTACGTATCTCGCATCTTCAAACAATATGAAAATTACAATAAAAATAATAATATTGCAATGACACTTCTCGACGCTTATTATTATGTTTTAATCTAATATTTGATCGAGGGGTGTCTCACTCCGGATTAATGTATAACTGCACATTGTTTTATTAATATTTAATAGTAAAATACATTGAACATATATTGGGAAATAATTCTGTTCTTAATATTTTGCTACCACCGAGGCTACCACACTATAATTTCTCAACTTTTTTTACATTTTCAAAGAGATAAGAAAAATTAAATTATGGGAAAAACTTATTTTGAAGAATTCGAAAAAAATTTAGAATCTTTTTAATAACTTTGAAAGATTTTGAGATTAAATTGTTTTAAATGTTTCTGGGAAAATTTTTAATGGTTTAGGTTTAATTGTAAAAGAATAATTTTAAGTTTTGAATTTTGCAAAATGTGTGAGTAGAAAGAATATCGAAGACTTTTAGACAATTCTTTTAGTTTCTCAGGATTAAAAAAAATTTTAGGTAAACTCAATTATACAGGGCGTCAAGAGAATGAGAAAAATATTCTTAAGCTCGTTCTTAAGATTCATGAGAAAATTTCATACGATTTTTCTCTTAATGAATTCTAAGAGAAACTTTAAAAAGAATAAAAAACATTTTAAATTATTTCCTAAAATTTTGAAAAAGAGTATGTATAAGATTTAAAAGCAAAATTTTGCCACAATACATAATTTTAGAACAAATTTGAGTAAGTGTAAGAGATACTTAGAAGTTTTGGCACGATTCAAAAATAATAAAAATTTATTAGATATTTTAGGAATTTTGTAAGGTTTCAAGAAAATAAAAAAAATTCTTGAGGTTCCTAGGAAAAATTAATATAATTTTTCATTATGAAAAATTAATTTTAAGAGAAGATTTAAAAAGATTTCAAGACATTTTAAAAAATTTCTAAAATTTTCAAAGAAGAATCTGAAAGATTTTAAGACCATTTTTAAAATTTTGCAGAATTAAAAAAAATCACGAAAAATTCGAATAATTTAAAAATATTAGAAGGTTTAAAAAATTTGAAAGGAAAAAAAAAGAATTTCTTAAGATTTATGGGAAAATTTTTCAGGATTTTTTATTTTGAAAAATGAACTTTAAGGGATTTTTTATTTCGTCTAAACTTCTAAAAGTCATGAATATCTTTTAAAAAGGCTCGAATTTTTCCTAATATTATTTAAATTCCTGTAAAAAATATATTTTTTTAAATCTTCTAGATACCTTTTCAACACATCTGAAATATTCAAAAATATTTTTTAATTTTTTCAAGAATCTTATAAAATTTATATTTATATAAGTTTAAAAACAAACTGATAATACGTCTTTTCTTGTAAGTAATTTCAATATTTGTGATTAAAAAATTTTTTTAAAGCATTCAGTGTTACATAGAAATGTTGTTTTATTTATTTATATACAACACTTCATCTTAAAAAAACCTTTTATTTATTTAGAAAACCTCTATTATGTTTTTAAACATAATACAAAAAATATTACGGAACTGTAGTAGGGGGGGGGGGGGTCTGAAGAAAATGTTACGGTCTGTTACACGGGGAAGGGGAGTTAAAAAAAGGTCGAAAATAACGTTTCGGAATATGTGAACGCTCCCCAATTAAAACAAGACAACAATTTCTGAAAATTTATCTTGAAAAACCGTGAAAAACAGTAGTAATATAGTGCGATTTTACACTCGTTTATATATCTCATATGAAATTCATCAATTACTCCTTTAAAAGTACTTACCTTCGCTAAAAAACACTTGACAAATTCTGCATCACAAAACTTTATACTTAAGTAATCACTAATTTATTATCTATCGGTATTAAAATGAATATCAACACCGGCGGGAAAAAACAACAAAGCTTTTATTGTGTGGCCAACATCTGATACAAAATTTATATTTAATAAAATTGATAATAATAATTTAAAATATATAAAATCTAAATTTAAAGGATAAGAAACTTATTTTCCGTTTTTGACCCTTCTACAAGAGTAACTTTTTCGTCAAATTGATTAAGAATAATATATTTTATATTATTTTCACCAAGATTATTTTGATTTAGGCCTTCTAAATATTTAATTTTTTTTCAAGCCAATTATCAAATTTTATAACCATGCATACTACGCAGGTCCGAGATTTGTCCGGTCGCGCGGTCGTTGCGGGGACTCCGCTCGAATTCCCTACGAATTCAAGCATGAATCCCAATGATTCCCTGCGGTTCCACTCGAAGACCTTACGGACTGCTACGAATACTTAACGATTTCATCAAAAACCATCGGACTCGTACGAATATTCTGTTTTCAAACGATTTTACGAATTCGTGCCTTCACTGATGATTTCCTACACGGAAAAAATTTATCCGTGAAGATGTCACGAACTTGTAGCTAGGTCTCGGATACGAGATAAAAAAATGAAACATTAAATCCTTATTTCTATGAGAAATATATGGATAAATTTCGAAGTTTCTTACGAACAGTTCGAATTTCCTACGAACAGTTCCTGAAAATTTCAGACTGAAATAAAAAGAGGAAAAATTTTATTTGTGCGATTTAATTTTATATTAATTTATAAATTCGCAACTCAGAAGATTCGAACCCTCAAGACTGCTGACTCACCAGTTTCTAAACACATAAACCAGGAGTGCGTAAACACGCGCAGCCATCGAGGCCAAACAAAATAGGTATTATAAAACTTCTAGCCACTCATCCGACGAGCTCGAGGCACACATACGAGCGCACACACGCACCGCGCGTGTGTGCGTGGGCCACGTACAGGGAGACTTAGTTTCGAGTTCCTAGATTTGTCAGGCAAGCTCGTGAGTGCTCTGAGAATCTTTTCCCAATCACTCGTAATATTTTTGTAATTATTCACGTAAAAAAAAAGTGATGAACCGTTTTAGAATTTTCACATCGAGTTCGTCAATCTTTCTCAAAGTTCGTAGGTTATTTACGAAAATACATAAATATCCCATGAATTTTTCTCATATCCGAGACCTAGCTACTAGTTCGTGACTTTTTTACGGATAAATTTTTTCCGTGTACTTTGATTTTTACGGCATTCATTGCCTTACCGGAATTCTTACAGATTGCCATCTGATTTCTGATGGAATAACCCGTGATTTTTTGAGTGAGACGCCCCTCGTTCTCGATCATGATCGGTCGACACGAGCAGCTCGGTTCAACGATATGAAGTAAGACGAGATATTGATTTCAAAATCTTAGCTTCTTTAAAATGGGTAAGTTTTTGTTTAATATCAGTAATGAGGTGAATATTTTAAAGGGAACTGGGAAAGTTTCGTTGGAAAAAGTTAGGTCAACTAAAATTTATTTTTAGAGAAATTCAAGACCTTCGAGGAATACAGTGTGCAGCAATTGGCTGAAATACTTGAAAATCACTTAGATTCAGACACTGTAGCCAAACTGGAAGGTATGAAAAGCAAATATTCACTTATTCATATAATTTTTTCTAAAATTTGCCAGTGAGTCAAAAAGCTAACCTTCAAAAGTGCACTGGAGTTTTCCAAATGTCCGAATGTAAATTATTCTTACATATTCCATTTATATGATTTATATGACTGATTGTTACCTTTGTACAATAAGTTTTTTCTAAGTCAAAACGATTTTGAATTTTTGATAATAAAGAGCAAATTAATAAAGTTGCCTCTAGCCTCGGAGAACTCGGTCGGGAAATTCTAACTTTCTAAGTGCTACATTAAAAATGTTGCTTCAAACAGGATAAAAGTTGAATAATAGTCTTATTTAAAACAATTTTGTTATTCGTACCAACAAGTGAATTTGAAATTATTTGCACTATCATTTATTGTCTCCTTTGAAGATATAATAAAAATATTGATATACATTTTTTAATAAAGACTATGTTACATGAAAGTCGACGTACCATATCGTAATTAAATAACAGTTTGAGAAAGGTATTATCTTTTGATCTCTAACTTGCAGAAAACTCACTCAATATACATTAGAATCTACGTAGATGGTCAAAAAAATTTTAATCACTTTACAGCTTCTAAGTCGAATTTTTGGGTTCAAAATTTTCGTTTAATTGTTGCTACGAATAAAGAGGTTGTTTTAAAGAAGATTTTAAAGTCTTTTTTATGTTTTAAACTCACACTTTTGAGGAAGCACTTATAATTATGAGATATAGTTTCCCTAAGGCACAACAATTATTATTTAACCTAAATTTTGAACAGAATCTAAAATTTTGTTGTCTTCAAAAAAACCTTTTTTAGCCACCTTATTGTTAAACTGCGGATGAGTTAAAATAAAAGTATCCAGATACTTTAAAGTGCGAAAATTTTAATTTAGTTTATTTAATTTCTTTAAGCGAAAACTTAACCATTATATTTTTGTTTGAAAATTGATCGTTTTCAGTTCAAAATTCAAATATTCAGCTTCTTGCTTGAAAATTCAACAGCTTGTTTGCAATTTTTTCTGTTCCTTGACTGAAAATTGAAAATTCAATTCATGCTGAAAAGTAGTTTTTTTTTTAATTGAACTGTTTCTGATTAAAAACTAATTTTTTTCCTTGAATATCAACTACTACATTTTTCGTTCAGAATTCATCTTGTTTGGAATACAAAATCACTGAGTTAAAAGATAAACTCTTTTGTTGAAAATAAATTTTTGTTGTTCAAGATTCATCATTTTAATTAAAAATTTATCTCTTTGGTTGAAAAGTTAGCTATTTTGTTGAAAATTCGTTTTTACTTTAACAGAAATTTTTTTTTCAAAATGAAGATGAAGACTCCTGTCGAATATTCCAACATTTTAGTTGAAAATTCCTCTCCTTAGTTTAACAATACAAAATTTGAAATTTAACCATTCAATTTTAGGTTGAAAAATTACTATTTTTAGTTGAAAATTCAACTATTCCAGTCAATGGTTCATGATTTCAGTTGAAAATTTATCACTTTGCCTGAAGATTTTTTTTTTTTTTTCTGGAAAATTAATTCTTTTGACTGAAAATTCAATTATTTGGTTGAAAGTTTGTCAATTTTGGTTGAGATTTCTTCTATGTTCTTGAAAAGACGTATTTTTTTGTAGAAAATCATTCTTTATGTTTCAAAATTAATCTTATTGTATGAAACTTTATCTTTTTGGTGGTAGATTTAAGTATTAATCATTTTAGTTGAAATTTCATCTTTTTGATTGAAGATAAAAACTACTTGGTTAAAAGTTACTCTTTTGTCAAAAATTAATCTATTTCAGTCAAAGATTCATCATTTTAGTTCAAAAATATTTTTTTTTCTGGAAAATTAATTTCCTAAGTGAAATTTTATCGATTCCATTTTTGGTCAAATCTTTTGTCATGATCTTTTGTAGTGCAAAATTCAACTATCAACTATCAAATGAAAATTTGTTTGAATTATCATTCAAATTCATAGACTTTAGAGAGAAATTCAAAAAATGATTCATTATGTTTTTAGTATTATTTGATTATTTAATTATTTAATGGTGCCAATGTATTTGAGAATATCTTGTAATATACTTTGTTAAAGATTTCTAAATTAAACATATTAATTAAATCTCCAGAAACTGAAGAAAAAAATTGTAATAAACTCGCGAAACTGTGGACTTATTCCGAGTAGATTTAAAAAAAATGAGAAATATTTGAATGGCTCCGTACTGTAAAAAATTATACCTGAAAAAAACTTTATATATCTGGATAGAACTTGAAATTGTCAGGGAATGTTTTTTCGGGTATGATTTCTTTATTTAGCTATACTGTAATAATAATTAACCATGATATACTAATTAAAATTATGTAATACAAATTTTGTATTATAGGATGCTACTAACGTGCCTAAGGAAGTAGAGGATATCCGGAATCAATCAAAGACAAGTGTATAGCCATACATTGTGTGGTGCAAAGCTTGCAAAGATTTCCACCTTAAAACCTTTTAAGATTATTAATATTTTAGTTTTAATTAATACTATAACATGTTTTCAATTCGGATTAAACTAACTTGTTTTTTAATCGGACCTAATCCGACTTTAATAATTTATTAATAGATTTCAATAAAATTCTCTTCGTTGAAAAAACAGTTTTTAAATTTACTTGAAATTACCCTTTGAAATAGACTGGATAAAAGTCCGGCAGACCGGCCCTAAAACAGTTGAAAAATTTTGAAAGGTTTCCAGGGATTTCAATGAATTTCAAAGGATTTAAAGGATTAGAAATGATTTTAAAAGTTTTCGAGTGAATTCATAGAATTTACAAGGATATTTATTATTTTAAGCAATTTTCAAAGCTTTCAAAGATTTTACGAAAGTCCAATGCATTGAACAGGGATTGATTTTTGGGTTGAAAACTTGATTGTTTTATAGAAAATTCATATTTTTGGCTTAAAAAAAAATATATATATAACCTTTTCTTTTGACTAAAAAACGTTTTCTGGATGAAAATGAGACTGTTCCATTTTATTTTCGTATTTTAATCAACGGAATTACAAAAATAAATGATTTATCAGTTGACATCCTTAGTAAGTGTTTAATTATTATTCCTTTCTTGCAAGCACATTCCAGTTCATATTACGAAAAGTATTAAGCAAATATACTGTACTCTATATACAGTATATTTATATAATATATAGTATTGTGTGGGATCTCTGTATTAAATTTAAAAAAAGTGTAACTCTTTACAATGTATTGATAATAATATGATATGATAAATAACACTCGGTCATAATATTGCATATACGTAACAAAACTGCGGTCGACGTAGTTGACGCAACAGGGCAAATTTTTGGACAGCCGGATATTGGAAGGAAGGTCAATTTAACTAACTCAATTGTTTGAATAGTTTATTGATTCCAATACAATCACAGTTGTAATTTATACCTTTTTGGTATTATCATTCGCAGCAGTTGGATACTCCTGCATTTGTGCGTTGAATATATTTTCGATCTCCTCACTACATTTGGTTGTATCTTGAGCGCATTTTGCAAAGCATGTCTTCATCTGAGCATGATGTAATTTTGCATCTTTTTTTAATTTGGAAATCAGTTTTTTACAGCATTTTTCAGCAGTCTTTGAACAGAAAAATAATAATGTTATTTATATTTACATCAAATTATCTTGTAAAGATTGTCCCAAGTCCTGATCTTTTAAATATTGCTTGTATGCACGTCATTGCTACAAATTTGAGAATTTTGTTCTGATGCACTAGAATGTCCAAAATGTTTTTTGAGATATAGCAAGTATGGAGAAAAATATTTAAGAATTGAAAATATTGTTTATGATATTGTAGACTTTTCTAATACAATATAATTAAGTTTCATATACTGAAATACAAAAAACATTTAACAATTACTATTTAGCAATTTAGTGATATTTAATGTGAAACTTGTTCCGTAAATGTTTAGGTTTGATATTATATCAATGAATATATAAAACTGGATTTTAAAAGAGCAAATATTGTGTTTGAAATAGACTATAAAAAATATTTTTCGAAGTACCGGAATATCCTTAGCATTTTTGGCTTCATCATAACACTGACGACATTTTGTGTTATTGGTTTGAACACTTTCTGCGAATCGTCGATCAAAATCAGTACTCCTACATCTCGCTTCTATTTGGTAATACGGAATTTGTTTTATCTTTACAGCTTTAGCTGCAACCTAGTGAGAAAGAAGAACAAAACTGTAATAGATTTTTGAAAATATTTGTAATCAAATAAATATTTAGAAATTTAAAATTATTATTGTCTACTGACCTCAACATAAGAGTATGCCTTATCTTGGACATCACCTAATCGTAGAGTTAATTTATTTTGTGAATCAAAAATATCGTCTTCTAACATAACTGCGAAGACCATCTGTAAAGTTATTTTTATTTTAACTTTTACTGTTTAGTTTTTGATATATTTATTGTATATATATATATATATATATATATATATATATATACATATATACATATAATTTTCAAAAAACCGGTCAACAACCACCACAGGGTCTCACTGGGAGCAACTACCATCTAGGAAAATGACACCGGCTCCCAGTAGAACCACGGTCTCATTGTCTCACAGAAAATGCATTTGTTTTATTCTCGATCATTTTTGAAATATTCAAATCTGAGCTACATTCTTTTCTTAATGCTTTGCAAATAGAGCGATAAAGTATTTCCAAAATATTATAAAAAATTGGTAGCTAAATTTCTCTTATGGCGTTACGAGCTGTTACATGAGTGCAGGGAGGGGAAACCAATAATCTTACGTAACATTATAAAATATTTCAAGAAATTTCAATATATTTCAATAAGTTGATGGCTTTTCAATGGCTTTTAAAGATTTGAGGGTATTTTAAAGTTTTCCAAGGAATTTTCAGGAGCTTTAAGAAAACTCAAGAAATTTCAAACGATTTCAAAGCACCGGGGATATTTCAGGTTATTTTGAAGGATTCCAAGGAAGTTTCAGAAGATTACAAAAATGTCAAGAAATTTCAAAGGATATCATCAGATTTCATTTAGCTTCACTGGATTTCAAGAGATTTCCAAATATTCCAAGGTATTTCCCAACATTTTAAGAAATTTAAAAGATATAATAGAATTGTAAAGTCTTTAGAATATTTTTAGAGTTTTTAAGGAATTGCAGAAGATTTCCAAAATTTCATAGAACTTCAATTATTTCGAGGGATTGTAAAAAATATCATAAGATTTTATCAAATTTTACGGGATTTCAAAAAGTTTTGAATATTTTAATAAAATATTTAAAAATATCTTTAAAGGAATTGAGGTATTTAAATGTTTGAAGAGATTTTCAAATATTTCAATGAATTTCAGTAGAAATTCATTGAAATTCAGTAGAACACAAGAATTTGAAGAGATTTCAGAAGATTTTAAAGATTTCGCGTTATTTTTAAAGATCCCGAAAAATTTTTCGGGATGACAAAATTTGAAGGGATTTCAAAGTATTTTAAACGATTCCAAGGATGTTCGCAGAGTTTAAAGACATGTAAAGAAATTTCAAGAAATATCATCAAATTGCGTTTACTTTCACGATATTTCAATGGATTTTATAGCATTTTAATTAAATTTCAAAGAATTTATTCACAGGTATAGAGGGATTTTGAAGGATTTTAAAGATTTGATGAGATTTTCAAATATTTGAAGGTATTTCAGAAGATTCCGAAGAATTAAAAACATTTCAGGTTAAAAAAAAAAATATTTCTAAAACAGAGTTTTTTCCACCATTTTCGAAACTAATACTACCCACAAAATCATTCAACATTTTTTAAGTTTATCGCCCTTCGCACTATTCACTAAATAAACCTTCAGATTTGGTGATCTAGTTTGCTAGATTTCACGACAGGTGATTTGATTAAATATTTGATAATATTGTATAATCTAGTATTATATTAAATATTATTAGCCTTTACTATGACCGCAATCGTGCTTTGAAATGCTTAGGATATTTTAGGTCAGGGTTAGGTGAGTTTTTCTATTTTGTGAATTTAAATTGTTGATTCTCAACAATAAATATATGTAAATGAATTTTTCAGTTTGATAATTGATAATTTAAAAAAATGTGTGGGTTACTTACTTGAAAAGCACAGAAAGCCAATGAGCAGAAGATCGCCCACATCATGATTGATGCAAAAGTCGTTTAATATCCGCTTTCTAGCAAAGATGAACCAGAAATATTTCACCTGAATCTGAAAAGTTCCCTTTTTATACCAACTAATTTATTATACGTGGCACAATTATTCAACTGGCGCAAGGGCAATTTATAAGAGAAGAGTTGCGAAAGATTGAGGAAATTATCATGATTTAAAGCCCTGGCAAAGCTAACGTTAGATAAATAAAAATCTGTTTTCTGGCATCATTGTTTAAACTCTGAACATGATATATTCGAAAAATCTACATATTATGTGGATACGCTTTGGCATACGAGAAAACTAAAAAACAGAAAAATAGATTTTTTCAAATGGGACCGTTGATTCACTCAGAGAAAATTTATGTTCAAATTTCAGAAATTTTTGTTTTCAATTTTGTTTTTTCTTTTTGCCTTCCCTGAACTAATAAAACAAGTTTTTGAGTACCATTTGTTTGGATGAACATTTTTTTTATTGAACTAAAGTACTAGCTAAAATTTAAAAAATAATTGACGTATCTCATTATTTTAAACCAAGAAATTTATTTCTTTAAATCGAGTAAAATCTTTTTTATTTATTTTCCAAGTCTAAATTAGTGAAATTTCATTAATTACTAGTAAAATCCTACTACTTAAATTATAGAAAACTGAGCTACTGAATAGTAGTAGAAAATGATCAATTCGATTTGTCGAAATATTTATATTCCAAAATTCTATAGTGGAAAAGTTTCTCCTAATTTCAGAGCAAAAATATGTTTATTTAGGGCTTAATTGAGATAAGGTTATTAAAACAAAAAACGTCGCAAATAGGGAAGATTAATAAAAGAACGAGACTGTGTCAAAGATGCAGCTTTATTGAAATAAGAAGGCGATATTGTGAAATTTGTCAATCGATCAGTGCCGTCTTCAAGATGGACAAACATGAATTATTTACACCTTTTATCTATTTCACCTCACAATGTTTACCTTAAATAGCATCTTGCGCAAGTTTCTTGATTTGAGTGAAAAAAATCATTTTTATTACAAAATAAAAATTTCGAATGAATATTCATTTTTTTTAAATGTTTTTAGTACTGGAATTCAAGCTAAAATTAGATTCGGACAGCTAAGAATAAGAAAATAAATATTCCCAGTTTCTTTTTCAAGTTAAAAATAAAATTTTCTTAGGATTTTTGATATAAATCAAAAAGATTTTTAAAGATTTCAAATGCGTCGAAAAAGAATTTAGAAAATTTTCAAGACAATTTTTTTATTTTGCAGGATTTTACCAAATTTTATGAAAAATTGAAGTCAGTTTTGAAGATATTTAGGACTGCCCGTGTAGAAATAGCCCCACTTGGCCCTATTAAAAGTCGGGCACTAGTCGGGGGCTAGTGGGGTTCTTTTTGGTGTACATTTCTAGTCGGGGGCTGGTCGGGGACTAGTCGAGCTATTTCAAAAAATCTTAATCCTCTGTGTAGGCTATTTTTATGTCAAAATTCCTAGGCGGGTTCTAGTCGGGCTCTGATCGGGCTATTCTTCTTTTAATGTAACATTTTTAATATCAATTCAACGAGAGTTTAAGACTGTTCCTGTGTTCTAAAATTTCGAAAAACTATAAATACAAATATCGCGAAAACAATTTTTTTTCTGTTTTTTTTTTAAGGAAAAAAAATCTAAGTTCCATCTTTAAGATAAATTGTAAATCTTCAGAAAAAATTACATTTGATTTAATTCTTAGTCGTCGTAAAATAGTCTAAAACGCCTAAAAAGCAAAACATTATAGGAAAGTTTAAAAAAATTTGTGTATTAAAAAAATTGTCGCAATACGCGATAAAATTTCTAAGTTCCGTGGATACAAATTTTAAATGCTCATTAAAAATGACATTTTATGTCTTTATATCAAAAGTTTTAAAATAGTCTAAAACGCGAAAAAACAAAATATTACACGAAGAAAAATTGTAATCGATTTAAATTATTTATTTAAAAATTATTTTATTCATATTCCTGTTAACAGATTATTTATTTTACGTCTATATTATGATGTCGTATAATAATAAAAAAATCAATTAGAAAAAACGTTTAAAAAATTGTTGTTATTACTTTTTTGAGCTGTACCTTATGAAGATGGCTTTTTCATCGAGTTTCAACTCGTAGGTTTAGCGCAATGCTTAAGACTACCGACTGCTAGGCGACAGATTCAGGTGTAGATGTAGGTTCGAAACCCCGTATCGTTAGAAATTTTATTTGTAATATAATGTTTAAAAATGTAATATATGTATTCATTCTAAGCAGGGCAATTAACATTCATAGACAGAATACTCGCAGTCAATTATTATTTATTTTTTAAATACCTTTTTTGTTATATCTTTAGAGGATAGCAATAGTGGTACTGCCCCAGTGGTGTGTTCTCACGTGGGTAGTACCCGACTAGACCCCGACTGGGATAAGTCGGGTCATCCGACCAGCCCCCGACTAATTCATCGTGACGAACTGGTCGGGTACCCGACCAGTTGTCCCGACTAGCCCCCGACTTAAAGTGGGGCCAACTGGTCGGGTACCCGACCAGCCCCCCATTTGCATTTCCACACGGGTGTATTTGGCATTTATTCGTTATTTAAACAATTTTTCAATTGTTCATTTTCTGCAGTAATTTTTGAAACTGTTAGGAATTTTTCAATTGACATATTTCCAATTGTTGATTATTTCATAATTTCGGGAATTTTTTACTTCGAATATTTTCTTTTTTGGCAATTTCACAGTGTAGAGAATTCTTTTCCAGGATTTTTCAGTCATCCGATTTTTGTATATCTTTCGAAATCTTTCATACCCTTTTTAACTTCTTCTTGAAAGTTTAACGATTTGCTAGAAAATTAAACGATTTGGTTGAAAATTAACTTTTATGTTGAGAATTCATATTTTTGGTTAAAAATAAAACTATTTATAAAAAATTTCAGCTGTTTTTTATAACAATATATATAAATATATATATATATATATATATATATATATATTAAAATATTATTATTAATATATATAACTTTCGAACAATTAGTTTGAAAGTTTCACTACTTTGTTAAAAATTCATTTTATTGGCTGAAGATTTTACTATTTTCTTGAAAATTCATTATTGTTTGGTTGAATATTAATTTTTTTTCACTGAAAATTTGACTATTTCATTACTGACTGAAAATAAATCGTTTGTGATAAAAAATCAACAATTGGCTTGAAAGTTCATCATCACATCGTTCTCGGCTTAGAAAAAAAAGAAATTTACTTGCAAATATTATAAAATAGATAAAACCTCTACGTTTTGAGTGATTGTTAAATTTGTTTTTATTTTAGATTAAAAAGGAAGTTTATTTACTTAAGGCTCTATAGGCCTTAAGGAACACATTCTCATTACAATACCCACACACTTTTTTGAAGTCCAAAGAAAAACGCTTAATTGCTTAAGAAACAATTTTGGTTTAACTTACTGAAAATGCTACCGAAAAATCGAAAATTCCGTTTCTAGTCAAACAGTGTTTGTTGTATTCATAGAAAACTATATTTAAATTTTTTTACATAAAACCAATACCTTCTCATTAGGATGAGGATGTAAAAATTTGACTTTTTGTATATTTTTTAATGTCATTTTTCACGATTAAAACCAAAAATACGCGTCCTTTGAAAAAATAATTCACAACAAATTTGTAGATCTTTCTTCGATGGATACTTTTGGCGAATCATATTTTTTCGTATCTTGCATAGTCTGAAAGCAAAATGGAATTTTTTATTTTATTTTTTATATGTTTCATGGGGCAACGTTTTTCTCTACTCGATTTTTTTCATATCGTGCGTTGTTTGGCTTAAAATGTTCATGTCCGTTAGTTTTTTTGGATTTTGAAAATGCTATAACTCTGATAGTTTTTTTTTGTCAAAAAAAGTTGTGAGGATGAATTGTTCAGATTTTTTAGTACCGCGAACTGCCGTACATAGAATTTTGAAGCTTAAAAAAAAATCATTTAAACAATTTTGAAAATGCTCTAACTTTTTGAATTATCATCAAAAATAGCTGGCTAACGAACTTGTTCTTTTCTTTTAGGGCTTAAAAAAATATGCTAAAGCTCAATCCAATCTGATAATTTTTTCGAAAGTTATCGTGCCTACAGACAGACAGACTACAGACTACAGTCAGACACCTGGGTAAAAATAATTTTTCCTAGCTCAGGGGGTCTCAAAAGGTGGAGATTTGATGAAAACCGACTAAGTCAAATTTTACATAAAACCAATACCTTCTCATTAGAATGAGAATGTAAAAAACTGATTTGTCAGTTGAAATCCTCAGTATTGATTTAATTAGTTGAATTTTTACTAACTGAAAGCCAGAGAGTGTAAATTATACAAATAATAATAATTTAGACAAATTATTTTATCTTTAAAAATATTTCAATGTAGAATTTAATTAATTTCATTCTGTCTGAAGATTATTCATCAATGATTTTGTTTTAAATAAAAATCTTTAATTTTTGCGTAGATTATATGAGAAGAACCGAGAAAATTACTTTAAAATCGCTGAAATTTGGAAATATATTTTCACGCTTATGTCACTTACTGGTCGCATGTCACTCACTGGTGTCTTTACCTTAGCTTGTATCGTTTGTCCCGAAATTCAATTTTTTTATTTTTAATGTTGTTTTTTACGAATAAACCAAAAACTATGTGTCCAATAAAAAGTGATTTATAACAAATTTGTAGACCTTTTTTAGGCGTAAAATTTTTGTGGGTTTATTTTTTTGTATCAAAATTTGAATTTTTGATTGTTCGAAAAAATTCAAAAAGCTGTTCTGATAATCTCGTAGGGCTTTTTAAAATCAACGTTTTTTATTTTCTTGACTTTTTTCATACCGTGCGTTGTTTGACTTAAAGTGTTAATTTTTATTTTTTTTTTTATTTTGAAAATGCTTTAACTCTGATGATTTTCTTTCTATCGAAAAAAATCATGAGAATAGATTGTTCGAGTTTCTAAGTACTATGAATAACTGTACATAGAATTTTTGAATTTTGAATAATATGGTCTTAAAAATTTTCAAAGTGCTCTAACTTCTTGACCACAGGGCTATTTGACCTTAAGGATAACTCTCAAATTTATAAGAATAATTGCGCAATCAAAGTTATTGAATATGTTTCAACCTAGAATTATAATTAAAACATAAATTTATAGGACGAATATTAATGACGGGATTGTGTCTGTTGTTATCAGGATTTAAGTCATAGCGAATATGTATATCACCTTTTAGTGGATTGTGCAATTTTTGTAAACGAAAGAAATTTATACATAAGTAAGAAAACAAATGTTCTTGAGATAAGAAATGCATGGCTCGATGTTTTAAATGACAAGGAAGTTAATTCAATTAAGAGAGTAGTTGATTTTCTTAACCAGATCTTAGTAAGAGGTTATTTCGATTGTAAATGAGTGAATTAAGAAATTATAATTAATTTAGATTTAAGAGAGCTGAACTCCTTTGTATGAATCGGTCGATTCTTGAACAAATAAAGCTACAAGATAAAAGTAGGCCATAAGAAATAATATCACTTTTGTTTTTCTAAAAAAGAGGATGTTTTCAAAAATGTGGTGTTTATACACAAAAGTAGATAGAGAAACGTTTATTCTTTAGCCTGCTGGCCTTAAAAATCTCTAACGCCGCTTGTTCTTATCGCATTGCCTTCCTCGGTTCGCCTCGCCTCGCTCGCATGTCCCTACTTTCTTGCTTTGTCTCGCATTACCAAACTCTGCCTCCGCGGCTATTACCTAATACTTATCTACTATTTACAATATTTACATTTACTTATATTTACTTCCTCCTCTATTTACAATCTTTCCTTCTCCATTCCTCTTCCTCCTTCCTTCTCTTCCTCTCCATCTTACTCAAAACTCCCTTCACCCATGCTACTGCTTTTTGTCCCCCCTTTCATGCATCAATACCTCCATGCTTATCTCACTCCTTTCCACCTCTACGCACTCCTCCAACCAGTGCTCCACTCTTGCCTCCCCCTTACCACATAGTTCACACATCCTCTTTTACCTAGCGAGCCAGAACCTATTGAAACCCTCCATGCACCCACATCTCATCCTCGCTATAAGCTCCTGACTTCCTTTCTCTCCTTTCTCACACAAATATTGCGCTCTCGCCCTTGGCATAATCCACACATAGTTCCCATTAAACCTTGTCTCTCTTATTCTCTCTTCCTCTGCTGTCTTCTCTCTCTCCATGCTGTTTTTCTTAACCAACTCATATACCTTCCTTCCTTCCTCATGCATCCTTCTCACTTCATCCATCTGCAGTCCATTCGTTCTAAAATACCTTTCTTTTTCAACCTCCATCTTCCCACCCCCTCTCCTGTTCTCCTTCTCCCACCAACACTCCCTAACCAGCTTACTTCCCCCCTCTTCCAAAAATTTCTCCTCATATTTACACGCTCGACTCCCCGCTAGAATCCCTACACTCGTTCTCTCCGTCTCCCTCCTGACAATATAATTAGGCGTGTTCCTTACCAGCCCCAGTGTCCACTTTACATATCTCTCCTGCATCCTATTTACCTCTTGGCTTTCCTTCCACCCCCACACCTCTACTCCATACAATAGCACACTCATCACTAGTGAGTCAAACAATTTCATTCTCCTTCCAAAATCATCTGCGAATTACTTCTTTCCCAAACCCAAACTCTTTCACCGCCTGCACCGCCTTTTCCTTCCACTTGCACTCCCCTCCCTTATCCCTTCCACCTCCTTTTCTGAAAACCATAACCTTGGACTTTTCCGCATTCAGTTCTAACCTGTTCTTATCCAGGTCTCTTCTCAACCTCTTCATCATTTCCTTTAAGGCCTCCTCGCTTTTTGCCAACAACACTATGTCATCTGCATACGCTAGCGACCAAATTCTAACCCCTCCTATCCTGATTCCTCCTACCACTCCCGCCTCCAGCTTACTTTTCATATCCGAAATTAAAATCGCAAAAAGCGTTGGGCTAAGCGGACACCCTTGTCTTAACCCCCTATCCATCCAGAATCCCTCCGAAATCCCCTGTCCTCCTCTTACCTTATCTTTGGTCTCTTCATATATCTCCCTTACCCTCTCGATCAGGCCTCTCTCCACTCCCCTCTCCTCCATAGCCTCCCACAACCTCCCCCTATCCACCGACGGAAACGCGACTTTTAGATCCACAAAAAACGCGTACACTCTCGACCCCTTCTTCGCTAATTCTCTATCCACCACGTGCTGCAGAACGTAGATATTGCCGATAGTACTCCTACCTGCCCTAAAGCCCGCCTGCTTCTCTGGCAATATTCCTTTTCCCTCGACATCCTTCCGCAGCCTCTCCGCCACCACCATCGTGTATACTTTATACGCCGTATTCATTAGCGTAATCCCCCTATAATTTTCCTGCGTATCCCTATTTCCTTTCTTATACAAAGGCACTAGTAACCCTTCTCTCCACCCTCGTGGGAATCCCTCTCCCTTCCATACTTTCTTCACTACCTCCTTCAGCCTCTCCCTAACCTCTTGTGTACTAAACAGCCATGCTTCGTTCTCTAGCACATCCAGCCCTGCTGATTTTGACCTTCTTAACTTCCTTATCTGTTTCTCCATCTCCTCGTCATTCAACTCCTCCATCTCTGCATCCCCCGTTCTTCTACTCCCATCATCTCTCTTCCTTGAATCTGAGCCCTGAAATGATTCGTTAAAAAACTCCCTCCACTCCTCACTCCCTATCTTCTCACTTATCCCTACTCTACGCTTCCTAAACCTATTTATTATCTTCCAGACGTCCCCTTCTGTCTTAACATGTCCTAACTCCTCCTCCTACTCCAGCTCTTTCTCATTTTCCTGTTCTTTCTTCTTACACATCAATCTAAACCCCTTCCTCATTTCTACGTACTCCTCCCTTTTCGCAGTACCCTCTTTCTACTTCTTATACTTCCTCTTCACCTTCCTTTTCATCTTTTTACATTCCCTATCCCACCACGGCTTCACCATTCCTTTCTTCTTCTTTTTGAATACCTTCTTTTGCACGCACCCTTTCACTTTCTCTTTTAAATCCTCCCATATCTCATCCACTGTCTCCCCTTCGAAGAGTACCTTCCCTAACTGCTCCTTATACTTCTCTATCGCCTCCCTTGTCCAGCTAACCCTCTGCCCCGTCCACACTTCTTCCCCACCTTACCTTCATCCGTTCTCACCCCTTATCCACAACCCTAATGGCTGATGGTCTGATTCTACCCTCCATTCTACTGCGAATCTTTCCATCTCCTCCCACCCTTGCATATTCATGACTACATAGTCTATCACCGATACCCCCACCTTACCTACATATGTGTATTCTCCCTCTTCGTTCCCAGTTGCCATACCCTTTTGCCACCGCCCAGCCTCTATCCTCCATCCAGTTCCTTAGAATCTCCCCGTCCTTATTTATTAACCTATCCTTCGAATTCCTTTCGAAGTTCTCCCCTTCCCTGTGAAGGCCCCCTTCCCTCCCCATCCTCGCGTTAAAGTCCCCATCCAGTACCACAAAACCCTCCTCTCTTTCACCTAACAGGTCTTCCACCCATTCTCTAATTCTTTCCATCCCATACTTATTGCACACTGTCACAAACTTACCCGTTACCCCTCCTATCTTTACTTTCCTCATTTGCACTCCCTCCCCCTCTCCGTGAGCTTCTTCCTCTAATCCATTTCTAACCCCCGTTATAATTCCCTCACTTGCCCTTCCCTTCTTCTTCACTCTGACCGCCTCCTGGAGTCTCCACCTATACCCCCTTGGCAGCTTTGACTCTATTCTATCCCATTCCTTTCTTTCCACCCACGTCTCTACCAGTCCTACCACATCAAATTCCTGGATATAGCTCCAGAATTCCTCATCCTTCTTCTTTACCCCTGCTACGTTCCAGTAAAGCACCTTCACAACTCCTCTACCCTGCATTACCCCCACCCCCTACTTCCTACGAAACAAATTCCCCTGCACTTCCTTCAACACCTTTTTCTCCTCGTCCCACACCCACATTTTCTCGTCTATTTTTATTTTCCGACATCCTACCTTCGCCGATCTCCCTTCACTCCTCTCCCTCCTAGCCCTGTCGTACAGCATTCTCTGTACATCCCTTTCCTTTCTCGTCAAATCGTGATCGATGAAAACTTCCTTATCCTTTATCCTATTTTTATTTCGCATTACCCCCAACTTTTTTTCTTAGCTCTCCAACTCCACAACCGCCACTTCTTTCTCCTTTCTCCTCTCCAACTTAACTTTCCCTACCCTGCCTTTATTCCACCCTATGCTCTGTAGCAGCGCTTCCACGCCCTCGCTTTCTTCCCCGCTCTTCACATCCAACCCTCTTATCACAATATTATGTCTCCTGTCTGCCTTCTCCTTTCTCTCCATTCTCAACTCCATTGCCCTTATCCTTTCCCTATCCGCCCTCTCCTCCTTTTCATTCCTACGCTCTCCCACTTTATCTTCTATCATATTCCCTACCCTCTCCCAAGTACCTTTAATCTCGTCCCCGCTACCCGCGTCTCCTATTTCCGTTTCCGTCCTGCCCTCAACCTTCTCAAGCCTTTTTTCCGTCCTTTCTTTCCACACCCTAATCTCCTCTTCCATCTGTTTTATTTTAACTTCTTTTTCTTTTCTTTCCCTCTCTAACCCATCTACTCTCTCTCAGCTCTTTCACCTCCTTTTCCCATTTCTCATCTCTGATTCTCAAGTCCTCCCTCATGCCTTCCATCTGCTCCTTGGTCCCCCTTACGTCCTCCCTCAACCCCCTGATCTTGCCTAACAACATCCCGAGAGCCTCCTTTTCGAACATCCCCTCCATTTGGGGGGGGGGGGGGTGACCTAGGTGTTATCCCGCTTTTTTTAAACGGGCTCTCGACCTCGCTTTTCTCCGGACTCTCTTGACTGTCTCTCTTCCTTTTCAAGAGATCCTCCCCGTCACTTGCGCTCGACGCTCTCTCCCTTACCTTCTCGCTTCCTTCGTTGCCATCGTCCCGATTTCTCCCTCTACCCGACGCACTGCTCGACACCGGGCAGCGCGTTGATGGCCGTCGTGGCTTGTGGAAAATTCCCTCCCCGTCAGTTTCACTACCAGCACTGCCAGTACTCTCGCTGCCCATCTCCCGCTCTGCCGCCGGTAACTGGGACCTATCCATGCAGTACCTTCCGCAACCGCCAAATTTTCCTTCTTTTTTTCCCCTTTTTCCCTGCGACAACCACCCTTGACCCCTCAAAAGCCCAAGACTCCTGACCACTAACTCCCCCGATTACTTGCCAACCTAACATCACTTTCCCTATCCAACTAGATACCACCAAACACCCACGCTGTAACTCACTTTTTATCTCCTCACTTCACCCCACATAACCCTACTCACCTCCTCAGCTTCCACCCTCACACTCCACTCACACCTTCCACACAAATTCCGTAAAATTCTCTCCCCACCTGTCACTAAACACGTTCTCACTTCCGCCACCAACATGCAAGTCCTATACACAAAAGTATGTTACCGTCGTAACTAAATAACCTTGCATCAAAAGAATATGCAATATTTATTATTTTTGTTTTATAATATAACAGTTTTTTAATTTTTCATATTCGGGAATCGTATAATTCGCAAATTTTCCGGTTTCTGCAATTTTATTTGCGGAATTATCATATTTCGAATATTTTCTTTTTAGGAAGCTTTATTAATTTCAGTAATTAATTATTAATTTGATGGGATGACTGAAAAATCCCGAAAAATAAAATTTCGGGGCTGTAAAATTCCCGAAAAAGTAAATATTGTTGAAACAAAAAATTTCGAAAATTATAAAATTGCCGAATTGTAAAATATCCTACACTGACAAGTTCCCGAAAATAGAAAATTCCTGAATTCAAATAATAAAACAAAAATGTTTTTTCATTAATATTATTTGTTGAAAATACAGTAATTAAATATTTTGATGCAAGAAATTTTTTGTAATGCTCAATGTATTTTTATAAATTATCTTTCAAATTTAAAGTAACAATATTAAAATTTTCGTTATCTCAAATTTAAACAAAAATTTCCAAAAAATAACTCTAAAATCGAGAAATTTTCATTACAACAACAAACAATTTCTTTGAACCAACGACTTTTGATTCACTGAAATTTTTTTGGAGTAAAAAAAATACATTTTAAAGTACTATAGGAATCTTTGAACTAAGAAGAATGTATATTTTGTAATTCAAGATTTTTTTCCTATCATCCGTTATAAATATTTTTAGTTTTTTCATACTTTTTTATTTTTCATTTTATTCTAAACACGATAATATTTTCAAAAAAATGTTTTGTTCCATAAAATTTAGAACTTTTTTCTCAATAAATAAGTTATACTTTCTATGGAAAAAAAATATTTTTTTTTTAGTTTTCAATTGGTATTCTTCTTTAAATCAAAACAACATGACTGTATGAAAATATGCCACATCGCCTCCAAGATCATGACGTATTTACAAAACTTTACAAGCTTCTAAATGGAAAAACAAGAATTATTTCTAAACTAATCTTTGTAGCCTTATTTTATTCACATTAAAAACAATCCATTTTATATGTGTTGCACTAAAGTGCCTTTTTGCAATGAAAAAGTTAAAACTGTTAAATAATATTCTCAAAAATTGTCATTTTTCCAGGTCATTAATTGACACGAAAATATAACCTGAGGATAAAATTTAAAAAAATTATTTTGAGACGTTCGAGTTTATTTAATGTTGAATTTGTTTGTTTTTAAGATTATATGAATATAAATTTTACAGAATTTTGCAAAATTTTAGGAAAAATTTGGTTCAGCTTAGAACTTATAGTATTTTAAACTGACTTGGATTATTCCCAAAATTGTCTTAAAATCTTCGCGATTTTTTTTGACAATTTTGGCATTCTTTCGAAATTTTAAATTAGTTTTGAAATCGGAAATTAGACTTGTTCGTCAAACATTCACTTTTGTTTTGTTTAAATAAGTCTTTTCAACTGATAATTGAACTTTTGCTTTTTTACTTGAAAATTAATAGTTTTTTGTTGAAAATTTGACGAAATTTTTTGTTCAAAACATTTTTTTCTCAAACATTTAAAAAAAAATTTTTTTCCCAAATTTTGTTTCAGAACATTTTTTTTCAAACATTTTTTTTAAATAATTGTTTTTCCAAAAACAATTTTTCAACAAATTTTTTTTTCAAATTTTTTTGTTTCAAAATTTTGTTTCACATTTTTTTTCTTAAAATTTTTTCTCAACAATTTTTTTGCACGAAATTTTTTTTCCAGCACATTTTTTTTCAAACATTAAAAAAAAAAAATTTCTAAATTTTTTTCAGAACATTTTTTTTCAAACAATATTTTGCGAACATTAAAAAAAAAATTTTCTTCACAAAAATTTCTTTACTCCACTCTATGCAATATAAAATTAGTATTTTTTGTCACCTCCTCCTAACAACTTTTTCGGACGGGTGTTGCCAAAATGTTCCGCACTTGAATCACAAATAACTATTATCAGATAGATGTATTTGCTTTATTTATTATTTTTTGTTAAATTATTTAACAATTTTGTAATTGTTCACATTCGGGAATTTTATAATTTGCCGTCGACAATTTTATTTCCGGAATTTTGTTTTATCGGGAATTTTCAAATTCGATAATATCATAAATTTTGAGGTATTTTATGATTCTAGAATTTTAAATTGTCGGCAATTTTTCAACTTCGTGAATTTTGTATATTTTCTATTTTGTGAATATTTTTAATTTTATTAATTATTTATTAATTTTGTGGGACGACTGAAAAATCCGGCAAAATAAAATACCAGAAAAAAAAATATTTGAAATAGAAAATTTCCGAAATTACAAAATATCCGACACTGTCGAATTCCCGACACTCGAAATGTGCATAGTGGTTTTTTCAAGTTATTACTGTTGTAAAGAAAAGCTTGTCTTTGTATTGTTCCTTTGCATTGAGAAATATATTTTTTTTAGTTACTGATATTTAAAGTTCGAACAAAATTTCAACAACAAAAAAAATACATTTAACACCCAAAAATTCTGATTGCAACAAAAACTCATTTCTTTGAAACAAAGACTTTTAATTTAATATAACTTTTTTGGATTTTCAAAATTTTTTTGCCTTCTCTTGAATCATGTTTAATTTACGTTAAATTCTTTTAAATTTATGTTAGATTCGTATTAATTTCATAATTTTGTACATTCTCATCCTATAATGAAAAGGTATTAGATTTGTGTAAAATTTGAACATTTGACAAAAACTCATGATTTTTTTTATAGAAGGAAAATTACCGCAGTTATAGCATTTACAAAATTCCAAAAAACGAACGAAAATGAACATTTTAAGCCAAACAACACACGATATGAAAAAAAGTCAAGAGAAGAAAAATATTTCTTTTTGAACACCCTACAATATTGTTGGAAGACTTTTTCTAATATTTTTGAAAAATCGAAAATTCAAATTTCCATCGCACAAAACAATACTGAAAAATCAAAAATTCCATTTTGCGGTCAAACTATACAAGATAAGAAAAAGATGATTTAACAAAAATTGTACACCCAAAAAAGATCTACAAATTTGTTATCAATCACTTTTCGATAGGACGCGTAGTTTTTGTTTCATTTATAAAAAACTGATTTAAGAATAAAATAAATTAAATTTTTGGATAAACGACACAAATCACGAAAAAAATTAATGAACAAAAGTTGTTTCAATCGTGAAAAATAACATAATCAATGAAAAAAAAATTTGGAAAAACGACGCAAGGTACGCAAAAAGATGAATGGACAAAAGTTGTTAAATCAAAAAAGATCTACAAATTTGTTATAAACTTTTGTAAGAAAAATACATTGAAAATAAAAAAATTAACTTTTTTGAAAAACAAAAAAAAAAATCTGTAAGTTATTTACAATAACATTTTATCTATCAAATTTTTTCGCCTAAATTACATTTACAAATTTTCTTGGAACCACTTTACGCTAGGATGTGTATTTTCAGTTTAAATCGTGAAAAATAAAATTGAAAATAAACAAATTAAATTCATGGAGAAACGACACAAGTTGCAATAAAATGCATGATAACAAAATTGTTTCTAGATTCTCATCAAAGAAGGTATTAGATTTGTTTAAAATTTGACCCCCTCCGTTTTTGTCAAATGTCCACGTTTTGAGATATTCTGAACCCAAAAATAGGTTTTCGCTCATGAGTCGGTCTACTTCTCTGTGTATATGTGTGTATTCTTGTGTATGTGTGTATGCATGTAGATTTTTAATTTGTTAGCATGATAACTTTCGAAAGAATTGGCAGATTGGATTGGGCTTCGGTATACTCATCAAGTGTCCTAAAATTTTTTTTTCAAATTTAAAAATTCTATGTACGGATGTTTTTAGTACATAAAAAGACAAACAATTTATCCCGATGATTTTTTTTGATAAAATAGAAATTACTGGAGTTATAACATTTACAAAATTCCAAAAAACAAACGAAAATGAAAATTTCAAGCCAAAAAACGCACGATATGAATCAAGTCAAAAGGAGAAAAACCTTGCTTTTTAAACACCCTACATTATTGTCAGAACAACTTTTTGAATTTTTTGAAAAATTTAAATTTTGATCCCACAAAAAAATAATGAAAAATCAAATATTCCATTTTGCGGTCAAAATATGCAAGATATGAGAAAAGATGAACAAACAAAAATTGTGCATATCAAAAAGTTCTACAAATTTGTTATTGATCAATTTTTGATAGCATGCTACGTTTTTGTTTTATTTGTAAAAAATAGCATTAAAAATAGAAAAATTAAATCTTTAGAAAAACGACGCAAAGTACGTAAAAAGATGAATTGACAAAAATTGTGCCTTCAAAAAAGATCTACAAATTTTTTAGCAATCAGTTTTTGATAGGATGCGTAGTTTTTGTTTTAATCTTGGAAAATAAAATTAAAAATAAAAGAATTAAATTTTTGGTCAAACGACATAAGCTATGAGAAAAATAAATAGACAAAAGTTTTTATTCGTAAAAAATAGCATTAAAAATAAAAAATTAAATTTTTGGAAAACCCACACAAAAAAAGAAAAAAAATTAATAGGCAAAAGTTCTTCAACAAAAAATGATCTAATTTGTTATAAACTTTTGTTATAACAATTTTCTTAGAACCTGTTTACGCTAGGATGCGTATTTTTCGTTCAAATCGTAAAAAATAACATTGAAAATAAACAAATTAAATATATGGGAAAACGAAACAAGTTGCAATAAAATGTTTAATAACAAAATTCTTGTTTTATAGGTTGCGTACTTTTTTTAATAAAAAAAAACAAGAAAATGCACCTACGTTTGTTTCAATACAAATACATATTATGAATTTGAATTATTATTATTATACCATTAAGCCATTTCCCTTTCGGGGTAGGCGTGACTTGCAATATACATTTATTGAAATGATACATTTTTCAGGGTAGTTGAGGATAAAATTTAATGCAATTAAGAAACAACTCTTATAGTTGTCATAATAAATAAAATTTGTACTTCATTTTGTAGATTATGCGGGCAGATTTTTTCCAGTTGTTTTCATTTTTTTCTAAATTTTCTCCAGAGTTAATGAATTTTGATCATATTTTTAAATTGTTTTCAATTCAGACCACTGATTGTGATGAAATTCCAAATTTTTGTATTCTAACTCTGATAATATTTTCAAACTTTTTTTTTATTTATCAAATTTAAAGCCTATTCATCAGTAAATAAGGAATACTTTTTGTAAGCAAAATGATTGTTTAGCCTTTAACTCGTTTTTTTTAAATCAAAACTTAATGAACTATATGAAAGTAGATCACAACACCTCCAAACTAAACTAAAAAATTTTGAAAAGTCCTTCAGCATGGGTTCATAAGGTCTCAAAACGTGGACATTTGACAAAACCAGGGGGGGGGGGGTAAATTTTACACAAATATAATAGTTTCCCTGATGAGAATGTGATAATCGATAACATCCAGGAGTCAAAATTAGAATTACAGGAAATTTAAAAAATTTGGAATTCAGTACGTAATAGAGCTATTGATAATAATAATCTTAAAATCAGCTATTTGGTTGAGAATTCATCTTTCTTGGCTGAAAATTAACTTTCTTATGGAAAATTAAAGTGTCTTCTGAAAATATCGATTTTTTGGCTTGAAGATTTATCTATTTTGTTCAAAGTTCAACTATTTCATTGCAAAATCGTCCCTTTTTCTTGAAAGTTGAACTAATTAGTTGTTAATGCAAGTGTTTAGTTAGAAATTAATTTTTATAAATTGAAAATTCATCTTTTTTGGTAGAAAAACTTTCTTGGTGGTGTATGAATGGCAAAAAAAACACTAAATAACGCAAATACAATTTTTTCTCTATCGGTATTTTTTCTTATTTCCATAATTTTTATTTCGTAACTTATTCAGCAGTTCAGCACTATCAGTGAGAATAAATATTGTATCCGGATCTGTGACAATGAATTTGTACACGAAGGCCAAAGTAAAACTAACATTTAATTTTTAGTCTCTAAAGGACTGAACATAATTTCGATGTGACTCACATATGATACACATTAGAAGATAAGATATTTGGAAACCAGTAATTACGTGGAAAGAAGTTGAGAACATAAAAAAATATTTAAATAAAATATCTGGAAAATGTTTATTATACATTTTCTAAAAAATTAAATACTTTCTACATATTTTGACTGAATATAGATAAAACTATGAAATTTGTGATATTTGTTGTAAACCAAAACATACTAAATTATTTAAAAAATTTTTCTTGTACTGAAACTTTTTTAATTGTCATATCTAATGACTTGTAAATAAGTTAGTGCATACAAAAAGCCTTACTTTTTCCTTAAATGGCGCCACACATAAGAAATTAATAAGTGAACCAGCGATATTTATCCTTGATCTGCTCACAAACAACGTTGCGGAAATAAAACAATGATATTGAAAAAATCTTTCAAACAGAGATTTGTAACATAATTTATTTTAAATAATTATAATTATATCACAGTTTTTAAAATTATAAGCACGTAATCTGAATAAAAAAGTTAAATTACTAACAGAACATGCTTTAAACTTTTATATTTTTTTAAAAGTTGGATTGAAAATTATTATAAACGATTTTTATGTATAAATTTTTCACCTCATATATCTACAAACCGAAAATTCCAAAAGACAGCAATAAGAGAATTCAACTATTTTTAGTTGAAAATTCAACTATTTGGTTAAAACTTTAATTATTTTTTTGAAAACGCAACTATTTTATTGAAAAGTAATTTTTTTTGTCAAGAATTTAACTACTTGTTTGAACGTTGAACTAATTTGTTGAAAATTAAATTTTTTGGTTGAAAATTCAACTATTCCATTTTTAGTAAATTAATCTTCTACGTTAAACTAATCATCTTTTGGCTTGAACGTCATTCTTTTTCGATTAAATTCAACTGTTTTTTGTTTTAAATTCAAATCCTGTTTGGTAGAAGCATTAGCTATTACATTTTTTGTTGAGAATTTTTCTTTAATAGTTAAAAATTCATCTGCTTGGTTAAAATTTTAACTAATTTTTTGTAAATTCATTTTATTTTGGTTGAAAATTAATAAATTTAGTTGAAAATTATCATTCTCAAGTTGACAGTTAAACTGTTTTGTAGAAAATTTCATCTTCTGTCTTGAAAATTTAATAGTCTATTTAAACATTATTTTTTTAAAGAAATGAGTAATAAGTGATAAGTAAATAAGAAATAAGTAAGAAATGAATATTTTTTATCGACAATTGAACTACTTGGTTGAAATACTTTGTTAAATTTTTTTTAGATTCACCTATGACTGAAAATTTAACTTTTTTGTTGAAAACTAGTTTTTTTGTTAAAAATTAATTTTTTTTCTGCAAATTAAGCTATTCTATTTTTGGTTGGAAATTAATAGTTATTAGGTCGAAAATTTAAATATTTGATAGAAAATTCTATTTTGTTGAAAATTCGTCTTTTGGGTTCAAAAATTAATCTGGGTCTTTCAAAATTCATCTTTGTGGTTCAGAATTCAACTATTTGGTTATAATATCGCCTTTTTTGGTTAAACTCAACTGTTTAACAATACTTTTTTTCTGATAAAAATTATTTTCTATGTCTAAAAATTTGACGATTCTATTTTCAGTTCAAGAAATCTTTTTTAGTTAAAAATTCAGACATTTGGTTTGAAATTCATTCTTATTGAATGAAAATTGATTTAATTGGTTGGGGATTCAACTATTTGGTTCAAAATTCTTTTTTTTCTCGTTTAGTTCAACCGGTAAAGAATTCGTCTTTCGGTAGAAAATTCATCGTTTATGGTAAACAAGTTTTGCTCTTTTAAAAATTAACTTTTTTGGTTGAAAATTCAACTGCTTTGTTAAAAATTACTTTTTTGTTGTTGAAAATTCGTCTTTTTGTGTTGAAAATTCATCTATTGTAATATTAATGTAGTGAAGGACTTTTCCGGTTCACTCACTTACCTTCACTACATTAATATTATAAGATACCGGAAAAAAATTAAAACATTCATCTATTATATTGAAAATGAATATATTTCGCTTTGAAATCCCAGAAATTTGAAGTGTTTTATATTGAGGTCAATATGGTAGTTACTTTAATTATTTTTGAAAGAATTAATTCCCTTATTATTCCCCTTTTTTCATGGAAAATTCGACACTTTTTTTTTGCAAGTTCAACTATGTGGTTGTGAATGCAATTGTTTGTTTGGTATTTATTTTGTTTGTTTGTTAAGGATTAAACTATTCTGTTAATAAGTCGTCTTTTTTGTTAAGAATTTAACTTTATACTTAAATTTGACTGATTTTGATTTTAAATTAAAATATTTTCTTGTGAGAAATATCAACTATTATATTTTTGGTAGGGAATTAATGTTTTTCGAGTGAAAATTCAAGTATTTGTTGAAAATTTCAACTTCTTATTGAAAAATCAATCTTGCTGTTGTTGAATATTCATTATTTTAGGTAAAAAATTCAACAATTTGATTCAAATTTTATTTCGTCCTTGACTGAAAAATCTTTCTCGGTTGATGGATAAACTGTTTTATTGAAGGATCGTCTTTTTAGTTCAAAAATTCAGCTGTTTTGGTGGAAATGTTTTAATTATTACTCAGTTAAATTTTTGTTTCTTTTGTTAAAAATTTAACTTTTTTTAGACGCATTTGTCTTTTTCTATAGAAAGTTCGTTCTTTTGGTTGATAATTAATTTTCTTAAATTTTAAATTTAACAATTTGGTTAGAAGTTCAGGTATTGTGTCAAAACTTTTATACTTTTGCTTAAAATTCAACTATTTGGTTTTAAATGCAACTGTTGGGTCTGAAATTATTTTTCTTTTCATTGAACAATTAGGTTGAAAAATCATCTTTCGTGGTAGAATATTCATCATTTCGGGTTGAAAGGTCAATAGTTTTCTGAGAAATTCGATTTTATAGCTTGGAAATTCAGCTCTTAACGGTTTTTTAATTAAAGGAATTGAAAACTTAGAGTAATTCTAAAAGATTAATGAATTTTAAAAGCAGGCAAACATTGACTGGCAAATTTTTTCGGGTGTTATTAGAACAGAGACCCAGGTCTGTCAAGCGCTGTTTTCGATTTCGACAGTTTGTTCGGGCTGATAAGATTTTTTACTGCTTTTACCACGTAGGCTACACCCATTGGACTATTTCCTCATTCTAGTGAATCTTTTAGGTATATATAGCGATGGAAATGATTGAGATTTAGCAGTCATCTTTCACGAAATCTGGCAAGAGAAATGAAGATCCCTCTTGGAACTCTGCTTCTTGCCCTTGTCGTTTTCATCAATTTCTGTGGTGAGTTTGACCACTATAATACTAATCTTGGAAGTTTTTGAAAAATATGGCCTTTTTAAAAAATTCTTTTAACGATTTCACCCATAAGAAAATTTGCTTTCAAAATTGGAAACATTAGATAGATAGGAAGAAAAAAATCAATTGCAAAAGGCATTGATAAAAGAAATGCGTTTTGTAAGTTTTGAAAGTTTTTTAGTAAACATAATGTCTTTTGTTCAAATTACATCATTAGTTCAAACATTTTTCAGTTTCGGTTAAGAGTGAGCCCGTCCGTCGTACTTTTTTCCTGGGAGGAGTGTGGAGGGCAGGGTATGGGTTGGAGGGAAATAGCGGGAAAGAAGGAAAGGGGAGATAGAAAAGAAAGATAGGGGTGAGAAAGGATGGTGAAAAAGTTAGGAAAATGAGGAGAAGTGGAGTGAATAAGAGGGTAGGGATGATAAAGTGATGTAGAGGTATAGTGGTAAGGAATAGAGTTAATAGGAAAGGAGGAAGGGTTGGAGAAGAATGGTGCGAAATAAAGGGAAAGAAACAAAATAAAGGGTGTGGTGGAGAAGGTAGCAAGGGGTGGCAAGGAAATGTTCATAGAGAGGGTTGCGAGGAAAGGAGGGGAAATGATGGAAAGAGAGTGAAGGAAAGGGAAACAGTATTATACTGGACAAGGATAGAAATGGAGTAAAATGATAAGAAAGGATGGGAGCGATGGAGAAGGATGGTGGAAAAGGAAGCTAAAGAAAGCAAAAGGACGGCGCAGCGAGGTTGGAAAGGGGGAATAGGATAAAGAGGAATAATAGGAAATAAGAGAATTGGCTAATGGGGGTTGAAGGGAAATGTGGTGAGGGGAGTGGGGAAGAGTGAGAAGGTCGGATGGGGACGCCATGATGTGACACTGCCCCTGTGTTCAAGAAAACTCCTCTTGTTCTCGTTTTTTAGCTTCAATGCGACCTGAATCAGTAGAAAAAAATCTCTTTTGATTAAAAATTCTACTATTTGGTTGAAGATTTAATTACCTAGTTGAAATTTTTTGTTCGTTGAAAAGTAAATTTCTCAACTGAAAATTGAGCATATCCATTATTGTTTGAAAATTAATCGTTTCTATGTAGTTCAATATTTAATTATTAAATTTGTGAATGATAATTCGTATTTTTTTATGGAAAATTCAACTCCTTAGTTGAATGTTAAACTACTTTGTTAAATAATTATCTCATTGGTTGAAGATTAAACTAATTTGGTCAAAAGTTCTTACTGTTTCCACGGAAATTTATTTTTTTAACTGAAAATGTTAGCTTTTTCATTATTGGTTTAAATTCGATCGTTTTCAGTTTGAAATTCAACAATTTGGATCAACATTTATGTATTCTTTTTAAATTATATTTTCGCGTAGAAATTAATTTTTCATCAACTTCGTTGGTTATTCATCCTAAGAAATATCATTCCAATAATGATTGAAGAAATTAATTTTTTTCCACGAGGAAACATATATTTGGGACTTTTGTTTGAATACATTGTTATTAACAAACTATATTATTTTTGTTTCATAAAGCTCAAAGTATGTCTTTGAAGACAATTGTGAGCCACATTTGGTCAGAAAAATTAATAGGGTTGTTTCGCAATTTTAGATAAAATAATTTTTGAATACATAATTTTAATCTAAACTCAAGGTGCGTTCTAAATTTTTTTTCTGTTGAGTCGTTCATCAGAAAAAAATTATTAAAAATTGAAGGCGGGAAAACACTTATTCAAGTTCTGTCAATTTTTCATTGGTTCCAGGATTTTTCTCCCAATATATCTTGATTTGATAACTTCTTGATTCAAAATTCAACTATTTTTTTGAAATTTTTGTTGTTAAGTTAATTTTTGTAATTGAAAATTTAACTATTCCATGTTTTATTTAACATTCATATTGAAAATTCAGCTATTTTGTTGAAAATTTCTGTATTTTTCTGAAACTTTGTCTTTTATGGCAGAATATCTTAATCTTCTTCGTGACTAATTCACTTTTTTTGTGGAAAATTCATTTATTTTGTTCAAAATTGATGTTTTTTGGTAGAAAATTAATCTTTTTGGTTGACGATTAATTTTTTTTCTGAAAATTAGATTTTTTACTGGAAATTTAACTATTCTCTTTTTTGTAAAAAATTCATTTTTTTTTGGTAGAAAATTTACTTATTTTGTTGAAAATTCATCTATTTTGTGGAAAATTTGTTTGTTTTTTCTGGTACAAAATCCTTTCTTTCAATTGAAAATACAACTATTGGGTTAAAAATTCTTTTTTTTTTGTTGATGATTCATTATTTCAGTTAAAAAATAATTGTTTTGCTTAAATGTTTAACTATTTTGTTGAAAATTAATTTTTTTTATGAAACTGAATTTTTTCGATGAAAATGAATTTTTTCAATTTCTTTACTTGAAAATTCAGCTGTTGAGTTGAAAATGTCTATAGTTTTTAACAATATAAATGAATATTCAACCAAAATGATGAATTAGTCACTGTAAATTTAACTATTAAACTTTTCGCCGAAAATTTATATTTTTTGATAGACATTTAATCTTCTTGGTTGAAAAAAAAGATTCATTATTTTAGTTAAAATTGAGTTTCTTTAATTAACAATTTAACTATTTTGTTGAAAATTAGTTTTTTTTTTGTTGAAAATTAATTTTTTTACTGAAAATGTGACTTCAATTTTTGTTAGAAAATTGATTTTTTAAAGTTAAAAATTCACTTTTCGTCTTTTTTTGGGTCGAAAATTCAATTATTTTGACGGAAAATGCATATTTTTGGTTTGAAAATTCAACTTTTTGTGAAAAATTCATTTGTATTATTGTCTTGAATTTTTAAAAACTGTTTATTGGGTTAGTTTGAGTTCTTTGTAATTATTAGTTTTTACAAATCTCTGACCGATTTCAAGATGATTCAAATTTTAGATTTTAAACAAATTTTTTAATCTGTTTACTGTTACTGTTATCATTATTTTCAAAGAAAACTCAAAATGTTAATTTTTTTCGGTATTTAAAAATCCTTTAATTGGGTTAGTTCGAGTTGATCGAAAACAAACATTCCCTTCCGCAAAAACCTTAAGATTTACTTAGTTCTCACGTACCTCTGACTGTTTTCGAGATAATTCAAAATTTTGATTTTTTCTAATTTCGAAAATCTGTATACTGGATTACGTCGAGGTTGCCGAGGATCGAACCCTCAGAACCCTGAAAATGTTGTTAGTTTTCACGCATGTGTGACCCTTTTAGAGATAATTCAAAATTTTTGGTTTTTTCTCGAATTTGGAACATTTGTTTACTGGTTTAGGTCAAGGTGGCCGCGGACCATCCCCCTTTAGAGAACCCTGAAAATGTTGTGGACTTATTTTTTATTGTATTCTTAATTTTCAACTATTTTATTACTTCATTGTAATAATTAATCCAGAAATGTTGACTTTTGAAATTCGCGCCTACTTGAATTATCGAGTTATCGAATCTTTTTCACATTATCGACTTATCGAATCTTGCTCCCGATTCTCGACAGCTGATTGGCTGATTCTACTGTGCCCTGCTGTGACTTACATTATATGTCAATGGCTAACTGAATTGACCAATAGGGTTTAGGGACTACGCATGAAGTTAGCCGAAATATATGTACTTTCTATAATGGGAACTTACCATAAATTTCCATAAATTTCCGTAAAATATCATAAATTTAATAAATTTCTATAAATTTTAGAAATGCATAGAAATTTGTGAAAATTTATAGGCATTTATGGTAAGTTACGGATAGAAAGCCTAGATTCTCGAAATATATTTACATCATCGAAATTTAGAACCTTAAGTTTTTTTAATATCGACTGACTTTGGGATTACATTTGGCCTCTCTTCATTTTGGACCAATAGCAGGTTTTTGGGGTTCGTTGGAAAAATTCTTCAATAAAGATCCCCATATTATATCTTACAGATGGAAGTGATGATCAGCCAGGTGAAGCTCAAACACCAAGGCGGCGCAGAAGACCGCCTAATCCAGAAACAGATCAGGCTGCGATGATGAACATTGAGCAGCTGCAAGAACAATTCCGCCAACTCGCCCTTGCCCCACAAAGTTCTAGTTATGACCGTTAGTATATTATAATTTTTTTCAACTAAAGAAAATTGCTGGAATTCAGAAAAAAATCCAAATTTTATTCCTTAACCACCAATAAATTGTACTTGCTGAATGGTGTTGGCCCCTGGAGACCTTTGAAACAACTTTCAAATTTTGACTTGAAAAGTACATATTCTTATAGAAAATTTAATTACGCATCTTTTCTCATTGAACAAAAAACAACTTTCTGTAAATTTTAGAAATTTATGAATGTTTATGAAATTTGTTGAAATTAATGATAATTTATAGAAATTTGTGGAAATTTATGGATATTCATGGGAATTTATGGAAATTCATGGAAATGTGCAGTAATTTACCCGTAACTTTAAACAAATGTTCTGCTGGACGCAAGCGCAATAGCTCAGACTATAACTTTTGTAATTTGGAATAAGATCCTTAACTGCAAAATGTACGGAGCCGAGAAAATCAAGAAAAACTGTCAGAATCTTTATTCGCGTGTATCGCGGATTCTAATTCATTTTCTAAACTTTTTTGGTTGTTCTGGGCAAATTTGCATATGAACTTGTCATATCTGCCAAAAAATTATTGAAAATGAAGTTAATTGTGTTGATTGGGATGCTGAAATTCGGAAAAACGCCGTAACCGGGCAGTTACGGCTCTCTTCGTATTACGGACCTCAGAAACAGGCTTGCCTTGATTTGAGAGCACGCCGTTTATTGTTAAAGAAAATGAAATAATTGAATTATTATAAATTATTGTTCAGTCATAAAATTATACAATTGTTTTTACAATTAAATACTCTTTAATTATAAAAAATTTGCAATTTAAAGTTCTGCAATTTTGAAGAGTTATAATTGACAATTCTTGAATTTTGAAAATGTGGAATTACAAATTATTCAATTTTCAAGAATTATATTTCAAATGTATGTGATTTGAAACATTTTTTTGGAATAGTTGAAGACTGACAATGAAAAATTCTTCAATTTTAACGGTTTGAAGTCTAAAGCTTTTCAATTTTTAAGATTTAAAATTGAAAACTCTTTAATTTTGAAAGGTGTATGAATAATAATTCTTAAATTGTGATGATTTTGAAGATCAAAATTCAAGAGTTTTGAATTTTAAAGCTTTAAAATTGATGAAATTTGAGATGCAAATCAATAAAATGACAGCGTTTTTATTTGTAAAACTTAAAACTCACATAATTTTTAAATTGTAAATTTGAAAAATTAAATTTTAAAGATTTACAATTTAAAGTTCTACGATTTTGAAGATTTGTAATTTATATTCTTCAATCTTGACGATCTGCAGTTAAAATGTCTTCAATTTTAAAATATTTGTAATATAAAGTCCTGCAATTTTTGAATTACAAATTATTCAATTTTCAAAAATGTCATTTTTTAAGGTATGTAATATGGAACATTTTTTTTATGGTTCAATTTCAATGATTTGCAATTTAAAACTGGTAATTTTTTGAAGATGTATAAATGAAAATTCCTTAATTGTGATGATTTTGAAGATCGAACTTCAAGAGTTTTCAATTCTAAATCTTTCAAATTTATGGAATTTTAAATGTTAATCATTGGAATTGCAGAATTTTTTATGGCCTAATATAAAGCTCTTATAATTTTTAATTATAAATCTTTCAAATGAGGAAATATTTTATTTTAAAGATCAATAATTCAAATCTCTACCATTTTGAAGAGTTACAATTAAAAATTCTTGTATTTTAAAAATAGAGATTTGTAGATTATTCCATTATTAGGACTTGTCTTTCAGAGGAATTTAATTTTGAACGATTTTTTTTTGTTTCTTTTAAGTTTTAAAACTTCCAATAATCAATTCTTCAATGTTAACGACTTTCAATTTTAAATTTGTCAATTTTTAAGATTTTTTTCTTAACCGAAAATATATAAATAAGAATGTTATAACTATTATTAATTTTCATGAATAACGAATAATATGAAATTAATTCTTGTTTATTTATTAAATGTAAATAAATTCTGAAGGTATCAAGTATCAGAAAAACTCGAAATTATTGACTAAAAATGAAAATTTGTTTGAAATACTTAGATTATAATTAAAGAGAATTCAACAAACGAATAAAATAGTACAAAATAGATTTTTTAAATGTTAATTCTGAAATAAATTACTAAGTCTTACATCAATTTGAATATTGAATAATAAATTTATCAAATTTTAAATCTTAAATAAATTATAAAAAGATCTTCTTAACAGAAGAAATTAGATCAGGAACACCGTTGTCGGTATTCAATCCCATTTATTAATTTCTTTTAAAAATCTCCAACTAATTGTTTCCACCTTAAACAACCGAAATGATTTGAAAACATTTTTTTTACCTATTACATTTTTCAACAATATAACTTTCTGTTACATTAATATCGTTATTAATTATAAAAAACACAGACATTCAACAATGCTTTCGCATTTGGCAACTTATAATAAATGTAGTTACGACGTTTCTCGGAATTCAAACCTTTTTGTTTCCTGATAGAGGAAGCTTTGTAATGGTAACATTTTCAAAAATCTTCAAATTCATTTAATTAAACCTTCTTCATTTTAAAAATGTCTAATACAATATTCTAAGCAATTGCCCGGCTGTCTGTGTGTGTGTTTGTGGATGCGTGTGTCGATGTCACGCTTTATTGTGAACGTGATAACTAGAAAACGGTTGCAGATAAATTGATGAAATTTGAAGGGCTTATTTTTGTCACTAATATCTTGAAACTGACCGAAGGATTTCTAAAAATATTTATTGAATTTTTTTTAGCACTTAATAATATTTTAAAAATCGGTTTTTTATAGTAAAACTTTTTTCATTAGCATAATTCAAAGTTGATGCAAAAATATGAAAGACTTCTTGGTTCGAGATGAATTGATTGACCTATAATATTAATACATTTTATTAAAGAGTAGGGAAGTTATGGTAATTTATATATTTTGAAAATCGGTTTTCTATAGTAAAACTTTTTTCATTAACATAATTCAAAGTTGATGCAAGAACAGAAAAGATGTGTTGATTCGAGTCGAATCTATTGATCTATAATATTAATACATTTTATTGAAGAGGAGGGAAGTTTGTAAATTTTACAAATTCTTCTTCTGCGTCTGTTATGAAAGGAGTTTTGGGGTCGCCGATTTCAAATTTTTGGGTTTTGTTGAAAAAATTCTTCAATAAAAATCTCTATGTTATATCTCACAGATGCAGGTGTTAGCAGCGCACTAGTACCTCGAAGATCGACACGGGCTACAAGTTCTAGAAACCTAGATTTAGGTGAGTATATTATAATTTTTTAAACTGACAAAAAATTGTTGGGACACAGAAAAAAATCTAAATTTTATTTCTCAACCGCCAATAAATTGTTCACGCTGAACGGCGCTGGCCCCTGGAGACCTTTGAAACAAGTTTCGAATTTTAAATGGAAAAGTACATATTCTCATAAGAAATTAATGTCGCATTTTTTCTCTGTATAAAATGCTGTAGCTTTTTCCGTTTTCAAAGTAAACCCAAAAACACCGTTTTTCCAAAAGAAACAACAACAACGTATTGCAACCACATACTGTCATACTGTAATGACATTTTGATTGACACTGAACTTTGTTTTTTCCGCATAAATATTTTTTGGTTTGACATTTTGTTTTGCAGGAACATTAAAAAAAATTTTGTATGAAAAGATTCGTGGGAGCCGATTTAAAAAAAATTACTTTAACCATTTTTACTTGACAACAAAGTTGATTTTTTTCAATGTTTAAAAGTGACATTTCTGTAAGATATTCATATTTATAGAAAAGGTCTTGAATCAGTGCAAGAATCGGGCTAGCCAAATTTATACCTGTAAGAATTCGAAAAAATAGAAAAAGAAGTACATTTTATTAACTGTTTGTGAATCAGAGATAAAAATTTCTTATGGAATGTTCAGGGAATAATTTTCACTCAATAACTTGCAATTTTCACGCCCCCAACCCCCTTGTATTGTGCCCGAAAATGCCCCGAAAAATTCAAAATATCATATTTTTGCAAATCTTATTTTTCTTAACTTTGTTCAAACAATCAGAAGGCAATGTTTTTAATTTAGAGACAGGCTACATCGCGTTTACAATTTCACAATATGACCTTCTTATTGTGTCAATAGAGTCGAGAATGTCACACTATCGCGTCGTTTTATTAAACTTTTCCATTTTTCACTTTTTCCGTTTTATTCACCTTTTTCAATCATTATATACAGTCCTGCGTAAATTTATTTATTTATATAAGGCAATTAGTTGCTTTTCACTATTTAATTAGGAAATATCTCGACTAACAAAATAAGTAATTTTCTACTAATCTTTGGTGGCTCACTGTTCGCTAATCGAATCTGTAAAATTTCACTAATATTTATATCTTTTCTTAAGTATATCTTTTTCGTACCGAAAAAAGCTACACAATTAAAATAACCTTCTTTAGACACTCAAGTCCATACTTATTCAGGCAGACGCTTATTCAAGGCAAATATATAATTTTTACAAGGATGTATATACAAAACCGATACCTGTAAAAAAGCATACTTTAAGGGTGGAGTCTTTCGGCGACTTTCAGCGCCGGCAGTCTAGGCAAATAACCTATTCGTTAAAAATAAATTTTTACAAAAATATTAAAAAACGAAGTTTTATCCCGCGTGTCTAATGCTATACTACGAAAAAAGTGCAAGAAGCAAAAAAGTTTTTTTTTCTCATAGAGATGATGAAAATGAGTTCATTTTCTGTATAAAATTGATAGAATAATGAAATTGGTTAAAAAATATTTGAATAAAAATTAACCCGAAGTAATAACCAAGATATTCGTGATCAAGGGAATTTTTTGACCCTCTCAACAAAAGGTATCTCGAGGACCTATTAATGCATACAGATGTGTTGTGGCAACTCGATTAAACGTTTTCATGTACAAATTACCAGTTTTTAAAAGCCTCTCCTGTGGATGTGAAAGTCTCTATATGGATCTGGGGTCACGATACAAGGAGTTGTTTATAAAGGGCCAAGGTTTTTTCCTATTCTCTTCAAAAAATAATGATAAATTAACTTGTGACATTCTAACAAATTCTTCAGATCATCAAATTGATTGCGCTCACCATGACCATGAGGAGCCACCCTGGCCAGATTGGCCCCCTGATGTTCACCAAGATCCCCACCATCCATGGTTTGCTCGTGCAATGAATCGAGTGGGTCAGTCTCTAGTTTGTCCGAAAATGGATAATCCCACTGAAGTGTGGATTTCCGAAAGTGATAATGAATCTACAGCCTGGGCAATACATCCTTATGTTGTCGCAGCGCGTGGAAGCATTTTTAAAAATTATAACAACTACAACAAGAGATGGTTTAATGTTATATCCTTAGGATTTCAAGAAAATCATAGAATTCCGAACGGTATAAGAGATATTTTTGTAAATCGGAACTTAAATGTTGCTGTAATTGAAGTTCTACATCCCATTCTGTTAGTAAGAGGTAAAGAGAATGTTTTGCATACACCTCCTACGGGATTTAGCGGGAGAGCTAATGGTTGGATCATTGATGAGTTAAATAGGATTGTTTTGGAGAGGCTAGGTCATCCTTTTCCCGAGCAGCTGTAGAGTTGGTGTGACAAATAAACATACACATTTTTAAAACATTAAACTGCTGTTTTTTACTTGCGGATAGAATGCAGAAGGCAGTCATTCTGTCTTCACTGTCCACTTTACAATCCCACTCTTACCATTCCTTTATATTTCTAATTTTATGTAAAAAAAAGCGGCCTCTATATGGAGGCACTGATTTCAAAATTTTTACGTAATTGCATGAAATTTGGTACATGGAGTTTTTGAGTTTTTAATTATGAATTTACTCTCATTGGTCCTTAAATTCGAAATGTCTGAGTCAAGAATTGAAGAGGTATATCTATTGCAGATTCTTCTGAGTATTAAAAATTATTAAGAAAAAAGTGTCCGTTACAAATTGCACTCTTGGCCAATATATAAAATTTTCTGAAATCAATTGAACATTCTTTAATAATAACTAGTCACTGATTGAGGTATCAATAAAGACGTCACTGATATGAATTTAAAAGGTAAGTATGCATATTGAAGTAAAAAATGGATTGTTGAAATGTTAAAATTAAATTTAATGATAAATGCTGAAAGAAGTGAAACTGATTAAAACTATAAAATTAAACTGAAATGAAAAATACATGATAAAAGGTGTTCTGAGTTTTCGATTTTCTGGTCAGTGTTTATTAAACAAAAATTGTTGTAATAAAACTCAAACCAAAACAAATAATTACGAAATAACCAAAGAATTTTCTGTATTGTCTCTAATTATATTTCAATTTGTTTCAATTTTATTTTTTGTCACTTCCTGCAATATTTTTTGTTTTCTACACCTATATATCACTCATTATTGTACTATTTCCTGTTATTCCTTTCATTCCATATGGCATTTGACTTGAATTTGTGTTTATTTAAGTTTTGTTGATTTAATTTATTGATATTCATTTAATTTTTGGTTCCGTCTAGTCGTCCCGAAAAATTGGCGGAGTTGGAAAAGGGGATAACTATTCGTCCTGAAAATTAGTTTTAGTTCAAGGTTAAGACGGGCTACGATAAATGAACTCAGGGTTGTTCTTCTGGGCTGTTTATACAGCAAAAGCTATTTCAGGAGTTTTATATTTAATCTAATGCCTCCAAACAACTACCCAATCTAAAGAATAATTTAAATTTATCTCGCCAAAAGTTTTCTTATTATATAAAAGAGGAACTCTCGCTGATTTTTCACATCACACTTTATTGTAGAAGTAACTGCTGAAAATGTGATTTTTCATTCTTAAAGAAACTAATAATACTTAATTATTCTCGCAGCAGCTTACCAAAGTTTAAAATAAAATTGGCCAATAAAAACTCAACATTCCAAGACTCACTCAGTAGTTTACAGATACCTATTTTCTAGCTGCTCACTTTCGAGCGAAGAATTTGGTCATGCCTTCAATTCTAGATCCGAAAGATAATTATTTCTTTTGTAAATAAATGGGCAAACACGAAAAATGGCCAGAAAAATATTCTTTCCTAAAATCAAGTCATCGTGTTTTTCTAGAAAGCAACGAAAGATACGAAATCTTGAAAAATATATGTCAATATTGAAATACACGGAAAAAATGTATCCATAGAAAAGTCACGAACTAATAGGTAGGACTCGGATATGAGAAAAATTCATCGGATATTGATGTATTTTCGTAAATAATCTGCGAACTTTGAGAAAGAATTGACGAACTCGATGTGAAAATTCTAAAACGGTTCATCACTTTTTTTACATGAATAATTACAATAATATTACGAGTGATTGGGAAGAGACTCTCAAAATACTCACGAGCTTGCCCGAACAATCTGGGAACTGGAAAGTAGGTTCGCCTGCACGTGGACCGCACACACGCTCACCCAGACGCGCGGTGCGTGTGTGCGCTCGTATGTGTGCTTCGAGCTCGTCGGATGAGTGGCTAGAAGTTTTATAATACATATTTTGTTTGGCCTTGATGGCTGCGCGTGTTTACGGACTCCTGGTTTATGTTTAGAAACTGGTGAGTCCGCAGTCTTTGAGGATTCGAATCTTCTGAGTTGCGAATTTATAAATTAATATAAATTAAATCACACAAATAAAATTTTTCCTCTTTATATTTCAGTCTGAAATTTTCAGGAACTGTTCGTAGGAAATTCGAACTGTTCGACAAAACCTTTGAAATTTATCCATACTTATGTTCGTATACTTCATTTCTAAAAGAATAATTTAATTGCAAAAATTCGGCTGACTAAGGATAATGAAATAAAAGGAAGCGCTCTATAAATCTGAATTAATAAAAATTTTGCTAATTGAATTAGTAACTAAGTTACTGGTTATATAGTATTATTTTAGTATTTTACTAATTGAATAGTATAAAATTAAAAGTTTATTTCACTAAAGTTAGTGAAAATATAGCCTAATGTGTTTTAGGTTAATAATCAATTAGTGAACATTTTTGTATCGATTGTTGACAATCATGCCATTTTGAAGAAATACATTGTGAATACGTACGGTTTGTGAAGGTGACGTAGCCTATTTACAAGTTCCACAATATCGCCTTCCTATTGTTTCCATGAAAATGTTACTTGATCGCGTTCTTTCATTAGTTTTCTACTATCAATCAAAAAATGCTAGAAAAACATGTTTTTTTAATTCAGCTAAACGGTCACTTTTGGGATTTGAATATTTCTAAGCTGAAATTTCTTCACCTTAAACCAGAGAAAGAGGTTATTACTTTTTTGTGTTCATTTAACTCAATCAAAAAAGGACGTTTTTTGTACATTCTCAAAACATTCTAAATTGAACAAAATTTTCTTTCTCATTTCGAATTTTATATTATTGCTCCCTAGTAACCCGATCCCCCTGAGTTATGCTTTTCCCATTACTTTTAACATGGAGAATGATTATGCTTTGACAGATCAATTTATATTTAATATTTCGACTTGTCAAATTAGCATATTTTTACTAATCTTTGGTGAAAAATTTCTCTCTAAATAAATTAATAGAATTGCACAAGTAATATTAATTAAATTTCATCAATTAGTATTAGTAACCATGTTTATAATTCGAATATCTCATTCGACACATGTACCTGATATTTTAGTATGTATATTTTTTTGTAATAATATATTTCTTGTTAGATTTACAACCGCGAATAGTCTTGTTGTGTCATGAGCCCTTGAAATTTAATTATCCTCCTATTTACCCCTATGTTCCTCGTTTTATGCAAATCCTCACTTAATATTAATTCACAAGGGAAGAGGATTCCAATGAGTACCAAAATTATATATGAGTTAAATTATTTATTAATGAATCAAAGTTGCCTGGAAGTTGAAGCTAACAGAGTTGAGATAGGTCGGGTACACCTTAAACATAAACCCAAAATGCTCAGATGAGGAAAGTTTTTACTTAGAGCTAGAAAAAAGTACACGGAAAAAATTTGTACTTGAGGAATGACAGAATTAGTTACGATGTGGCGGATATGAGAAAAAATCTGTAATAATTACAGACCTACGTTTTTGTAAATTCAACAGAACTTTTTCTATGAGAATCAGATATAATTCAGGAAGAATTTTTGAACGGGATAGTAGTTTCAGGAACGGAAATCTTTAAAATTTGCGAAAATAAAGTCCGTTAAAAACAAAGTGGAAAACTGGATATTTCACAGAACGCCTCTCAAATCAAAAACACGGCAGATTTCTGTAATTTCTACATCACCCTACAATAGATAATGATCCTAAAGTAGATAATCATTGATTAAAAATACTAGGATACACGAGAGACACATTCTTAACTTATTGTACGCACATAGTCTAATCTATATATGAAGCTTTGTGTGAAAAAACAACCTAACCCGGGTTAGGTTGTTTTTCCGTAAATCGCTTTTTCGGAATCAGCGAACCCTAATTAGTTAATACACAGCTTAAAACTAATATAAAAATTATTATTGTTTACGTAAATCACGTTATACTAGAGCAGGACGCATGGAGAAACGTCGCGCGCGCAGCTCCCGTTCTTCGCTCGCAGACTGCAGCGTGTGACCAGCCTGCGAATCAGTGCGCTATTATTTTTATTGTTACTGCTCAATAATTCATTAAAATCTGAATAAAAATGGATCATTTAACCACAGAAACGTCCAGTTCAGTCATGTTGATAACAATTATATCAGTAGAAATCATTAAAGAATGTTTAAAACGTAAAATTAATGAAAAAAATACCTATAATACCCATTGGATGGAAAAACAACCTAACTCGTTTTGTTTATTTTCAATTATTTAGATACATTTTTTATTTTTTTATTTTTTTTTCTCGACAGGATTTCACTTTTAGATTGTAATACTTTAAGTGTGTGAAAGGATTTATTTTTGAATTAATATTTTCTTAGTTCAATAACAGCTTGAAATCTTTGAATCGATTTATCTCAAAACACGATTTTCCGAGTTAGATTGTATTTTCACCCAACGCTTCATATATAATGCATGCAACGCACTTCCCTGACGCAGAATATCGCACGCTGGGAGTATCGGTCGAAATGGTCCTTATATACTAACCAAGAAAATTATTACTGTTCTGTGACATTCTTACTGGTTTCTTGAAAAATGTTGGATTTAATTGACCCAAATATTTAAATTGTGATGAAGAATTTTTGTATTGGCATTAGGGTCTTATGAACATATATTTAATTAAAAAACATGCATATCATTAAAGTTGTAAGCTGTACAAAGTAGAGCCCCTGTAAAACTAGAACCTAACTCGCAGACCCGCAGACGGGCCTCAGCATTTAGGCGCTCATGAAGAGCGCAGTCGCGAGGTTCCCACCCACGCGATTTCCGTGGAGAGTGATTTCTATAAAAAGGGGATGCTGAGCCCGAAAGGGTATTAGGGAGCTCGGGAGCGAGCTCGCAGGATCTAGAGGGATCTTGAGGCAGGCCAAGGAGTTTACTCTGGCAACCGGGTCTCGTTCACTCTACCTTGTGAGTTCGTAAACGAGAATTAAAACTGAGATAGGAAAATCTTTGTGTACCATCTTTTAGGAAAGTTTCTTTGAGCAAAGTTACCACTGAATAAATTTTCTAAGTCACAATTTTATTCTGACTTAGAATTATTCAGTGCGATTGGAGTTAAAAAGAGCAAACAGGATAGAGAATTTATTCTCGACCCCGATCTTGCCAAAAACTTCCAAGTTCTTCTCTTAAAAGGGATTTTCTGAATAGATGAATTAGGCTTATTTGTTTGAAAGTGATTCTATCCAAATATTACGACTTAGAATTGATACGATTTATGCGACTTTACTCCTACCAGGATAGGATTTTGGAAAAATAATAAAAACAAGAAAAATATAAAGTAAAATAGATATTTACTCTTAGAATTTAAAAATTATACTCTACGTTTTAGAGAAAGCTAGCCCTAGCCTACTTATGCGATTTTTTATACATATATACGTTTCTTAAAAATTTGAAAATTTGATATCTCCCACTAAGGGAAAGAACATTAAAAGAATAGAGATTGATTTAGAGAGAATGTAATTAGGAGATAAAGAGATAAAATAAACTTGTTATATTTCTATAAAAGAAGTAACAAATAAATCTTTATTTCAACTCCCGAGGATACCCTGTATTTCTTGAAAAATTAAATAAAGATTTAAGATAAGCAAGTAAGCTTTCAACCTTGATACCAAATTGTTAAATTGTCTACCATATTGTGAAATTTCCAAGCCGAAAATATGAATTTACTACATAACAATTGAATTTTTAACCCGAAAATATGAATATTTAACAAGAAAATTAATTTTAAACTAAAAGAGATCAATTTTTAACAAGATAGTGACATGTTCAAACAAAATATATTACATTTCTACAAAAAGAGAAGAACTTTTAAACCAAAAGTTCGAATTTTCCAGTGAATAGTTGGATTATAAACTAAAGCAAAATGTTTTAGTCAAGAAGGAAACAAAATTTCAATCAACTTGTAGAATTTTCAAGCCAAAAAGAACTTCCAATCAAAAATAGTTGGATTTTCTTATCGGGTTCTAATAATTCAGTCCGCATTGAAGTAAAAACCGAAAAAAGGGGAAGGACTGCAAGTCCTGCGTTAAATAAATAGGAATTTTGATCATTTATAGATTGAAGAATAATAGTTATACAATACACAAAATGTGTCGGACTGAGCAACATTTTAGGCTCTAAAGATATTATACAGTTGTAACTAAATAGAATTTAGATTTTATTTATTAAGTCCCTAGGGCAAAAAACAAACAGCCCTCTGAGGAACAAATTATACATATGCTTTGCAAAAAAATCTGACAAATCTGGTTAAACACAGAAAAAACAGAAGATAAACTTTACATCGAGTTCCGTTGAAAGATTCGCTGCTACAAAAATTAACCTTGTCGAATAAACTTTACACGAAACTGAGATGATTCCGTGTTTTTAAACTGTTCTGGAATAATTTGCCAGCGAAAAAGCGTCTTCTGCTATCAAGTTGACAGCAGTGCAAAGAACAGTGAGGTATGGATGAAATTGGTCTGGAAATCAGGACACCAGATTTTTAAAAACATTGCACTTATTATATACCCAATTCGGAAATTTGACAGAGTTGGGAAATTTATTTTCCGGGACTTTTCAGTCCTCCAAATTTTTATTTCAAATATTGTTATTTTAAATTCAAACCATAATTTTAGATACTTTAAACATAAAAAATTTTCTTAAATAGAAATATTTGATTGTTGTATTCTGAATAAATAAATAAATAATATTCATTTTAAAAAAAATTAATCTTATAATTCGGCAACTTTCTGTCGGAAATTTTCAAATTCGGTAATATTATTAACTGTCGGGAATTTTCAAATTTGGTCATATTATTAACTGTTCGGGAATTTTATTAATCGCGAATTTTCCAGCTCGGAAATTGTACAGTGTCGAGAATTTTATTTTCGGGATTTTTCAGTCGGTCCGAAAAATCATTTTTGTCCAAGCTGTAAAAAAAAACTTTTGGCTGTAAAAACTTTCGCCAGGGTACATGACTTACTGCAGATTCAAAATCGAGTAGTTAATTTCTGTTAGCCTAAGGGCGGCAAATACCTAGATCCGCCACTGAATGTTCCAACTTCAGAATTAATTCGATTCCTATTTTTCGTTTTGTTGCTAACCTACAATACCGACTGTGGCAGAAAGTATCACCATAAAATCTTTAAAGATGGGTTACCATCTTATGAACTACATAAGCCATAGAGTAATCTTTAAAGATGGTGACGATGGTTGTCGTTATTGTGTCAAGTTCTTTATTTAGATTCACGAAAAATACGTTTTGATTCGTCAGCGAAAAGTCTAATTATTTTTAAAATAACAATTATGTAAGTAAAAAGTTGTTTTAACTCTAGTGTCCTGATTTATAGCTTTTCACTCTTACTTTGCCGTTTTTCCAGGGCTGCAAAGGACGTAGCAGACGACAGCTTTTATTCCATCGTAAGATAAACTTTCGCCAAATAGCATGTAATCTTTAACAGCCGAAAATTTTACATGCAACAAAATTTAACTTTAGTTTTTTCTGTGAATATATCATATGATGAATATGAGTAATATATGCTAATATAAGCTAGTGGCTGGCATAACGGATATCATAAGAGAACTTAAGACTTAATTGTTAAATAACTGATATAAACTATAGATCGAATTGTAAAGATTTCATTGTTATAATACTAAGGCGCATAACTTCACTAAAAATTAGAAAAATTAACAATATACAATTCACTAGTGCGAAATTTTGAGAGTGGAATTATCAATGCGGAGGTAAACGCTAAAGAATATCTTTCCCGAATACTCTTTAGAGAATATATTCCTGGTTCAGGAAAAATCAGAGTGGTCGACTCCACGTTAAACTCAAAACTTGTTTGAAAAGTCTCCAGGGGCTAGCGCCGTTTAGCGAGAAAAATGTATAGTTACGGTTATAGAGTTCGGCCCCTCAATTCTATCCATTACGTTGTTATGGATATAATTTAATCAATGAGGTGTACATAGAGGTATTCTTCTGGATAATATTAAATCAAAACATAACGAATAGAATTGTTAAGAATCTTTCAAGGAATAAAATGAGGTATCGACACTAGGGGTGAATTGAACAAGGTAAAACAGATAAGGTGTGTAAATAATTCTTATTTTTTCCATTTTAGAGCACACGCTTGTAAACCGGCTGTGTTGGTTGATGTGACGTATATTTACAAGTTTCGCAATATTAGAGCCTTCTTATTTCTTCAATAACGTAAGAATTCTTCACAATTGTAATATTTTATTAAACTTTTCTACACGGAAAAGAATTTGACTGTCTTAGAGAATTTTCATTTCAATTAAAAAAAAAAGATTCGATGTGAAGGCATCATAGAACCGAAAAAATCTTTTTCAGTTGATCTTAAATGCTGCAATACTAGGATAACATAGCTTTGAAAATGTATTCATCCCTTTTTCTGAACTTTGACACCAATGGCTTCACGATTCATAGCAAAAAATTTTCAGTAATTTAAGAAAACGAAATATGCATGTCATAAGGTGTGAAGCTTCTTAAATAAAAACATGATTCATTATTTTGCTTCCTCATAGAGGAAGCTTTGTAATGGTAAAATTTTCCAAAATTTTTAAATTCATTCGACTAAACCTTCCTTAGTTTAAAACTTTCTAATACAATGTTCTAAGCAATTGTCCGGATGTATGTGTGGATGTCACACTCTCTTGTGAACATGATAACTTGAAAACGGTTGCAGATGAACTGATAAAATTTGGAGGGCTTATTTCCACCACTAATATCCTCAAACTGACCAAAGGATTTCGAAAAATACTTATTGCAGTTTTTTAGCACTCAATAATATTTAAAAAATCGGCCTTTTTATAGTAAAACTTTTTTCATTAGCATAACTCAAAGTTGATGCAATAATATAAAAGATCTCTTGGTTCGGAACGAATCGATTGACCTATAATATTAATACATTTCATTAAAGATTAGGGAAGTTATGGTAATTCACATATTTTGAAAATCGATTTTTTATGGTAAAACTTTTTTCATTGATATAATTCAAAGTTGATGCAAGAATAGAAAAGATGTGTTGATTCGAGACAAATCGATTGACCTATAACATTGATACATTTAATTGAAGAGTAAGGAAGCTATGGTAATGCATAATATTTGAAAACATGTTTTTTTATAGTAAAACTGTTTTTATTAACACAATTCAAAATTGTTGCAAGAACAGAAAAGATTCCTTGATTCGAGGCAAATTGATTGATGTATAATATTAATACACTTTATTGAAGATTAAGGAAGTTATGCTCATTCTTGATCATAAATTTTCAAATAGAATAATTCTGATAATTTTTGTAAAGAAATCATGAAGCTGGGCAAGAAATAGGGTGCGACAGAACCTTTCCCTTTCCAGTTCAAAAAATTATAATTTCGAATACAAAATTTGATTTGTCTGATTTGTCTTCGAATTTGAAAAACTGTTTGTATTATTTTGTGATTTTGTATTTCTGTAAATTTCTATTTTCAAATTGATCAAAATCAAGACTTTGGATAGTCTATTATTGAAAAAAATAACTAATGCTTCCTCTATGAGGAAGCATATACATTTGCTAACGGAAAGCAAAGTGCTTGTGAAATGAGCACCATATAATTATAAATAAAAACAAAGTAGAAACAGTCGAGATCGAATTTACAGCTTGTTTAGTTATGTTTTGTAAATGAGTGAAGTAATTTCATGCAATAAAGACAATTTTTGTGGCGAAAATACTGAAAAGTGATCTAGACGTTTTTTGGATTTTCGATGTAGCGAAATAAGAGTTTTTGACAGAAATGTTCCGGGAGGAAGAGAATTAAAAGAATTTTGTAACTTTCAGGTTTTTCATTTTTTCTTTCAAATATGTCCACGTAGAAGTCCAGAACTTTTTTGGAACTAAATGATTATGAAAAAAAAATCAAATGCTAAAAAGTGGGCGAATAATCTTTTTTTCTCAAACTTTTTCTAAAAGCTAACAAGAACTCTAAAAAAATATACAAAAGGATATCAGAACTTCCTGAAAAAATTGGAATTTTATTGATGAAAATTAATAATGAATATTTCGACTGAAAATTAATAAAAATGCTACAACTTTTTGATTTTCTTTAAAATTAAAAATGTCAATAAGGAAATATGCAAGTCTTTTTGTCACTTATCACAACCTTTGACAAACAATTTTTGAAAATTCCAAGATTGTTTTCTTAAATCTTAAAAATGCTCCACATTTTTTAATTTTGGTTCACTTAGGCTTCTTTCTCTTAACATTTCAAAAATTAAATAACTTCTTTACTTCTCAGTGAGTACACCTGATATGAAACAATTAAAACTTCGAAGTATTCAAAATTCACCGATTTAAAATTAAAAAATTTTTCTATTGGAATAGTAAAATTGAATCTGTTAAAATTATTCTCTTAAATTCGTTGAATATATTATGTTCATTATTATATTCGTATAATTAAAAATTATTTAAAATTATTATCACAATTTTAAAACATAAAATTTAAAAGTTTCAGTTTGGAAATCATTTAGCTTTTCTTTTCTAGTCAAATACTTTTAAATTATGGGTAGTGACGTTTTAAAAATCTTTGATATAAAATTTATTACATTTTAAAAAACCTTATTTTACAATTGATAACCTCAAGAAATCAATTAAACAAATAAAAATAAAATTCTTTTCTCAGTTCGGACGTCCGGGGAAAAAACCTTTTATTTAAAATAATTCAAAAAGACATTTTCATTCAATTTTAATCAATATAAAATCAAGTTTTCCGCTAATTATTTATAACAAGAAAAATTTAATTTCCATTTTATTACTCTTTACACTATTTCAGTTAACATTACATTACCATTAAATCAGGTAATAATTTTCATAATATGTCAAAAGATCGTACTTTATTATTGTTTATTGTTACCGATTTAAAGGCAAAACTGTTAAAAGGCTTTCGTGTATATTTTATTACGAAAATATAATATATTTTCTGGGATAGAGACCACTCTTCCAGGGTATTGTGCAAATCAGGTCACAAATAATAATAATATTTCTTTTAGGTATATGAATCCTTAAAAAACATTTTGAAGCTGGGAGGCATCTGCATGTTATTAAAAATAAAAAATTCTTTTTTTCGGCCAAACAATTCAAGAAACAAAAAAATGTTAAAAACAAAAATAATTTGAATCAAAAAGACCTACCAATTCTCTCTCTACAAGTTTCTAATAAGACCCATAGTTTTTGGTATAATCATTAAAACTGTTCACCTCGAAAAAATATACAATTCTTCCTGAGGCCATCTTTTAATAAGACGCATGTTTTAAATAATATTATAATTCAAAAAATTTGAAAAAAATGTTGCATGAAAAGTTTGAGCATCTTCATTTAAGATTGTTATGTTTTAATTTTTTCACGAAAATTTGAGTATGGTTCCTTTTTTAAATAAATCATGAAACTTTTCTATAATAATTTTGTTATTACAGTTCCCTGTCATTGATTTAGTTTATCAATATACACTTCAATTAAATAGGACGTCATATATACTGCTCTTCTGAAGCAAGTACGTTCATCTAACCTTTGAAAATAGTCCCTAGGTGAATAGGTTCATTACCTCGATTGCATCCCACCCTAAAAACATTCCTTAGGGTGCCAAATACATCTTTTTTAAATTCCTCTATTTGTGGTACGAAATGCGTAATTGCTTACCTTACACGCCGGACTAGAGCTATCCCCATCTTATTTTAAATTTTAAAAATAAATGGGGATAGGGCTAAATTTAAAGTAACTTTTAGGCAACTGAAAGTTACTTCTTTCAGTAATAAGTTACTTTTTTGCTGAGTAGCGTGACTGTAAAGAATTACATAAGGAAAAAGTAGCTTACGTAACCCATTCTTGTAATCTTCCTGTTTTTTTTGGCTCAAAGAAGTGGTGGGGGGTGTACTGGGGCAAATGATGAGGCGAGTGTTGGGCGAGTGCTGGGACGAACGCCGACATCCTATACATTGTATGTTCCCCTGCGAACTTAATTCTGTAGAAAAAAAACAGTATTGGATCAATTTTTAATTCGTAATGGTTTTTCAAAGTGAATCTGTGAAATTGTCGCTGATCAAGTCTGTATATTCACTGGAGGAACCAGTGAGTGATTCAACTGAAAAAACGTTACTAAATATTCCAGTGACGCCAAATGATAGATTCAACCAGTGATATGGCGCTCCAGCCAACATTTCTCGAGTGAAAACAAACTTACTTTTTTCATTTGAGATTGGAAAATAATATATTTTATCATGTATAATTGTATGCAAATTAAGCATGAAAAATGTTCAGAATTACAAAACAGATTTCCAAACTACCTCACTTTTCGGCTTATTAGAGACAATAATAACAAAAATGAAAAAAGAGGGAGAAAAAGGGAAAAAGTCAACCAAAACCAATCTCTCAATTTGTCCTGCCTCTGTCCTCTTTATACTACTGGGGAACCAACATGTTTCGAGGCTAATTTAGACCGCCTCATCAGGGATTATTTATAGGAAAAATTAAAGGTATGAAAAATTGATATACCTGAAAAGAAATTATTCCAATGGATATTGATTAAAAGTTGATTAAGTCTAATATAATCAATATCATTAGTGAGAAAATGATTGTTCTATGAAAGAATTCATTTTACTTTCAAGTAAGAGAAAGTTACTTTAACCAATCAATAACTCTATCCCATACTTTGTTGTATCTTGAGAGGTCCCTTTTTCTCATGTTAAAGTATTTTAATATCATTCAAATTGAAGTTATGACCATGTGTAATTTTATGCTTTGACAGGACTGTGTGATATCTAGGACTTCTGTGAAAATTATTTTCATGTTCATTACAATCTTCGCAATTAACCTTGTAAATCACATATTTTCGATCTAGCGTTTCATATCTATTTCTTCCCAATCTTACGATTAAATTGTAAATCTAAATTAGCCAACATTGATTTCAAGATCTTTGAAATTTTCCCAAAATATGGAAGAAGAACACTGTTAAATTTATTATATTTATTGAAAAATGTTTCAAAAATAATACCCACCGAAACTGTGAATTTTTCAAAAAACTCTGTCGCGTGTTTTTTCATTTTTCGGTAGAATCATTTTTAGAGTTTGCTGGGGTATTACCCTGAAATGTTTTTTTATCTGTAAAAATTTAGTCTTCTCAATATTACAGTCTCTAATATATATTGAAACTTATATTACGAGGTTTTCAGTCTGTTAGCACGATAACTTTCGAAAAAATTGACAGATTGGATTAGCCTTTGGTTTTCTCTTTCAGTGTCCCAAAAGTGAAGGTCAAGTTCGTTATTTATCTTGATGACTTTTTTCGATAAAAAAAATTACCAGAGTTATAGCATATATACAATTTAAAAAAACAAACGGAAATGAAAATTTTAAGCCAAACACGCACAATATGAAAAAAGTCAGAAGAAGAAAAACGTTGAGCATTTGTAAAATTAAAAAAAACGAAAATGTCAAGCCAAACAACGCACGATATGAAAAAAATGTCAAGAGATAAAAAACGTTGCTTTTTGAAATTTTTTAATCAACGGTTCTGGTTGTAATCACAACAAAAAAATAATTAAAAATGAAAAATTCCATTTTGGGGTCAAACTATGCAAGACGAGAAAAAATATAAGAAAATAAAAGTTATGCACCGAAAAAAAATCTACAAATTAATATTCAATTTTTGATCGGACGGGTAGTTTTTGTTTTACTCGTAAAAAACAACATTGAAAAAACACATTACAAATTTTTGGAGAAACGATACAAGGTTCGAAAAAAATTAATAGACAAAAGTTGTTTACCTAAAACAGAGCTACAAAGTTATTAATTATTTTTGGATGAGATGCGTAGTTTTTGTATTATCCGTGAAAAATATCATTGAAAATAAGTTTTTTTTGGAAAAACGACACAAAGTTCGAAAAAAATTGATAGACAAAAGTTGCTCAACAAAAAAAAGAACTACACATTTGTTATGATTCCCGCGCGGTGGGCAGATTCTTTTTTTAAATCAAAAAATCGATTTAAAACTTTGTAAAGTAAATTTTTTCATTTTCCAATATTGGTCCATTGCCATTGCGACAATATCATTACTTTTAAAGGAAACACTAAAAATTGTGTGTAATTTCAATTGTTTAAGATACGATTTTAAATCTAATTTTAAAGCAAATATTCGCCCTCGCAAATTCAAAATTCCGTAAAGAACGTTCAAAACTAAATCTTTTGATGTGAGATTCACTTTATAAAACTAAATACATTGATTTTAATGATACCACGAATGTGTTGAAAAAATTGTCACACGTTAGTTGGTTTTGAGATACAATGTTACAATACTTACCAATAGAATTGAAAATAACGACCAGGGCGATGACCAATGTATAAAAGATGTACATTTTTTCAAAATGTTGGAAAAAAATAATTAAGGCAGAATGTGTAGAAGAGCTTCACTAATGAATATTCTCATATTTCGTTTATATATACTATTCTGTTATTTGAGATTTCCCCTTCCTGAGCACACATCGTACACAGTTATTTGTGCGCGATGTTGACATACAAAATTTTAATCAGCATCACCTCAGTTATTCAGTTCACATTATTTCCTGTTTTTCTCTAATCATTCAGCAAACAGACGAAAATTATCTAAAAAAACAGCTTATGATGAAATTATATTTTTATTACAATATACATTTATTATTATATCAGAAATCTATTATAATGGAAACATAATTTCATCAGAAGCTGTTCTGATGAATAATCATAGTTTTTATTTACTATAAAATTCAGGACGGACAAGTGTTTTCACATTCTTATCTCAATGATGAGATATTTTGTTTCATGTGATCGTCATTGTGTAAGAGCTTAAATATTTCTTAAACAAATAACAAGGCCATATTGAGAAACATGTAAATAGGCTAAGTCACCTCCACGAATAACGCATTCATAAGATACTGTTTTAAAATGGAAAAAGAAGAATGATTAACAAACTTGTACTATGTCAGTTTGCTTTATGCACTGAAAAAACATAATTCTGTATCATTTTCAGCTTTACTGAAACAAATATGAATGGCATACTGTGAAACTTGTAAATGGGATATGCCAGCTCCATTAATAACGTATTTACAAGCTACTGCTTGAAAATAAAAGAGCAAAAATATCTGCAAACTTGATCGAGTTTACTTTATTCACGCCGTGTCGATAACTCATTTTATTTATAGAAAGATTTCTAATAATCATATTTGTTACGTTTTTATTTAAAATCATTAAAAACATTTCATAATTCGCAAAATCAATATTTAAGAATAAATCTACGTATACATCCTAAATTAAATTATTTTCATAAAAACGTAACAAATAGAGTTGTAAAGAATCGCTGTTAATTGAAATTGAATGAAAATTACGACTTTTGTCTAAAACGGAAGAAAAACTGCAAAGAACCCCGCACACAATACATGGGAAAGAAACATTCGGTCAAATTAGACGCAACTGCGGGAAACGATAGATCTTGAGGTCCTGATTAAAAGTTGTCATGGCCACCACCACCCAAAATGAATTTCTGAGGAGCTAGAGGTCGTCCAAAATCAAAAATATTCCAAAATTGAATACATTATTTGTGAATATATCAAACGATATCAAAGTTAACTAATTATATTTATATACATGAGTTATATGAGTAACATCCTTACTAAGAAATCTCTAAACGATATTGTCGTTTTCGATTATGAAGATTTTCGAGAGTAACGCTCCGTAACGCTAGCTTCCTGTAGGCCGCCCATATCCGCTCCGCTCAACAGTATTGTGTGTCTGTGTGTGGTACTGCATTTGAAGACAGTGATGCTAACTGAGTCGTCCTTATCTGCGCATGTTTGAATTGTAATATAGTTGATTGGCTGTAGTACGCGCCTGTATTTGAGTTCCCAATGAGGACGCGAACTACAACCAATAAGCGCTATTCAGTCGAAGCATGCGCATGACAAGGTGGTCTTTTCGGGATCACTGTGGGAAATAGTAATCGCAGGGGCGGCGCAGCCAGTCTGGATGCCATGGAGAACTCCAGACATGTAAATTTCCAACCATGGAAATTCCACACATGAAAAACTGGACGAAAAGATAAAAAAAAATTTCCTTTTGCTTCTAAAATATATCTCTTGTCGGGGTTCACTAAGTACCTGACCTTTGATGAAGAATTTGAACTTCCATGTTTGCATGGATCGTTACCATGGACTTGTAAAATTTTGATGTTTATAGTCTTGAATTTATTGTTCACGAGTTGTCGCTCAACAGGGGGTGCACGCCGAGTCCGTCAGTCTGGGCACGGGATTTTCCCCTGTGGTTAATGTTATTTCCACTTATTTCGGTTACTTTGAAAATATACCTGGGTCAGGCACAGAGACACAATTAGACCAGAGTCTTCAGTTTTAGATTGTATTTTGCACTGAGAACATCTCTTTTAAAATGAAAATGGTTAAGCGTAAACGAACTGATTGTCAGACACGAATGTTAGCAAAGGAGAAGAAGTTGAAGGAGGAAAAAGTGATAAAAAACGCGGCTTTTGGACAATTTTTTTTGCGTAAGAAAGATGATAGCCTTAGCTCTTATAATATTAGTGAGAATAAAAATTGTGATTTCAAAAATGGAAGTGAAACCGTTAACAATGAAAAGAAGAAGGAAACACTCTGTTATGCAGAAAACCGCATGGTGTTTGCACGCGTGTCGACCGATCGGCACGATGTGAGGGCAAGAGTGCAGACAGATGTGTCCTCATATGCGTCGCATATGCGTCGCACGCATGTCGACACGTGCGTGCCAGCGTCGTGTTAGCATGCACGTGTTTTAAGTTATAATCATTGAAAACAAGATGTTAAAAATAACATAAGTAACAGAAAACATTGTATGACGTTTTTAAGAAGAGACTCTTGTGTTGAAAGTTGTTCTTTCACAACTGATGATGCAACAGGTGCTTATTCTAAAAGCGACATACACAAAATTATTCTTGCTACATCTTAAATAATGAATTAGCGAGAAATATATATTTATCTGAAAATATTTTTTTATTTCGAACAATTTAAATTATTCAAAACAGAGCGCTTATTCAACACCTTTGTTAAAAAACTAAGGGATTTTAAAGAACACTATACTTTTGAATCTTCTAGTTAATTACTTTCAATTGTTTTCCAAGTTGCATTTTTTTAATCGTTCTACTTCTGAGATTTAAGAACTTAAATCTCAGAAGTAGAACGATTGAAAATGTGCACTTGAAAAACTTGTTTTCGATCATTTTAAATCTGAATATAGTGAATATATTTAAAAAAAGTGAAGAAGATAGATTGAATTTTTGTATTGCGAAGCATTTTAATAGAAACGTTGGGACAGTTGCCGATGCTTTGACGTTTAATTTTAAAAGGTCAGAAAATTATTTTTAAACAATTACAACTCTTGCCGACTTTGTTCTTTGCCTCAAAATTTGTTTTTACTCCAAGCTAATTTTCCGAACCAAAACCCAAGAAAAAATCTTTATTTAATTTGAACAAAAATAATTATTAACTTTTATTTCGACTTTTTGTCTGTAAAATAAACTTGGAAAATAACAAAAATTTGATGCCTTAAGCGAATTTGGTCAGAGTTTTATTTTTACACAACTGCTATATTATGTTTTTAGTAATAATGCGCTTTTTGTGCCGCACTCTTCACCGCACGCTATATGCCGACATTTTGCCCTAAGTACCTGACGAGCATGATAGACGTACGCTGTGCTGCATATCATGCAGACCGTGTGCGGGCACTATGTGGGATTACTTATTACCCTCAGAACGTGTTGTCACTGTGCTTGCATTGTTGCCGACACATCGTACTTGCACGCCATGCGCCCATGTGCGTCCGCATGCATTGTTATCTGGGATATTCCACACCGGATTGAGAAAATTCAAATCCTCATCTCTTCAATTTTTGTAACTTGCACAATCTATAAAAAGAAAGAAAAAAACATCTCCGATAGTGTGCTAGAAAATGATGTTCAAATTTTCATTTTTGATTTTTTTTATATTTTCAAATACCACTTTTGACAACGTCTTAATTTTTTTTCGAACTGTCGACTGTTACGGAATTTTCCGTAAGACCCCAGCTTGTTCAGGACTAACGTTGGTGTGTAAAAGTAAACTTCTTCCACCAAAAGTTCTTGATACAATCTGGTCCAGCAGCGGAGAAGTTCTTCGTGCCTCTAAGTGCTTTTTTCACCTCTTCGTCAGTGATTGATGGACATTCCTCCTCAGATTTTATGAGGTTGTCGCAAAACTCCTTGAAGCGGATGATATTGTCAGTATCTTCTTTCAACTCTAGTGTTTTCGGGATCTTTTACACCTCTCTCCAAAAAGTCTCTACCTCCTTGGGCTTGGGTGGATTTTTTACAGAAACAGGTAGATCGCTGAAGAGGCGCGATGGGTCAGCGAGAAACTGTTGATTCTCCCTGATCCATCTATCCATCTTCTGTATTCTCCTCCTTGCATCAGATAACAGCCGTATTTTGTCAACAATATGCTGCTTGATTGTCAGCAGCTTTGACTTGTTTAGTGTGCGATTCAAGATCCTTAGTTCTTGGGCGAACTTTCGAACCCTTTCGGTAAACGGTCTACCAGATGTTATGTAGTCAATCACACATTGAACACGGGACGCATTCTGTCTTGCCCATCCAATCTTCTTGTTCAGTTGATGCAAGCGCGTTTTGGTCTTTTGATCCATCGTCGGTTTCAGCCTTCGATTTGAATCAGCCAAAGCTCTCGCAGCACCATGAACTGAGCAATTGATGGTCCAGAGGTCGGACTCTTGCGAGATATCTCCACGAAGGAAGGCATCCATTTCAGCCAGATCTTGGGGCTTAGGAGGAACTTGCGTGTTTATGTTCCTTCTTGTAATGAAATTGCGATCATCTCTCAGAAGGTGCCTGCTTTCTGCGGTTGTTCTCAATGTCGCTTCCTCATCTTCGTCTGCAGCTTGATAAAGCAGCGGTTGGGGAAGCGCTCCACGTACATATCCATTTTTCCGGAGGTTGACGGCTTGATTTCGCAAAGACTGATGCGAAACGTGCCGAAGCTCTTGGTGTTTCTGGCACCACAGAGTGTGCATACGCGCCATAAAGCCTCCGCGAGCAGGGATAATGCTGGCATTGTATCAGTCTAGCACGTCATCCCTTAGTCGATCCGTCCACTCAATGTGGGCGATTCGCCGGTTCGTCGTCGTGTTTCCATCTAAATTATTTTCAGCACCCCGAACTCTAGGCTGATCGGCATTGTTTGCCGACCCATTGTCGGGTGCTCTGCGCGTTCGATTGTCTTGCACCGCATCTAACACATTTTGGTGTTTTGGTGGTTTCATTTTTGTTCCCACGAGCAGCTAGGGAAAGGGTTAGTCCATCCTTGTAGAGCCCCGTGTGCAAGGATAAGGCTGATACTCTGAGAGGTCGCCCGGTGTCCCAGAGTCACCGCTTGAGACACTTAACCCAGGTGCCATTCAGCTTTCGGCACGGTTGTTACGCCTTCGCTTAGGAGTTATTCCTTCGGGACCATCCCTGGACAATTGTCCGCGACTGCTGTATAAATATAAAGGAACTTTAGCAACATCTTACAAAATTGGCTAAGTCATTTTCAACTTTTGAAAATGGTAACTGCGTGTAAAGATAAAATCATTATAGTTCGCTTGAAAACATACCTTATTTTCATGTTCATGGACTTGCTCAACAGCTTCTGCAACTTTATCACTTACAGCCAGAGCAATCACTTGTGTATCATCTCTTTTTTGTAAATATTCAAATAATGAACAATTTTTTTTGTTTTCTTCATCGCGTTCAGCTTTTTGCTTGTGATATTGAGCACTTGAGAGGCGTTTCGCTTTTCCATCAGCCGTCTCAAAATATGCAAACTTTTTTCTCACACGATGTGAACTTCAGAAAAACTTTGTTCTTAATGAACAAGTGCTTCAACTTTTAAGCACTTAGACTTGTAGGTCTGTTTTCTCGAACCATGGAGGGGGGATTGATTTCCTCGATCTTTTCGATGGTGAGTTTCCACCGGGGGGTCTAGCTAATTGTTGGATCCGCAATTATGTGTCGCTTGCCAACAGTCGATGCCTGCACTTGCTAAATTAGTTTTATTGTCAGAGCAATATAATTAACTCATTAAATCTAAACTTTAGACTTTCCTAGAATCTAATTTGATAAACTTTAGAATTCTTATTCTTGTCAATTATTATTATTATTATTATTATTATAGATTAGCAGTTCGAACTCGAAAGTTCATTGCCTCATCTACCCGAGACCGCCACACATCTCTGTCTTGTGCATTCTCCATCCAGTTTAGGTAATCATGTCCTAGTTCTTTTAGATCATCCCTTACATTTTTCTCCCATCTGTTTCTCGGTCTGCCTAGGGGTCTCTTACCAGTCGGCCTCCCTCTTAAAACTTGCGCCACTGTTCTTTCATTGCCCATTCTTGCTACATGCCCCGCCCATCTTAATTTACGCGCTTTCATTACTCTATTAATATTTGCTGACCCGTAGAGAGCGTGCAGCTCATCATTATGCAGTTTTCTCCACTCGCCGGTCTCTTCGTCCCTTTTTGGACCATAGATTTTTCTAAGTACTTTATTCTCGAAAACTCTAAACCTATTCTCTTCTCCTTTCGTCAGCGCCCACGTTTCACACCCGTACATGACGACCGGCATTATTATCGTTTTGTAAATTCTTACTTTGATGTTTCTAGATAGCGATCGCGATTTTAGTAGCGTGTTTGCTGCATAATAGCACCCATTGCCAGCGTGTAGCCGGGCATTGATTTCCGTTTTAATCTTATTTTCGCTAGTTATAATAGACCCGAGGTATTTAAACTCGTTAACCCTTTCGAATTTCATATTTCCGGCCATTAGATCCCCGTCTTGATTACTTTGTCCGGACCTGACGACGGTCATATATTTTGTCTTCGATTCGCTAACTTCCAAGCCAATCTCTTTGGCTTTTGCGATCAAGATTTCTGCATTTTTAGCTACCGTTTCTTTATCATCCCCTAGTACGTCGAGATCATCCGCATATCCAAGAATTTGTATTACCCCATTGAGGGTAGCACCGGTCGGATTCGCCTGCACTTGCCTAACCACGTATTCTAAAACTAAGTTAAAAAGGACGCACGAAAGTGCATCGCCCTGTTTCAGGCCATCGCGGATCGAAAACTCTTCAGATAAACTACCGTTTACGCGTATTCTACCCTTACTGCCGCTTAAGCAAATTTCGAGAAGTCTAACCAATTTTCTTGGCACACCCAAGAACTCTAGGATCCAGTACATTCGCGCGCGTATAATAGAGTCGTAAGCTTTTTTAAAATCGATAAATAGCTGATGTACTGCTTCTTTAAATTCCCATTTCTTTTCTAACAGTTGTCTAATTGTAAACATTTGATCGCTTGTAGATCGGTTTCGGCGGAATCCACACTGGTAATCCCCAATGATTTCCTCGGCAAAAGGAGTTAGTCTACTTAGGATAACATTAGACAGGATCTTGTAGCACGAAGGCACAAGTGAAATTCCCCGATAGTTGTTACAGTTAGTTTTATCGCCTTTTTTAAAGATGGGAATAATGATAGAGGTATTCCATTCTTCCGGCATGCGTTCTGTTTTCCAAACTGCGCGTATCAATTTACAAATTTGCCTTGTGAGGCAAGGGCCTCCATTTTTTATCAGTTCTGACGGTAGATCATCGATGCCCGCGGCTTTGTTATTTTTCAACTTCTTTATGGCCATTTCTATTTCTATATCAGTAGGATCGTTAATTAATAGATCAGCAGTGTGGATTTCGCCGAGATTACCTTCAACGGGGGCTTCGCGTACATTTAATAGTTTATCGAAATAATCTTTCCATAAATTCAGTCTCTCTGTCGCATCGGCTACTAGATTGCCATTTTCGTCCCTCATTACTTCCGTTCTACTTTGAAAGCCTTTCCTTATAAAATTGATTCCCCTGTACATCTCACGCGGGTTATTTTGTTTATTATGCGCTTCTATTGCTAGTATTTTATTCTTTTCCCACTCCCTTTTCTTGGATCTATAGAGCCTATTTGTACTTTTGCTAATCTCGAGATATTTCTTATGTGTTTGATCGCACTTATTTTGTAAACTACTTAGTCTGGCCTTCCGACGTTTCTCAAACCAGAGTTTGCACTCTTCGTCAAACCATGGTTTGCTTTTGGTTACTTTCTTAAAACCTATCGTAAGTTTCGCGGCTGCCTTTATCGCCTTTTTCGTATTGCTCCACAGGGTTTCCGGGTCCTCCTCGTGATTATTGTTATCGTCTCTCTGTTCTTGGAGAGCGTCGAAACTATTAGAAATCTCAACTTGGTAATTTAATGTTTCTGTTGCTGTTTTGAACTTATCTATATTGAAACGAACTGTTGGCTCTGTGCGGCTTGTTTTCTTACTTAACGCTAGCCTAGATCTTAGTTTTACTATCACGAGAAAATGGTCTGAATTTAAATCCGCTCCCCTATACGATCTTATATCGAGAATGTTTGTATGACGTCTTCTGTCAATTAGAACGTGATCAATCTGATTGTGAGTATTACCATCTGGTGATGTCCAGGTGGCCTTATGTATATTTTTATGCTTGAAATATGTGCTTTTGACAACGAGGTTCTTTGAAGCTGCAAAGTTGATTACTCTGGTTCCATTATCATTACTGACGTCATGCAAACTTTCTGATCCTATTGTAGGCCTATACATTGGTTCTTTTCCAATTTTCGCGTTGAAATCCCCCAATACTATTTTTGCGTCAAACGTTGAGAACGTGTCAAAAATCTACTCGATTGTTTCATAAAAAAGATCTTTAGTGTCTTCGTCTTTGTCCTCGGTGGGGCAGTGCACATTGATTAATACGTGTTTGCTGAAATTACCCTTTAGTACAATGTATGATAACCGGTCGTTAATGAATTGCATGTCGATAAGTGCTTGCGAAATTCGTTTATTAATAAGAAAACCAGTCCCCAGTCTTTGCCCCTTAGCTCCTCCCCAGTGCAAAGTATAGTTATCCCTAGAAATTGACGCGAAATCGCCCGACCAGCAGGTTTCTTGTAATGCTATTAAGTCAGTTTTGTAATCAATTGCTATCTTAATGAGTTCGCTAAATCGGCCAGTTTTTAGACTACGCGCGTTTAGAGTTCCCACCCTTAGATCTTTAACTGTAGTTTTTTGATTTTGCAAGTTAGCCATGGTAGTTTCAAGATAATCCGCACGTTAGGATCCTATTCCGATCGTAGGTGAGTCCACTGTCCCAGGAGTGATAACCCCCATACCTCCCTAGGTCTAAGTATGGGAGCTTCCCGACTCTGACAAGGACCATGTCAACTTGTCGTCAGACACATTACAGTTTCATCCTCGTACCCTAACGTCCCCCTGCAAGGCAGCGCGCCTACTGGCATCAATACCCCTTTGGCCCTATGCAGGCGAATCATTCCACACATCCCTTGAGGGCAGTGTCATCGCTGCAGTGTCCAATGGGCAGCAGGATTTTTCCCTTACAAGATTTTTAGTTTTGGTTCGGGTATAGTTTCTAGGTGGGTACACGCGGCACCTTGGCTTGCCAGAACCCACCCATTGTGTATGAACGCGAATAGGTGGGTCCCCCCAAGCCATGGTTGTCGTGTACCTATTTTTGCCAGTGCTAGATTCACCACACCCACGACTGGCTCCTATCGGCTGTCCGCGACTGCTTATTCTTGTATTCGCAGCTAACCTTGGGGGCTGTTCAGCCTTACGGGCCGTTCCTCTATCCGCAACCTGAGGACGCGCTACGTAGTGGTGATAGGAAACCCACCGAGTAGTATTCTTGTCAATAAGTACATAAAACGTTCTTGTTAAGCTGTCGCGCCTTGCCACTTGCATTACAATGTACTCATCTCGTTCAGATTTTAGACTCTCCTAGAATCTAATTTAACAAAACTTTAGAACTCTTATTCTTGTCAATAAGTATATAAAACGTTCTTGTTAGGCTGTCGCGCCTTGCCCCTTGCATTACAATGTACTCATCTCGTTCAGATTTTAGACTCTCCTAGAATCTAATTTAACAAAACTTTAAAATTCTTATTCCTGTCATTAAGTATATGAAAACTATTCCTTAAGCGACCGCCCCTCGCCCTTCGCGCCCGGAGGTGGCCGCCTACTCTGCCTCCGCCTGTAGCGGCCTCTGCCCCTAGCTCTATACTTGATCGGTTATTTTTTCGGAAAATTCCTTAATACTATTCCGAACCTTTTTTTCGAAAATTTTCAACATTCAATTTCTCAAAATAATCCGATTTGTTTCTTTATTTTAAAATATTCTTCTTCATTTTACTCAAAATCCTACTAAAGAAAAGTTAGGAATAGTCAGAAAAATCAGGAATTCTGACAACTTCTGATGAGAATCTTTTCAATCGTATATTTAAACATTTCAAATTTACAGACAATCCCTTAAATTATCGTCCATCGATAGAAGAAGAAAAAAGCAATTCCGCTACTAGATTTAGGTCCTGTGGTATTAGAGAGGATGAAAATTTTGATTTAGAAAATAGGAATGAAATCCTAGACACTACTCAAAAGAAGAAGGAAACTGTCTGCGACAAAGAAAACCGTAAGTTTAGAGTTTTATAATGTATTGTTTTTTACTATAATAATTTCATTGACAGTTGGAACAAATAGTTATCGATTCATTTACATAATTCATGCCAGATTGAGAAACGCGAAACCCTCATCTCTTCAATTATTTAGCTGAAAATTTTTTTTTTCCGAAGAATTACGACATTTAGGATTTTTCAAAAAAATTGAAGACTTATTTTCATAATAATTTTTACCTTTTTTATTAGATTTAATGAAATTAATTCAAAGGAATCCCAATTTTACTGCGTCAATAACTTTCTCAAAATGTGACTATTCGGTTTTTTTTCAAATATTTGTATTCTGCTACTCAAAACCCTACTAAAAAAAATTCAGAAATAGTCTGAAAAAATCATGAATTCTGGCGATTTCTGACGAGAATCTTTTTGATTGTATATTTAAACAGTTCAAATTTACAGGCAATCCCTTCAATTATCTTCCATCGATAGAAGAAGAAAATAGCAATTCCGCTAATAGCTTTAGGTCCTCTGGTATTACGGAGGATGAAAATTTGGATTTAGAAAATAGGAAAGAAATCTTAAACACCACTCCAAAGAAGAAGGAAACTGTCTGTGATAAAGAAAACCGTAAGCTTAGAGTTTTATAATATATTTTTTTTACAATAATAATTTCTTTGACAGTTAAAAAAAATAGGTATCGATTTCTGTATATAATTCATGCCAGATTGAGAAACGCCAAACCCTCATCTCTTCAATTACATACAATTTTGGTTTTATTAAATTATTTTACGCATTTGCCTAAAATAACATTAAATTTTCGCAGGGCACACCAACTTTTAAAAATCAGTTTCAAAACCCACAAAAAATGTATTGTGGAATGATGCATTGGATTTTATAATAATAATTTCTTTGAAAATGAAAAAAAAAGTATTGATTTGTTTCCACATGATCTGGAAGTGAAAGTTCAGACTTGAATTAATTTTAGGTGATACTTGAGAACATTTTCAATTATTCTTTTCATGAATTATAATTAATTAGAAAATCCTTATTTTTGTTGAAAATGATCAATGCTTTGCTTTTTTTCTTCAAATAGTTTAAGAGAACATAATGTTTGAAAAAATGTTAGTACTCTTCTCTAATAGTTTTCTGATTCATATCACTGATAATCAAAAGCCATATATTGATCATATAAAGATAAATTTATAAAAAATTAAATTTTTCAATATGAACTAACGTTTCACTAAGAAAACATTTGATATACCATCGTAAAAGTGATCCTCTGAAAAAATTCTATAAAAAACCATTGCTTTTTCATAATTTCGCGTTGTTTTCGAAATTTTGTAACAAATGATATTTTTTGTTATCTTTTTTTATATTTTCATAAATATTTCAAAAATCGCGCAAAAAAGATCAATAAACTTTGAGGAATATTTTGTAGCAAGCTATATTTCATAACATTTTTCTTATTTATTACCAAAGCAAGTTTGAAAGAAACCAACGTTAGCCAGCTTCTTTCAAAAGCAAAGTAAAAGGAAATGGAAGAAGCTCGAATAGCTCGAATAATAGATATTCACTACAGTCATATTTTTAGTTAAACAGGGACTGGCTTTAAGAGGAAGTAATAACGACGAGCGGTCTAATCTTTTGAAGGCATTGAACATGAGAGCAGAAGACCAATGAAGTAGGCCAATGAAGTAGAGCGACACCATGTAGAACTAGTTAAGTCGGCCACCTATTTTGCTTTAACTCTTGATGAAACTTCGGATGTTTCCAGATTAGAACAAGTCTCCATTTGCTTTAGAATCGTGACCAATGATTTGTCAATTAGATAAATTTTTATGGGGTTTTACGAAACGGACAGGACAAAATCAGAAACGCTGTTTAATATTGTAACTGACATCCTCCTTCGATATGACCTGGGTATTATAAACTTGGATAGGCCAATGCTACGACGGGGCTAAAAATGTGAGTGGCTGTTTATCTGGTCTACAAGCTCGCATAAACGAAGTGGAACCTAGAGCTCTTTTTGTGCACTGCAATCCACATAATTTGAACCTCGTTTTTCAAGATTCAATGGAAGACGTGCAATGTGCTCGAAATTTTATCGGCGTGACAAAGGACATGATAAATTTTTTACGTGATTCTCCAAAGAGACTTGCTTGGTGCCGGCACTTGTAATCTACAGAAAGCCCTCAATTATCTCAATGTTGTCCAACAAGGTGATTTTAGAAATAATAATTATTATATGTATACCATTAAGCCATTTCCCTTTCAGGTTAGGCGTGACACTACCCGATTCGGGTATTGTTTCTAGGTGGATAGTTTCTTGTAGTAAATAACTACAAGTGTGGGCTCACCACATCCACGACGGGCCAACAGCTTGCAGTATTCTTGAATGGTCACCCATTCAAATACTAACCGCGCCCAACGCTGCTTAACTTCAGTTATCGGACGGGAACTGGTTTTTTCAGCGTGGTATGGCCGTTGGCCATATGAATTTATTAATATATTAAATTCCTGTATGGTCTCAATAAAGATTTTCCTTTATTTTTCAGTTGGTGTTTGAGAATAAAGTCTCTCCTGACAATTCATGGCGAAGACAATTATGCCGCTGCCATGACTTTTTTTGATGAGATGATCGCAGACCGTACAGTAGATTCCACAGCATCGGCTAAGGCAGCAGGGTTCCTCAAACAACTGCAGAGTTTTGAGTGCTACTTTTTGCTTACCGTAATGATTGAAATCTTCCACAGAATCGAAGTATTGAATACGGAGTTGCAAAAATCTGACCTCAGTATAAATTAAACTCACCAGAAAGTTAAAGCAGTCCTAATCAGTCTGACTGAAAATCGGGAAGCTAAATTCGACAAAGCATGGGCTGATGCAGTAAAGGGTGCAAAAAGTCTGAATTTAGAAGAACCTGAAGTAACTCGACAGCGAAAACCTCCACAACGGTTTGAAATGGAAGGTAGTTCACATGTATTTTCAACCTCTAAAAGCCACTACATGAAACTATTTTTCGAAATTTTTGATCAGGTCTTAAGCTCCATGAATAGTCGGTTTACATCTGAAACAATGGACCTGCTATACTCATTCGAAAACTTTGTGGTAGGTCAGGAAGGCTCTTGTGTTGATGAGATCATAAAAGCCTCAAGGACGTAGTAACTTTTTTAAAAGGTAATGCTGAGATCGGTAGTCTTCTTCCGGACTACAAGAAGCTAATACAAGTTTTACTGACTATTCCTAGTAGCTCGTGTACGAATGAACGCTCCTTCTCTGGGTGAAGGCGTCTGAAAACGTATTTAAGATCAACAATGGGGCAAAAGCGGCTAAATAATCTGGCGATCTTACATATTCACCAAGATTGTTTGGATAAATTAGATTTAAATAAAATTATAAAGCCATTTATCTGCAGGAATGATGTGCGAAGAAGAACCTTCTCATTGAAATAAACAAAAACTAAAGAAAATTTTTCTACCCCCCCCACACCCTCTCCCCCTTTACAGACTCCATACTCCAGACACGCAAAATATTGGCTGTGACGGCCCTGAGTAATCGAATCGAATTGTAGTTCGAGTTCGATAATACGACACGTTTTTTTTTGTATTTGGTAATGCGCGGATCAGTGTCGCCAACCGTTGCACGGTAAAGTCTGTAAAAGGAGTAATGAACCATAGCCTCAATTGTGATGGTAGTCTGTTTTTAAACTTTTTACGCAAACAAGAAAATTTCGAATTAATCATTTTTACGCTCTGTAACTGTGATTTCTATTATAATTGTATTATAGTTATCATATTAAATATCAATTGTGAAACTCGTGTACGTTTCGGTTCTACTTTCCCTGTTGAATTGAAATCTCAACTTCCTTATATTGACACATTCGAATAATTATTTTTTTTCGGTTTGAATAGAAGTATGTCAGAAATCTGTGTATGTCTACAGATCAAAAATTTTATAATTTAAAAAGTTGTTCAAATTAAGAACTTTGACGCTCTTAATGGGCACTATAAGGTATTTTTTTTAAATCCAAGGAATTTTCAAGATCTTCAAACAATTGCAAGGAATTTCCAAAGATTTCAAAGAATTTTAAATATTTTGAGGTATTATAAAATATTTTAAGGACTTTTTAAATGATTTCACTAACTTAATAGGATTTCAGAGGATTTAAAACATTTCAATTAATTCTAAAAGATTTCAAATTAATATATTATAGGAAAATAATTCAAAGAATTTCAGTAGATTCCAAGGAATTTTTTATTTATTTTAATAATTTGAAGGAATTTTAGAAGACTGGGAATATTTTAGGGCATTTGAAAAAAATCCAAAGCATTTGAAAGAGATGTCAATAACTTTAATGAATGCCAACAGAATTTAAAGGGTTTGGAATATTTTAGGATATTTTAACATATTTCAAGGAATTTTCAACCGATTTTAGTAATGTTATTGACTCAAAAGGATTTTTAAAAGAATTTTTCAAGATTAGGAATATTTTAGGGTATTTAAAAAGAATCCAAGATATTTCCAAGAGATTTCAACAATTTGAAGGAATTTCAAAAAAATATAAAGAATTTGAAAACTTTTAGAGTTCTCTTGAAGATTCCAAGGATTTCTCATTTGATTTCACTACTTTAATTGATTTCAGAGGATTTGAAATATTCTAGAGTAATTTAAAAGATTGCAAGGCATTTTGGAAAGCTTTAAAAAGTTTTAAGTGTTTTTCAAAGTTTTAAAAGGCTTTGAAATATTTTTGGGAATTTCTAATGACTCCAAGGAATTTTTTTTTTTTGAATACTTTAAAGGAATTTCAAAGGATTTGAAATATTTTAGGCTATTTCTTAAGTTTTCATTTGATTTTAAAGAGATTAAAAAAATTTCAAGAATCCAAGGAATTTTAAAAAGTTTCAAGTTTCAAGTAGTTTTAAAATAATCAAAATAGATATGTAAGGAATTTGAAAAGACTCCAAGGCAATTCCAAGAGATTTCAATAATTTTGAGGAATTTCAAAAAATGGTAAAGGATTTGAGAACTTTAAGAATATTCTAGAAGATGTGAAGACATTTTCGTAAGCTTTGAAAAGTTTCGAGCGATTTTTAAAGAATCAAAGGATTCCAATAATTTGAAAGAGTTTCAAAGGATTAGAAATATTTTAGGGTGCTTTTAAAAATTGCAAGGGATTTTGAAGAGTTTAAAAAATGTCAAGAAATTCCAAAATATTGTGAAGGATTTTAAATATCTTAGGGTATTTTTAAAGATCCTAGGAATTTTTTAATTGATTTCAGTAATTTAAGGTTACTCATAGGATTTGAATTATTTTATGGTATTTTAAAAGATCTAAAGCATTTTCAAGAGCTTTAAAATGTTTTAATTGATTTCCAAACTTTAAGAGTATTCCAAAAGATTCTAAGGAATATTCAATTGGTTTGAGAGGATTTGAAATATTTTAGAGTTTTTAAGAAGATTCTAAAGCATTTTCAAGAGATTTGAAAAAATTTGCATGGGGTATTGTATCAAAGAGTTTTCTAAAATTTCGAAAATATAGATCGATTTAATATGACTCATGCCAGGTCTTAGGGTATATCAAAAGATTTCAAGGAATTTTCAATTTATTTGGGTAACCTGATAGGATTTGAAATGATTTAAAATATTATAAAGTATTTTTAAAGAATTTAATGCACTTTCAAGATATTATCAATTTTTTAAGAAATTTTAAAGGCTTTGAATGGATTTTAAAAGCTCTTAAGGCATTTTTATGAATTTTCCAGGATTGAAGAAAATACTATAAAATCTCATATAATTTCACGGAATTTTATAATATTTCAATGTAATTTAAGGAATTCATTCACAAGAAGCGAGGGGTTTTGTAGGTTATCACAGATTTGTAGAGATTTTCAAATATGTTTTGCAATTAATTTGAATTCACCCTGAATTGTTACTCATTCATTCAGAATTCTTTTATTATGTCTTTCGAATTTTGTTAATTTACCTGAATTCTTTAAAATTAAATCAATAATTCTATTCAGTTCAATGGATATTTTTTCAGTTTTAAGTTTGTCTTTAATTCGTTTTGAAGTGTTTTAAACTCATTTTGAATTCTTCAACATTCAATCAAATTCTTTTGAATTCCCTGGTATTTTTCCAAAATCATTTTAAACTTACTAAAATCAATTAAATTTTGTTGGGTATTAAATTTTTGTACAATTTATTTCCATGTTTTTAATTTTAACTTTAATTGTTTGAAGTTTTATGAATTGCATTTTTCGGAATGCTTTCAAATCCAAAACAACATCAGTCACAATATTGATGCACATATTTACTTTAAGTTACTTTTTGGATTAGAAATGAGTCTTGCTGCAAAAAACGTCGAATTAAAAATTATTACTGCGCACTCCCGAGATATTCTCTGGACAACTGCTTTTCGTCAACTTCGCATTCAAAATAAAATACTTTCGAATAATTTTCAATCTGACGTTTTTTGTAGGTCAATTTCTCTGCTTTTTCGGTTTCAATAGGTCACTATTTTCAAATAAATTAGGCTGTAGCTGCCCTTAGAATAATAAACTACAAATTCAGGCCTCGGGCTCAAAACGCACTATTGACACTATTTGACACTTTTTTCAAGCGATGACGCTGTTTTGCTACTATTTTGAAGAAAAAAACACTCAAGACACTATTTTCCAATCAAAAACACGAATTGATCAAGCAAGATAGATTTTTTGAAAAATAAAAAATTGACAGATTTTCGCAGAAGGCAAAAAAAATATTGCTTGAAAAGTTTTTGTTTAATTTAGCTTTTAATAAGAAAGATACTGTAACGTTTATAAAGGCCTGGAAAGTTCTATCGACAGGATAATTTTCTTCTTATAATAAAAGAAATTAATCATTTTGACGTAAAAAACACATACGATAGAAATGTTCATGTATAAAAAAGTTATACTGAAATACATTTTACTTTTTCGTAATAACGTCCATCATTTATAATAAAAATTAGAAAATTAATTTTTCATGAAAAAAATTCACTACATCTCTCAATGCATGATAAAATATTAGTTGCGAATTTATAACTATAGAGTATAAACGGCAATAATTGCCGCGAAAATAGACAATTTAAAAATTGAGCGGTTGGGTGCAAGAACGGCCTACTTGCATTTTCCGTAAGGTCGTAAGTCGAGTCCAGCCTAGTCACGTGACTAAGCTGCTCGCGGGATAAAACAGTGCGATACGCCATGACGCATTGTATTTTAAGAGTGGTTAAATGCACAAGAGTATCAGGATACTAGTCCTAAAGTTTTTTATTTAATTCGAGGTCAAGTTTACATTTACAATGTTGTGTTTGTAAGCCTATATTGAAAATCGGCAATGCGTTTATATCCAGCACTTGGCTCTAAACTTCTATGAATTAATATGTACTCGAATTATTATTGTGAGAGAAAAATTAATTTGATGTTTTATAGCTCTTTCGAATTTGACAACCGCATTTTGCAACATTTTCCTGGTAATTTATTTTTTATTTTTCATTAATTAAATTTTGACAAATACCTATGCAAGAAAAATGTCTCAGAAATAAAAAAAATGAAAATGCGTAGCTGCAGCAAAATTCGATTTGGAAATTTTATATTAAATTATATTTACATAGCAAATTAAAAACTGATTTTTAAAATGGAACGTACGTTATCAACTAAAGATTTGAATCTGATATACCGATTAAAAGTCAATTTTACTAAAATCACAAAAACTTATAATCTTATTTAATGAATATGAGAAGATCTGAACCCAAAATTTACTAGTTTTAGACTTTTCAAATAAAAAGAATGAACATTCAACCAACGAGAGAAATTTTCAATCAAAAAAGATTACTTTTCTACCAAAACATTAATTTTCTATCCCAAAAGAAGAAGGTTCAACAAAACAGTTGAATCTTCGACCAAAAATGACAACTTTTCACGAAAATAGTTTAATCGTCACCCAAATAATTAAATTTTCAACCAACAGAGATCAATTCTGCACCAAAAATATATAAGTAGACTTAGCAATTAAAAATAATTAACTTTAAACCATGAAAGATGAATTTTCCATCAAACAAGATGAATTTTCTGCCGAAACATGAATTGTTAATGTAAAAGGACGGATTTTCTATCCAAAAAGACGAATTTTGAACAAAACAGTTAAATTTGCGACCAAAAACGTATGAATTTTTGTCAAAATAGTTGATTTTTCAACAAAATAGTTTCATTTTTAATCAAAGAAAATGAATTCTGAACCAAAAATATAAAAGTCATCTCTTCGAATAAAAATAATTAACTTTCAAACAAAAAAATATGAGTTTTTAACAAAATAGTTGAATTTGTAATGAAAAGAAGTAAATTCGGAACCAAAAATATAATAGTAAACATTTTAAATAAAATTAATTAACTCTTAACCATAAAAGATTAGTTTTTATAAAAAAAAGACGCCTTTTCTGCGGAAACATGAATTGTTAATTTAAAAGGACGGATTTTCGATCCAAGAAGATGAATTTTCAACAAAACCGTTGAATTTGCGACCAAAAAGTATGACTTTTTATCAAAATAGTTGATTTTTCAACAAAACAGTTTCATTTTTAATCAAAAGAAATGAATTCTGAACCAAAAATATAAAAGTAAACTTTTGAAACACAAATAATTAACTTTAAGCCAAAGAAACATGACTTTTTAACAAAATAAAATTAATAAATAAAATTTTCAACAAAATAAGACAATTTTCAACCAAATAGTAGAATTTATTAACCAAAAGAGATGAATTCGGGAACAAAAATATAATAGTAGACTTTTCAAATAAAAAAGAATTAACTTCCAACCATAAAAGATGAGTTTTCAATATAAAAAGATGAATTTTTTGCGGAAAAGTAGGACGAATTTTCTATCCAAAAAGACGAATTTTCAACAAAACAGTTGAATTTTTTACCAAAAAAGATAACTTTTTATGAAAATAGTTGAATTTTCAACCAATCATATTAATTTATACCTAACCAATTACATATTTATTTTTATGAACAGGTATAACTCTATTCAGAAAATTTTTAAATAAAAAAAATTCTATGAATTCTAATTATATCAAATTATCTATACATGTAGAATTGAACGTATTTCGAAAATAGAAGGTACTTGATTATTTTTGTGTAAATTCAACAATTGCCCTTGACTAAGGATCTGAACAGGACGTACCAATTAAAAATGAATTTCCGGTCATCAATCCAATATCCCAACGAACACATCAAAACACAAAGATTACACAGAATTTTCAATTATTAAACAAGTTTCGGAACAGTTACACCTATTCGTAAAAATAAATAGGTAATATGGTGAGCTATAAATTAATATGATTGGTTGAAAAATTATCTTTTTTGGCTGAAAGTTAATGCTTTTTATTTAAAACTCTACTTTTATATTTTTGGTTCCGAATTAATCTGTTTTGGTTAAAAGATCTACTATTTGGTTGAAAAAATAATTATTTTGTTAAAAATTCAAGTATTTTGTTATAAAGACATATTTTTTTGGTTGAAAGTTAATTATTTGGCTGAAAATTATACTATTTTTCTCAAGAGTCATATTTTTTGGCTAACATTTATTCTTTTCATTTTAAAAGTTTAATATTATATTTTTGGTTCAGAATTGTACTATTTGATTAAAAATTTAATTATATTGTCAAAAATTCAACTATTTGGATAAAAAGTCATATTTTTTGGTCGAAAATTCAACCGTTTTATTGTAAATTCGTTTTTTTGGATAGAAAATCCGTCCTTTTAGAAGAATAATTTACCTTAAATTAGAAGAGTCCTCTTTTTTTTATTGAAAATTCATCTTTTATGCTTGAAAGTCAATTCTCTTTTTTTTTTCTTAAAGTCTGCTACTAAATTTTCGGTTCCGAATTAATTTCTTTTGGTTAAAAATGTTATTATTTTGTTGAAAATTATACTATTTTGCTGAAGTCATATTTTTTGGTTTAAATTAATTCTTTTTATTTGACAAGTTTAATATTATATTTTTGGTTCAAAACTTTACTGTTTGATCAAAACTTTAATTATATTTTTGAAAATTTCACTGATTTGTTGAAAATTCGTCTTTTTGGATAGAAAATCCGTTCTTTTACATTCACAATTCATGTTTCGGCAGAAATGTCACCTTTTTTTATTAAAAACTAATCTTTTATGGTTAAGGGTTAATTAATTTTATTTAAAATGTTTACTATTATATTTTTGGTTCTGAATTCATTTATTTTTATTAGAAATGAAACTATTTTGTTGAAAATTCAACTATGTTGATAAAAAGTCATTTTTTTGTTTTTGAAAGTTAATTGTTTTTATTCGAAGAGATGACTATTATATTTTTGGTTCAGCATTCATTTCTTTTGATTAAAAATGAAACTATTCTGTTGAGAAATCAACTAGATAAAAAGTCATACTTCTCGGTCGCAAATTCAACTGGTTTGTTGAAAATTCGTCTTTTTGGATAGGAAATCTGCCCTTTTACATTAACAATTCATGTTTCGGCAGAAAAGTCATCTTGTTTGATGGAAAATTCATCTTTCATGGTTTAAAGTTAATTATTTTTTATTAAAAAGTCTACTTATATATTTTTGGTGCAGAATTGATCTCTTTTGGTTATAAATTTAATTATTTGGGTGAAGATTCAACTATTTTCGTGAAAAGTTGTCATTTTTGGTGGAAGATTCAACTGTTTTGTTGAAATACAAAAGAAAAATACGAAAAAAAATTTTTAAAAATAAATAAACAAATACGAAAGAGCTGTAAAACATCAAATTAATTTTTTCCTTACAATAATAATTCGAGTACATATTAATTCATAGAAGTTTAGAGCCAAGTGCTGGATATAAACGCATTGCCGATTTTCAATATAGGCTTACAAACACAACATTGTAAATGTAAACTTAACCTCGAATTAAATAAAAAATTTTAGGACTAGTATCCTGATACTCTTGTGCATTTAACCACTCTTAAAATACAATGCAAAATTCTACCATTATATTATTTTTCACCATCATAAACATTCATAAACTTTCACGCTGTTCCAACCGTTCCAACACTTGACTCTTCTTCTAACCCAACTTTTGTGTTTACGAAGTAGGATTTCGGACATTTCGGATTTCCATTCGGCTGTCATGGCGTATCCACGAAGTAGTATAAGGAGACCCCACTCCCGGAAAATTTGGACGCGTGGATTCGGATTTAGTTAGTTTGCATCGCTCGTAGCGCCTCTTGCGGGAACATGCATACATGCATACAGATCTACAACATACAGGCAAACACATTCGTACAATCTGTGTTTCGTGACAAGCATGTATGCGTTTGTTTACACCCGGCTTACACTATTGGCCCCGCCATTTGTAAATCTTGTATTTCAACGCTTTTCCGCAAGGGGCGCTGCGAACGATGCAAACTAACTAAATCCGAATCCATGCGTCCAAATTTTCCAAAGACCGCATGGGAATGGGGTCTCCTTATACTACTTCGTGGGCGTATCGCACTGTTTTATCTCGCGAGCAGCTTAGTCACGTGACTAGGCTGGACTCGACTTACGACCTTACGGAAAATGCAAGTAGGCCGTTCTTGCACCCAACCGCTCAATTGTTTATTATATTTCTTGAAAACTGAAATATTGGTAATTACTGCTACTATTCTACGTATCATTCACTTTTTTAAACTTTGTAAAGCTTTTATAATAATGAATATTAATATTATTCGTAGTATTTATCAATTTGAAATTCATATGCTCCTACACATGTTAAAACGAATAATTCACAATTCATTTTATAAATAACATTTCTTTTGATTTATAAACTAAAAAAAGTATTACGGCAATATAATTTACAAATAAGTTAAGTGTTAAACAAATTTAAGAGCCGATTATAATAAATTGAATTATAATTATATTCACAATTTTTTCAAGATGATAACAATGGCAGAATTTACCTACAAATAAATTATGAGAAATCCATTACTCCTTTAGCTTCAACAGAGAAAAAATATGAAAAGGAGCTCTTTATTGAAGGCTACGTACATCATCCTGTAGTGCCTTCCAAGTATTTTTTACAAATATATTCTAACATTAATTAAATATAAATAACATAGAAAAAATAAGTATTTGGTTTATGAGAATTTTTAATCAGGACCTCAAGATCTATCATTTCCCGCAGTTTCGTCCAATTTGACCGAATGTTTTTTCCCATGTATTGTGTGCGGGGTTTTTTGACAATAACTATACCTAAATGAACAAGTATGATCTCACATATTATTTTTATTAAATGTGTTTAGGGTTCTTTTTTATAAAATTTGCTACAATTCAATGTTTTTTCTACGAAATCAACTAGGTATGTCTTTTCGATGACTCTTTTCTATGATACTTTGCTAATTAACAACAATTATTCATTATTTAAACAATTTTTATAACAAAATTCAGAGATTGGCGATTTTTCAATATATATACTCAATTTTTGTTTATGGAATCAACTAGGGATGCATTTTTGATGCCTCTTTGCTATGATACTTTGCAAATTGACAACAATTATTCGTTATTCAAATAATTGTTATAAACAACTGCATTTTGTGTCCATTGTTTGCCGATTGACAACTTCGATTGTTTCTCAATCCAATTAACTCACGTAGTATTCAAAAGCAGTGCTTTAGCTTCTGGAATCAATGATCTCTCAATTTGGGGGAACTGATATCTCAAGCTTCCCAAGATGTAACTGTGAATTTGTTTAAAAAATTTATTTAAATAATTAATAATTGTTGTCACTTTGCAAAGTGTCATCGTAAAGAGTCATCGAAAAGAAATACCTAGTTGATTCCGTAAACAAAAATTGAGCCTATTCATTGAAAAGTCACCAAACTGTGAATTTGTTTATGAAAATTGTTTAAGCAGTTATCAAAAGCATCTATTCTTAATTAATGGTAATGGAACATTATTTTTTCTTACATTTAATGAAAAATCTATTAATTTCAATAAGCTAAACATTGCCAATCCCAATAAGTGACTTTTCTTCATTAATTTGTTTAAAACACAATTAAATTTTTTTTAAATCATTCTGACCAATTGGAAATTATTCCCATATAGTTGTGACACCGTTTCGAGATCTTCTTTGATTAATCTGAATGTCTTGAAAGAAACTTTGTTCTTAAATAAGAAATTTTTAAGCAATTCACAAAAAAATATGACCACACAGATTTTTTCAAAATTCGAAAAGTCTGGGTAACTTGACATCTGGTCTGGTTTTCCGAAAAAAGTTCTATAAGCGCTGAAAAGTATATCATGCATCGGAAATATGAAGAACACTTAATTATGGAATTAAACGTTTTGAAGCTTGGAAACGAAAAACTGTAAAATTGGCGAATCACGAATCAAAGCGTCTTTTCGTCTAACATATGATGGTATAGAAGGTTTCAATAATTTTTGTTGAACTCTTACGGGCAGGGGAGGGGGGCTCAGATCAGAACACCCGAAACTTTTGACAAATTTTCTTCAATATAAAATGACTTCCTTAAATTTAAACTATTTTTATCTTAACTTGATAAATATAGAATATTTTTTTCTCGCTTCCAAGATGCGGAATCAGAATTTAAGAATAATAATTAATGTGTGGTGAGCCCACACTTGTAGTTATTTATTACAAGAAACTATCCACCTAGAAACACTACCTGAATCGGGTAGCGTCACGCCTACCCTGAAAGGGAAATGGCTTAATGGTATACTACTAATGGTATACTTCAATTTTCTCTAAATCTTTAAATGTAATCAAAGTTGATCTTTAAACAAAAAATATTTTTTTCTCTGTGACAACTTCGAATACATTTTAACCAAATTTACAAGTCATACAGTTTTACGCAATGCACAGGATAGGATGTCTCACTACCTTATGATGCCTGCTTTTGATGATTCTAATGTCATGAACTTGAACTACTTTTTTATTGTTGCCTTGTAATTCACAATTTTTTGAAAAGCGCAACATAAAACATAAGTAAAGACTTTAGTCAATTCCGAGAAAATCGGCCGAGAATTTCGAGATTGAATGTGTATCGCAGTAGGACATTTGTAGATCGGTACTGCCACTCTCTAATTACAAATTCTTACAAGAATATAGCATTTTCCCATTGTTGTATTTTATTGAAATTTACTGTATTTGCAGGTATGAGAAAGTATAAGAAAGTCAAAATGTAATCTAGAACATAATAGTACTCTGCAACATTTACAAATAGAAAATATGCATTATCTTCAAAGTATCCTATTCTTTTTTGATATAGCGTTGATCTAAAATTGTTATAAGATTTTTCGTTAAAGATTCGTTGACTCTTGAAATAGTTACAATTCTAGACTCCACTTTATACAAAAGAATCAGTTAAAAATTTTAGCAACAATTTTAAATTCTCTAAAATAGAAGCAAAGACGGATCGACTTCTTTAAACAATAATTAGTGATAAATGAATATTCATTTCACAATTACGCAATATTTGTTCGCTCTTCTCCACTCGTCGTTAACGTGAAAAAAGGCAAAAAAATGTGATACTTCTTGAGACAAAAATGAATATTTTCTACACCATCATGCTTTTGTTGTATCTGCTGAGAATCTTGATGTTTAATAACTGTATTTATTCAATACATTTTTCAAGGATTCAAATTACGTTTTAAATGATATGCAATATTAAGGTCATTTCTCCTTTCACCGAAAATAACGAATGTTAAAAGTAAGAGAATCATGATTGGATAAAGTTTTTCCTCCCCCTAACACAGAATTTTGTAAATTTTTCCACCTCCCTGAAGCATTAGGAATAATGGCAACATGCTTCTATAGATTTGGCTACATTTTGCATTATAGTCTAGTAAAACATTTTTTTGCTTTACCCAGTTTTTTTCCTCAATCTCAAGATATTCCAATGAAGCTTATTTTGATATCAGACAAAACGAACAGGTACCAAATTGATACGGCAAATGGATCAAAATGATGCAACGTTTTGATATCTCTATTCATTATCAACTTGATTCAAATTTCAAAATAAATCATCTGTCATAAAATTTCAACTACTCAACACGCTATGAAATTATTTAATCCTCTGACCTGAATGATGATCAATAAAAATCGTTTGAAATTAAATTGTTAATCAGATACAAAAAAAATATTCACTTAGTTCCGTTCATTTAAAATGAGTGTTGAGGTTGTGGATGTTTGTTTGCAAATGTCAGTAAATCTCGACCAAGGATCGATTATCGATTTGCAGAACTGGAATTTGACAGAAAGAAATGTTTTTCGAAAATCGACAACTGCAGGGCGTACAGAACTGAAATGCAGCTACCTTGATAATTTTTCGAAGGTCATGTAATTCTAAGAAGTAAACCTGGTAATCCATGTGCTAACAATACATTTTCTCCGAGGAAGTTCTGTGTCCGATAGAAATTTAATCTTCTCCAAGAAAGGTGCATTCAGAACCGAAATTCAAGTTACCCTGACCATTTTTTAACGCTTTGTCCTTCTACGAAGTAAACCTGGTAGTCCAGGTATGCAGAAAACATTTTCTTTAAGGAAGGTGCCTTCAGAACTGAACTTTCATTCACCTTGACCGTTTTTCCAAATTCTGATAGTTCTAGGACGTAAACCCGGTACTCCAGATGTACTACCAGGTGTACTTTTTAAGATGACGAGAACTTCAAAAACCAATGAGGTAGTCTGAAATTTTAGTTATGAACACAACCTTCTCAAGCAAGATGTATTTTGAACACCTGGACAACCAGGTTTACTTCTTAGAAAGACGAGACCTAAACAAAACCGATCAGAATGTTTTGAATTTCAGTTCCAAACACAACTTCCTCGAGGAATATGTATTTCAAACACCTAGACTACCGGGTTTACTTCTTAGAACTCAGAATGACGAGACTTTGGAAAACCGATGAGGGTGTCCTAAATTCCAGTTATGAACACAACTTCCTTGAGGATGGTGTATTTTAGACACCTGGACTACTGGGTTTACTTTTTAGGATTACGACACCTTGGAAATCCGATCAGAGTGTCTTCAATTTCAGTCATGAATACAACTCCATCGAGGAAGAAGTATTTTGAACACCTGGACTATTTTTAGCGCTATCAAACATTATTTTATTACTTTAATAAATATTTCTTAACTCTAAATAAAACTCCGAGTTCAGAATAACATTTAAAAAACTGCTTCAGTTCGCGGTTCACTTTTTCAAACTCACTCTTGTCATACCGTTTGGCATACTGATGCTAGTACGTCCTGAAGTTGTGCTCCTTAATTTTTATTGATCCTTTAAAGCGAATAATATTAAGTTGAAATCCTAGACCGAAATAGCTGCAGCAATTTGATACCCCAAGTTTTAGCGTGATCTGACAATGAAAAAATATTATGATGATACAGATTAAAATATGAGGAAGAAGGATGAATAATTTTAGTACTTCCGAGCATTCCTCCATTAATTTAAATAATATTTGCCTGAGAATTACAAAAGAGCCTTCAGGAGAACCTGTCAATCTAAATAAGTGAAAATTTTACTGATTGAATTATTGATTGAGTGTTTGCCTACAAAGAAACAGTAGAATTTTAGTATTTCACCAGTGGAATAGTAAAAAAATCACAAGTTAATTTTGACAAATTCTTTAGTGATTTATGTTACTAATCAGTTAGTGAGCTTACTTTCTTGTTAACGTAAAGAAAGTAAGGTAACAGGGATTACGTGCGAAAATAATTCTCATTTTTCTACTTTGAGGGCAATGTAGTTTACAATTATCAAAATTTTTCCATCGTTTTGTTTTCATAAAATTGCAAAAGCCTCTATTGATATTTCATTCCCGATAAATTGAAAAAGTTATTACCTTCATAACGAGCGTTTCTGTAGGTGTCATCATGTTGATCATTTGAAAAAATTATTTGTTTCTCTGGTATATCATAAAAATATTAATCTGATTATTTTGAAATTTTTTTTGCAAATTCATCATTCTGATTAATAATTAATTTCTTTGGTTAAATATTCGTTTCTTTTTAGTTTGTTTGACTGCTTCTTACCGTCATCTGAAATTGTGGGGAGTTAGACTGAGTTTATTTTTCTCTTTACTTTATGCATTCTCGGAAAAGGGGCTGCACCTGAAATAAAACTGTAAGCTCTGCGCGTAGCTCGAAGGTCAGCGCCGAGCAGGTAGAATGGAGCCTTTTCCCACTACTTTATGTGTAATTGAGTAAGAAATTGGTTTTCACTTTATAATTATTATTTTTCCTAAAAGTTTAGGTCAGTTCAATTTAAGTTTTCGTGTTGAGAGGTTCCATTTTGTGAGTGTGAACGAGTCTCCTGTTGGATTATGTCTGTTTGCCATTGTGTGGATTGGATTCTGTCTATTTGGCATTACGCGGATTATAGTGTGGCGTACTGGTTGTCATCCCAATAGTTGTACATTCTCTTATAAGGTCTGTAATTTCTGACTTACTTTGGTGATCGCTATTTGATTTTCGTCTTTTTCCTCCACTCTTCAAGTGGAGCTTTTTTATGCCATAGAATAAACTCTTTTCTTTGCACGTAAAATTTGGCTGTGTTTATTTGAACCCCAATACACTCCACTAGCAATTAAGTGACTGATTAACGCTCAAACATTTGGTGCCCCGGGTGAGGAGTGGAGTTTGTTGGGCTTGAGTGATTAATGAGAAATTTTCGGTTGTTCTAGACATCAGTAGTCATGCACTGAAAGGAGGTAGTACTTAATTTGAACATTCTCTAATGAAATGGTAAACAAATAACAGGGTTATTTGACAGAAGGCCGGTTGGTTTATTGTATTTTATTTTTTGACATACAGTTTTGTTGTAAGCGATTTTTGGGTTTTCATTCAAGCCTTTGATAGAAATGAAGTGAGGTAAAATGGATTGATTGTAGAACACCCCTTTCTTAGCGTATTGTACGCATTCTTGCCACTTCTATTAGAGAATAGTCTGGTGCCTCTATCCGTCTGTGACCTTCAGCTAGTTTTGTGAGTGAAGATACTAAAGATGGAACAATGACACCTTTCTCTCTGAGAAAAGTAACGGCCCTGCAGGCGTCGTAATCAGCGGAGATCAATCCGATGCACACGCGTTTTGGGAAATCTGCCCCGGAAACTCTCACTCGCAATATTATTGAGAAGCGACTCAGTATGCTTGCTAAAATTTGGGACGAGGCTCGCGCGACCCATGCTGAAATTGTTGTTCATGAAAAAGCAGCTGCAAATCCGTATATAACCGATGATGTTTTCGGTCAGATAGAAACGCGTTATGAAAACGCTCAGAGTGACCTGTTGCAGGTGTCAAGTCGTATCGACGCGTCCTCATCGCGCGCTGGTGATCGTTTATCTAGACAAGCAGATGAGGACGTGTCGGATTGAAACCTCGGACCTGCCAAGCTTCCAAAATTGGACTTCCCAACCTTTTTCGGCCGATACGAGGACTGGGTGGATTTCTGTGACCTCGTTACGTCCCTTGCCCATGATGCCACGCGATTAGCAAATGTCACAAAATTGCAATACTTAAAATCTTGTCTTACTGGTACAGCGGCTGATCTAGTGAAAGACGTGACAACAACATACGCGAATTACTTAACCACTTGGCAGGCTTTGAAGACTCGATTCTCTAACCCTCGATTAAATGTTAGCACGCATCTTACTGCCTTGATGGATCTCCCACACATTAAAAGCGAATCCGCGGTCGAATTGCCAACCTTTAATGACGAAGCACAGCGCATTGTGCGCGCATTTACTAACCTCGGTATGCCTCCGGTGCAACATTGGGACGTTTGGATTCTGCACAATTTGGCAAGTCGTTTGCATCCCGAATCTAGAAGGCTCTGGGAAACCGATCTCAGCATGAAGGATCGCCAAATCGTTGCAACGGCGGCCGCATCTGCAGCGGAGCCTTCTCCGATGCAACGTTTCTCAAAATTCAGTGATCTCGTGGAATTCCTTGAGTGTGGGAAATGCCTGCGCATCTGCTCAGAAGTGTTCACTCTGTTCCGAGGAATATTATATCGGAAATTGCAAATCGAAGTATAGGTGTAAAACATGCTGAGACAAGCACCACTCGTCATTACCACTCGCACTCGGCAAACAACGAACTATCAAATAAAAGAAGAGGTGTCTGGCGACGCAAGTGGACAGGAACAACCTGCTTCCACAACCAATATATCCGCGTTGACTTCAAGTTTTTCTAACACATGACAGCTGGCACTTATCGCGACAGCCCAGATTATGCTGATAGGTTCGAAGGGTACCCAGATCCGTTTTCGCGCCCTAGTCGATCAAGGCTCTGAGGCCTCCTTTGTTTAGGAATCCACCGTGCAGTTACTCCAGTTACGCAAACATCGCTCAATTAGTAATCCCTCAGTCTATCTTGAGAAAAAAGGCCTTGGTCCTTCCTCGCGTTACATTAAACCTCCCCTCACAGCTGAGCACTGACCTCGACTTAAGCCAGTTTGGTGATCTTTGCTTTTCGGATCTTCACTTCTACAAATCCAAGTCAGTCGATGTCGTCTTGGGATCCGATGTGTATTGTCGGATCCTGCTATCTGGCTTGCGCCATTTCCCACCTTCACCGTTGATCGCCCAGGATACTGCTTTGGGTTGGATTGTTTCGGGATCGACTCACTCCGTCCTACCAAGGCGGGCGGACCCCCCATCACGAGCCTCTCTCACGGCTGGGCATTGTGTCCATGATAATTACCTGCAGGAGTCTTTGCAGCGTTTTTGGACGCTTGAAGAATTTTCTAATAATAGTCCCAAAGTTAAACCTGAGGTTGAGACCTGCGAGCGGCTGTTTCTTGATACTAATGTCCGCGTCCCGATGGCCGATATATCATTCGGCTCCCGTTGCGATCGGCACCGCCTATGGCCTCTGCTGAGACCCGACGAATGGCCTTGAGCTCGCTTTCCACGACACACCGTCGATTTGCCCGGGACAGTCGCCTGGCGGACTCGTATCGTGAATTTATGAAAGTTTATGAGGAGTTGGGAGATATGGAAAGAGTTCCTGTTTCTCAAATAGGCAATCCATGAGCATGGTATATACCGCATCATGCGGTTATACAGTCCAGCCCGCATCAGTAAAAGCTTCGTGTTGTCTTCGGCGCCTCACGACGCACCGCAGAACAGCAATGTTTAAATAAATTCTTAATGCCGGGGTCTGCTCTTCAGGGCGTTATCTACCTGATCCTTTTTAATTGGTGCCGATATCGCTTTGTTTTTACAGCTGACATCATAAGGATGTTTCGCCAAATTCGCGTTCCATCTGAGGATCAGGATCTGCAGAGAATTCTTTGGGCTCCTGATCCTGCGGATTCGCCCGTGGATCATCGTTTGACGACGGTCACTTCTGGGACCGCATGTGCCCCATAATTGGCAATTCGCACACTAGGCCAGCAGGCAACGGATAAGCAGCAGCGTTTCCCCCTTGGGGTGTGTTGCCTCCAGCGCAATACTTATTTATCGCGATTCTAAAGCGAGATGAATTGGTCGCGATTTTGCGCTGTGCTTGTTTTGAGTTAGATAAATGGGCAGCAAATCATTCTGATCGGCTTCCTGGACGCAGCAGGCATAGAGAGCCGGAAAGAACCATGAAAATTGCTCCCAATGAGCCCGTTAGGACGACGGCTTGCTTTGGAATCCAGCGATGGATGTATTCGGGTTTATTGTTGCCAACCTGAGCCTGGAAGCCTTCACGCAGACAAAGCGTACTGTTTTGTCAAACATCGCTCGAGTGTTTGATCCACTGGGCTGGCTCGCTCCGGTGACTGTCACTGCAAAGATTTTGATGCAAGATCTCTGGATTCTCAAGTGCAACTGGGACTCCCCTTTGCCGTCGGAGATCCTTGAGCGATGGACTGATTATATTAACTCAATGACCTCAATCCCTAAACTCTCTCCATCGCTGCTTGGGAACCTCTCCAGACTCCCGGTGTCAGCTTCATGGCTTCTCGGATGCATCTTCTCGCGCATATGCCGCAGTAGTTTATCTGAGAATCCCGCTGGATGAAGGCCGTCACCGGGTGTCGCTTCTTATTGCTAAAACTAAGGTGAGCCCTATCAAGACAATAAGCATCCCGAATCTCGAACTGAGTGCAGCTGCTCTGCTTGTGAGACTTGTCTGTCACATTCAGAACCTGCCCTTTTTAAAAAATCGACCTGTCTTTGCTTGGTTACGCAAACACCTATGCTATTGAAAAACCTTTGTTGCTAATCGCGTGTCCTTCATTCAGACCGAGCTGCCCTCGGCTGAGTGGAGGCATGTATCTTCCGAAGAAAATCCGGCTGATCTCGCCACTCGTAAAGTGAGGCCTGATGAATTTGAAGGTATTGAAAAATGGTGGCATGGACCACAATGGCTCTCATTGCCCGCGGCGGATTGGCCAGATCGGCCGGATGTCTTGCGAATACTGCACGTGCGAGAGCAGATCCCTGAACCGGAATTACTGACACGGTTCTCGACACTAACGCGGCTAATCCGCATAGTGGCATGGTGTCGCCAGCCCTGGTGAATCTTCGCAGACGAAGAGTGGGGGGAACACCTAATTTGTAATTTGTGACTTCTTCAGAGATTTCTGACGCTTGTGCAGCGATCATTTGAGTGTATCAGGCGGTCGCCTTTCGCGCGGAACTCGCGCTTTTGGCCACGAATGGGTCTTTACCAAAATGAAATCCACTCCGAAAATTGAATCCTTTCGTGGAAAGGACGGATGGACTGTTGCGCATTGGCGGTCGCCTGTGACACTCCGCCCTTGCTCGCGAATCCAAACATCCCCTGATCCTTCCTCATCGCTCAAATCTCAGTCGGCTCTTTGTACATCATGCGCATGTATCTTCTCTCCATGGAAGACCCACGTTAACATCAAATTCCTTTCTTTCAATCTGTATGGATCCTAGGTAGAACATGTTTAGTCAAAACTTAAAATTGAAACTGTATAATCTGTCAACGCGTAAAGCCCCGCCAGGCGTCAGAATTAATGGGAGATCTTCCAGCTGATCGAGTAGATCCAGCGCGGTCGTACACTTCTTCAGGTCTGGACTACGCTGGGCCTATCCAGATACGTACGACAAAGGGCCGCGGCCATCGCTCTTACAAGGGATATATTGCCCTTTTTGTTTTTTTTGCAACTCATGCAGTTCATCTGCAAGTTGTAAGTGACTTAACCACGGCTACGTTTTTGGCCGCACATCGCCGGTTTGTTGGTCGTCGTGGTGACTGCCGCAAATTGTACAGCGACAATGGCACAACCTTCCAGGGAGACGCCCTAGAACTTTGAGGGATGTTTAACGCTTCTTCTGAATTTTATAAGGAGTTTGCCACTATTTTTGCTAACAATGGGACTGACTGGATCTTCAATCCCCCCGAACTCGCCTCATAGTGGCGGTCTATGGGAAGCTGGTGTTAAATCTACTAAACACCACCTGAAAAGAGTCATCAGAGATCATACACTCACTTTTGAAGAGCTATAAACTTTGCTGGTGGAAATAGAAGCTTGCCTGAACTCACGGCCTCTGTGCCCTTTGACAAACGATCTCGATGACCTAACGGTGTTAACCCCGGCTCACTTTTGGATTCGCGGCAATATGAGCCTCCTACCTGACGCTGGAATTCCTGAAATACCTGAGAACCGCCTGAGTCGTTCCCAACTTCTTCAACGTGTCCGTGACAATTTTTCGAAACGCTGGTCACTGGAATACCTCCAACACCTTCAGGAGCGGAAGAAATGGCGCAGTCCATCCGAAAACTTCGCTGTGGGTCAGTTGGTCCTTGTTAAGGACGAACGATATCCACCCTCGAGGTGGCCTTTGGGACGCGTTTGTGAGGTTCATCCTGGCCCTGACAATATTGCAAGGGTGGCTACAGTAAAAACGGCCACTAATACACTACGTCGTCACATCGCGAGTCTCTGTCATCTCTCTCTGCCATCACCAAGTGCTGCGACTTCATAGCCAGGCTGGGCGGATCGCTAGGCTGTGTCCTTGTGTACTACTCATTGTTATAGCGTATCGCTAACATTCAAGCTGTAGTTTATATTTTCGTCCTGCGGACCAAGGCGGGCGAACTGTTTGGCTGCTTTTTACCGTCATCTGAAATTGTGGGATGTTAGACTTAGTTTATTTTTCTCTTTACTTTATGCCGAGCTTTATGCATTCTCGGAAAAGGGGCTGCACCTAAAATAAAACGGTAAGCTCTGCACGTAGCTCGAAGGTCAACGCCGAGCAGGTAGAATGGAGCCTTTTCCCACGACTTTATGTGGAATTGAGTAAGAAATTGGTTTTCACTTTATAATTATTATTTTTCCTAAAAGTGCAGGTCAGTTCAAGTTAAGTTTTCGTGGTGAGAGGTTCCATTTTGTGAGTGTGAACGAGTCTCCTGTTTAATATGTCAGTTTGCCATTGTGTGGATTGGATTCTGTCTATTTGCCATTGTGTGGATTGGATTCTGTCTATTTGGCATTGTTTGTTTGTGAATTTATCTTTTTCAGTTAAAAATTTATATTTTTGATTGAAACTGTATCTTTTTTGGTAGAAAAATTCATCTTTTGGGTTAAAAATTGAATTATTTTGCTGGGAATTAATTATTTTGGTTGGAAATTGATTGTTTTGAAAGCAAATACAATTCTTCTAAAATTTATGTCCTTTTTCAAAACATTAGTCTTTTTTGGTAGAAAATTTATCTTTTGGGTTGAAAATTCCACTACCTATTTGGTGAAAAATTCATATTTTTGGTGAAAGGTCCATCATATTAGTTAAAAATTCATTTCTTCAGTTGAAAATTTATCTTCTCGTCTTGAAAACACAAGTAAAAAGTGTTTCAAAGATATTTAGAAATAGATTTTCTTTGCATCAACATTATTAATCTTCTAGGTGTGGTTGGTTTCATACCTGGAAGAATTCAGTAATTGGGACATTTTAGCAACCCTGAATAAGGCACTGTTTGATGCCAATTATATGCTGTCTGATCCTTTGACTTATTTCATCATTTAAACTTAGCGCCCTTTCCAATTCGAAGCGATACATTTTCCCGCGAAATTTAAAGAATGTAATCATTATTAATAAAGATAGAGAATACGATTGTTTAAATCCTAATTCCAGATGCTCGTAAATGCTCATTAAATTCTCAATGCCCATAAGGGTCTCGAGCATATATATTGGGACAGTGCCGTACCTCTGAAAAAATCCAATTTAGATTTAATTTAAACACCCTAAATGTTGGTATTTATTGAACTAAATTATGGTAATTACAGAATATAGTAGAATTGAAATACAACAGAGTGAGTCGACAGACATTACGTCTTGTTTTGAGTTTCTCTCGAAAAACTTCAGAACGAGAACTCAATATCTGGGCGCACGTGACTGGAGGGGAGGACAGCTCGAATTCATCATTTAAGGTTTTCTTAAAATATTAATTTCAAAATATACTTTCTAAATTCTACAATAAATAAGATATTAATTGAAGATAATTGGTTATGAGTATCCGGAAGATTAACTTAAACTTTGAATTGATTTTAGGGTGACCAGATGGCTTGGTCGGGAAATTAGGGAATTCCTCCAATTCTCATACCCTCCTACCACTGAGTTCCTCCACCCCTAATCCAAATTAACTTCTTTATTTAAAAATTCAAGGAGTTATTCGGCTTATACATAAGTAAATTATACAAATAACTATTTCGAGTTCAACAATTTTATTCAAACAATAGAATAATACAATTTGTACATTATTTTACATACTTCTCAGAACTTCCTATTATTTCAACAACTCGATATTTTCCTTTCTTCTTATATATTAGCGAAATATCATGAAAATCATGGAAAACCAGGACATCACACACGAAGTCAGTAAAGCAGGACAGCCATAAGAAAGCAGGACATGGGCTGAATCAGTACGTCTAATCACCCAGATTGAATTTACATTAAGTTTACTGTAAAAATAGGAATTCAAATATTTTGATATCCTAATTAAAGCGTTCATCGTAAATGGTTGTCGGATGTTGAGCTAAAAGGGTCTTCACTTCGGTTGTAGGTGTTGAAATTTCTTCCCATTTCGAAGCATAGATTAAATGGGTATTTGGTATTGTTATAAAAATATGGTCAGGATATTCACAGGCCTCACGTGGAATACTAATATCCCAATCTTTGAAATGTTGAGCTACATACTTAAAGCCTGGATCTAATTGTATAAAAGCTATATCTGGAAAATGCTGACTACGATCGTGATTTGGTTTTATAAGAAGACCTGCGAATTCGGATTCCAAAACATAATGTTCAGGTTCTCGCATAGGTATAAACGCATCATACTTGGCGAAAGGAGGACGATACTCTTCAGGTGTTCGCTTGGGTCTCAGCCAGCGTATGATTCCATTGTCCCCATACCGTACCCAGTCGAGGTCTACTGCATAAACAGACCCATCCTTCATTTCGATAGCAGCGCTGAGTTCAGGTATGATTGGAAATTTATTTTCACCTAATTTTGTAGGAAAAACATTAACATTTATAAAGTTTTTCTATCCTAATATCTTAAACATTTAAGAGTTCACAGAAAAAACGAAATGTAATCTTTACAGCGATTTCCGTGTCATATTTACCTGCAACAAAAATTAGCTTCACGTGGTAAGATTTACCCACCACATGGGGAATGGTTACCATGTCAACTCTATTAAATCTTTTTTTGTTTCGAATCGATAAAATTCAACTTTATCTAATTGAAAATTAAACGCAAGAAATATTCACTTCTGTTTTTTCTGTGTTTGGTTCAATCAGCAATAAACAAAGGATGGCTTATGTATTTGGGTTGTCCACAAAAAGCATATCAATATTTGAAAAAATGGTTTACTTCTTCAGACCAACGATAGGTCGTGATTTTCTTTTCATTTATATGCTGCAAAAAACTAAGAACTTTGCTTCCTTATTATGATTAATTAGCAAATATACTTGCTTCCTCATCAAGAAAGTCAAAATAAAAATATATAAATAGGTAAATCAAAATGTCTAGAAGCAAGAGGTCTTCTCTATTCATGCATGAATTTTGAATTATGTTAATACAATTTTTTTTTCTAACAAAATTTTTCAAATTATATCAATGTTCGTAAGTAGCGTACTGTTCAATAGACACTCAGAGAAAAGTCCTTTTGTGACAAAAGGATTTTTCTTGACGTAATTGGAATTTCCTCTCAAATTTAAGGTTGAGAGGATTTTCATTTGTCTCAACAGAATTCCTTTTGCTGCAAAAATTATCTTTATGCGACTAACTTCACCTAATCTTGCAGACAAATAATTCTATTTGTGTAAAAAATATATTCACGTGGTTCAAAATAAAACAGGCAAGAGGACGATACTTTTGTTTCAAGACAACTTTTTCTCTGAGTGAGAATGTATTAATATTATAGGTTAATAGATTTATCTCGAATGATGGAATATTTTTCTTTCTCGCATCAATTTTGAATTTTCCTAAGGAAAACATTTTTACATTAAAACCAGATTTTTGAAATATTATAAATAACCATAACTTCCATACTCTTCAATAAAATGTATGATTATTATTATTATAGGTCAGTCGGCTCATATGCAGTGAAATAATATTTTATATGCTTGCATCCACTTTGAATTATGTCAATGAAAAAAGTTTTACTATGAAAAACCTATTTCTTAAAATATTATGAAGTGCTGAAAAAAGATCATGAATATTTTTATTCATGATTCACGAAAAAGTGTGACATCCTCACGCACATCCACACTCAAATTCAATTTCAATGTATTTTGGGTTTGCCGACTATTTATGTTTTCTGTCTTTGATGGAAGATTCCCTACAATTACAATAATGTCGAAATTTTTCAGTTCATTCAATTTTTCATCAAACCTGAATTCGGAGTGAAAATTTTGCTAATTCCAATAATTTTTGTGTAAAACGTTTTACGTTTTTTAAAACCCGAGCATTCAAATTGAAAAAAGAAGGGTTGTCACAAAAGATATTAAAATTAGCTAACTTTTCATTTTGAATACAGATATCATTCAAAAAATAAATAGACACATTGGACAAATATTATCATTTTAATTTGAAATTTTAATTTTAATTTGAAAACTTTGAAAAGAAAAAATTTGTTGTTGTCTCTTTTGACGTCAAGTTGAAGTTATTCAGTGAATTCTCGTAATCTTCTGATGAAATTTACAGAAATAATTTTATATGATGTCTTGCGACTAGGAGAGTAAATAAATAATTAACATGTTTGTTGTAGAGAATATACAGCATGAATTGAATAACGATAATTTACTTGTAATTCATTCGAGTGTAAAAATTATTCTTGACCTCGAATAATTAATTTTAGATTGTTAGTTTAAAAAACTATAAATTGTTCAATTTTTAACATATAATATTACTTTAAATTTGAAATTGTTTATTGTTTTATTATGACCGATTATCACGTGGAATGTTTAGGTTTTCTTATTTGATATTATTCTATTTTACAGATCTTTTTTTGAACTCAATGAAGTTTTAATGTTTATCTTTTAAATTGTCTCATCTAAGTGTTCATCTATAAATTACCTAGTTGAATTTGCAACCAGATGAAATGAATTCTCAACAAAAAATGTACTAGTGGATATTTCAACCAATAAAAGATTTTTATTTCAAATCAAAAACAGTTGAATTAAAAAAAGATGAAATTTCTACCCAAAAAGATAAACTTCCGAATCAAAAAGACGAATTTTTAACAAGAATTAAAATTTTAATCAAGAAAGATTTTTCACAAAAAAGTTAGTTTTTAACCAAACAGTTGAATTTTCAACTATATCGTTAAATTTTCTGTTTAAAAAACTAATTTTAAACACACAAAAAACGAATTTTCAACAAAGTACTTCAATTTTCAACCAAAGAGATGAATTTTCATCTAAATAGTTGAATTTTCCACTAACAAAGATATGTATTTTCAAAAATGTAATTGTTAAATTAACAGTAAAAAAAATTATTTTAAACAACAAAAGACGAATTTTCAACAAGATAGTTAAATTTTGAACCAAATAAATTAATTTTTAACTGAAATTATGAATCTTCAACTACAAAAATGAGTCTTTCAGCAATTAGTTCAACTTTCGACCAAATAGTTAAGTTTTCTACCAACTTGTGGCCCTTGGATCAAATTGTTAAATTGTCTACCATATTGTTAAATTTCCCAGCCGAAAATATGAATTTCCAACATAACAATTGACTTTTTAATCCGAAAATGTGAATTTCTAACAACAAAATTAATTTTAATCTAAAGCAGATTAATTTTCAACCAGACAGTCACATTCTTAACCAAAATATATTAAATTTCTACAAAAAGAGAAGAATTTTCAAACCAAAAGTTTGAATTCTCCACAAAATAGTTGGATTTTTAACCAAATCAAAATTTTTTCGTCAAGGAGGAAACAAAATTTCAATCAAATTGTAGAATTTTCAAGCCAAAAAGACTGAATGAACTACCAACCAAAAATAGTTGCGTTTTCTTATTGGGTTCTAATAATTCAGTCCGCATTGAAGTAAAAACCAAAGAAACGAGAACGACTGTAAAGCCTGCGTTAAATAAAAAGGAATTTTGATAATTCATAGATTCAAGAATAATAGTAATAGAATACACAAAGTGTGTCGGACTGAGCCAAATTTTAGGCTTTGAAGATATTATACAATTGTAACTAAATAGAATTTAGAATCTATCTATTAAGTCCCTATGGCTAAACAGCCCTTTGATGAAGAAATTATCCATATGGAAAAGAAACTAATTACAGGTGGTTAAACATAAAATAATATATCATATGATGAATATGAGTAATATATGCTAATATAAGCTAGTGGTTGGCATAACGGATAATTTAATCAATAAGGTGTATATAGAGGTATTCTTCTGAATAATATTAAATCAAAACATGACGAAAAGAATTGTTAAGACTCTTTTACGGAATAAAATAAGGCATTGACACTAGGCGTGAATTGAACAAGGTAAAACAGATAAGGTGCGTAAATAATTCTTCTTTTTCCATTTTAGAGCACATGCTCGTAAACCGGCTATGTTGTTTGATGTGACGTATATTTAGAAGTTTCGCAACATTATAGCCTTCTTATTTCTTCAATAACGTGACAATTCTTCACCATCATAATCTTTTATTAAACTTTTCTATACGGAAAAGAATTTAACTGTCTTAGAGAATTTTTCGTTACAATAAGAAAAAAAGATTCAATGTGAAGGCATCATAGAACCAAAAAAAATCTGTTTGAGTTGATCTTAATTGCTGCACTAATAGGATAATATAGCTTTGAAAATGTATTCATCGCTTTTTCTGAACTTTGACACCAATGAATTCACGATTCATAGCAAACATTTTTCATAAATTTGAGAAAACGAAATATGCATGTCATAAGGTGTGAAGCTTCTTAAATAAAAACAAAAACTTAACTTATTATTTTGCTTCCTCATAGAGGAAACTTTGTAATGGTAACATTTTCCAAAAATTTTAAATTCATTTAACTAAACCTTCCTCAATTTGAAAATTTCGAATACAATGTTCTAAGCAATTGTATGGATGTGTGGATGTCAGACTTTTTTGTGAACACGATAACTAGAAAAAGGTTGCAGATAAATTGATGAAATTTGGAGGGCTTATTTTCCTTACTAATATCTTGAAACTGACGGAAGGGTTTCTAAAAATATTTATTGCATTTTTTTTAGCACTCAATAATATTTTGAAACCCGGTTTATTATAGTAAAACATTTTTCATTAGCATGATTCAAAGTTGATGCAAAGATTTAAAAGATTCCTTGGTTCGAGACGAATCGATTTACCCACATTATCAATACATTTAATTAAAGAGTAGGAAAGTTATGGTGATTCATATATTTTGAAAATCGGTTCGTTATAGTAAAACTTTTTTCATTAACATAATTCAAAGTTGATGCAAGAACAGAAAAGATGTATTGATTCGAGTCGAATCGATTGAGCCTCAATATTAATACATTTTATTGAAGAGTAAGGAAGCTATGGTAATGCATAATATTTGAAAATACGGTTTTTCATAGTAAAACTTTTTTCTTCAACATAATTCAAAGTTGATGCAAGAATATAAAAGATTCCTTGGTTCGAGACGAATCTATTGACTAACAATATTAATACATTTTATTAAAGAGTAGGGAAGTTATGCTCATTTATAATATGTGAATCATCTGTTTCAAACAGAAAAACTTTTTTCATCGACATAATTCAAATTTGCCGCATGAATAGAAAAGACTTTTTGATCATAAATTTTCAAATAGAATAATTCCGACAATTTTTGTAAAGAAATCATAAAGCTGGGAAAGGAATAGGGTGCAACAGAACCTTTCCCTTCCCTTTTCCAACTCGGAAAATTATAATTACGAATACAAAATTTGATTTGTCTGATTTGTCTTTGTATTTGAAAAATTTTTTGCATTATTTTGTAATTTTGTATTTTTTGTAAATGTCTATTTTTAAATTGATCAAAATGACGACTTTGGTTTGTCTATTATTGCAAAAAATAATTAATGCTTTCTCTATGAGGAAGCAAATACATTTTCTAACGGGAAGCAAAGTGTAAAAAAATGTAATCTGCTTGTATCGATTGATAGCTTATATTTTTTTCTAGTAGTCACAATTTGTTATGGACAATTTAGGGAAAACCCTGTTGTACAATAAAGAGAATTTTTGTGGCGAAAATACTGAAAAGAGACCTAGATTTCCACAAAAATATAATTTCAAAACGGCTGTAGTTTTTTGCATTTTTGATGTAGCGAAATAAGAGTTTTCGACAGAAATGTTCCGAGAGAAACAGAATTTTGAAAATTTTGTAACTTTTAGGTTTTTAATTTTTTGTTCTATTATGATCATCTAAAAGTCCAGAACTCTTTTGGAACTAAATGAATATGCAACAAAAAAATCAAATTCTGAAAAGTGGACAAATAATTTTTTTGTTCTACTTTTTCTAAAAGCTAACAAGAACTCTAAAAAATGTACAAAAGGATATAAACTCCATGAAAAAATTGATATTTTGTTGATGAAAATTAATAATAAATATTTGTACTTAAAATTAATAAAAATGCTACAACTTTTTGATTTTCATTAAAATTAAAAATATGAATAAGAAAATATGCAAGTCTTTTTGTCACTCATCACAACCTTTGACAAACAATGTTTGAAAATTCCAAGATTTGTTTTTTGAGTCTTAAAAATGCTGTACATTTATTAATTTTGGTTTACTTAAGCTTGTTTTTCTTAACTTGTCGGAAATAAAATAATTTCTTCACTTCTTAGTGCCCAGGCGGAAATATTATATATAGTTTATGTATAGTGTGAAGTATTATATATAATATTCATTTGTTTTATATAAAAAATGTATAAAACAAATGAATATTATATATAATACTTCACACTATATATAAACTATATATAATATTTCCGCCTGGGTGAGTACACATAATATGAAACAATTAAAACTTCGAAGTCTTCAAAATTCACCGATTTGAAATTAAACAATTTTTTTATTAGAATAGTGAAATTAAATCTCTTCAAACTATTCTCCTGAATTCATTGAATATATTATGTTCATTATCATATTCGTATAATTGAAAATTACTAACAATTATTGTCACAATTTTAAATCATAGAATTTAAAAGTTTTAGTTTGGTAATCATTTAGCTTTTCTTTTCTAGTCAAATACTTTTAAATTTTGGGTAGTGACGTTTCAAAAAACTTTGATAACTTCAAGAAATCAATTAACAGAATAAAAATAAAATTCTTTTCTCAGTTTGGACGTGCGGGGAGAAACCTTTTATTTAAAGTCATTCAAAAAGACATTCTCATTTAGTTTTAATTCATATAAAATTAAGTTTTCTGGTCATTATTTATAACAAAAAAACTATTAATTTCAACTTTATTACTCTTTACACTATTTCAGTTAACATTAAATTATCATAAAATCAGGTAATAATTTTTATAATATGTCAAAAGGTCGTAATTCTTTATTTTTTATTGTTACCGATTTAAAAGCGAAACTGTTAAAAGGGTTTTGTGTACTATATATTGTATTACAAAAATATTATATCTTCTGGGATAAAGACCATTTTTTCAGGGTATTGTACAAATCAGGTCACGAATAATAATAATATTTCTTTTATGTATATGAATCCTCAAAGAACATTTTGTTGTTAAAAATATAAAATATAAAAAAAATAAATATAAAATATAATTGTTGTTAAAAATAAAATCATTCGATGCTCAGGTTAAACTATGCAAGATACGAAAAATTGTAGCCACACAAAAAATTGTTCACCTCGAAAAAATCTACCATTTTTCCTGAGACCATCTTTTAATAAGACGCATGTTTTGCATAATATTATAATTCAAAAAATGTTCAAAAAATGTTGCATAAGAGTTTTAACATCTTCATTTAAAATTGTTATGTTTTAATTTTTCCACGAAAATTTGAGTACAGTTCTTTTTTTTTACATAAATCATGGTATTTTTCTATAATAATTTGTTTATTACCTCAATTGCCTCCCACCCTAAAAACATTCCTTAGGAAGCCAAATACTTTTTTTGAAATTCCTCCATTTGTGGTGCGAAATACGTACTTGCTTACCTCATACGCCGGACTACAGATATGCCCGTCTTATTGTAAATTTTTTAAATAAATAGGGATAGGGCTAAATTTAAAGTAACTTTTAGGGAACTAGGTATTTACTTCTTTCAGTAACAAGTTACTTTTTTTGCTGAGTAACGTAACTGTAACGAGTTATATAAGGAAAAAGTAACTTACGTAACCCACGGTTGTAATCTGCGTATCTTTGTTGGATCGAAGAAGATTTTAGACGTGAGGGCGCGTACTGGGGCAGGAACTGGGGCGGGAACTGGGGCGGGAACCGGGGCCGGAACTGGGGCCGGAACTGGGGCGCGTGCTGGCGCGCGTGCTGGGGCGATTCCTGGGGCGATTGCTGAAGCGATTGCTGGGGCGATTGTCGGGGCGATTGCCGGGGCGATTGCTGGGGCGATCGCTGAAATCCTGTACATTGTGTGTTGCCCTGCGTACTTAATCCTGTAAGAAAAAACAGTAGTGGATCAATTTTTAATACTAAATGCACTTTCAAAGTGAATCAATGAAATCGTCACTGGTCGAGTCTGTATTTTAAATTCTCACTAGTGATCAAATTTGTAATAAATTTTTGTTAAAAGAATACATTCAAAATGAAAAAAAATTAACTTTTTTGAAAAACAGCAAAAGCTAAAATAAGATTTTAACTAATGAAATTTGTTGCCTAAATTATATAATTATTCTTCATTTGAAATCAAATATAAATTTAGTTATTTGTATATGAAGAACATATAACACGAAACACAAATTGTGCGATCAATTTACTTCGGAGCGCGAAGCGCGACGACCAAATCGCGCGCCGTAAGTGCGCTCAAACTTTTTTTTCTATCATACGGTGCACAGAACCGAGCGTGGAACGCAAGGTTCAATTGACTTGCAAATCAAATATCGAGCGCGAAGCGCGAGTGTCTGGATGAGAATGTGTTCCTTAAGGTCCATAGAACCTTGAGTAAATAAAGTTACTTTTCAGTCTAAAATAAAAACAAATGTAACATTAACTTCATATGTAGAGGTTTTGATAATTCTATAATATTTGCAAATAAACTTTTTCTTTTCATCAAAGTCGAACACGAAGTTCAAAAATCTAGAGGAACCGAGCGTAAAGCGCGATGTGAATACGTCCGAGCGCGAGGTGAATACATTATTGAATAATTGTATGTAAATTAAGCATGAAAAATATTCACCAAAACGAAAAAAGAGGGAAAAAAAGGGGAAGTCAACCAAAACCAACCTCTCACTTTTTCCTTCCTCTGTCCTCTTTATACTACTGGGGAACGAACATGTTTCGAAGCCAGCTATTCCACTTTTTGTGGAAAATTTACTTTTTTTGATAGAAATGTAAAATTTGTCGTTAAAAAATCATCTGTTCAGTAGAAATTCAATTATTCTATTTTTCGTTGAAAATTCACCTTTTGGGTCTAAAATTGAATTATTTTGTGGAGAATTCATTTTTTTGTTGAAAATTGGTTCTTCTAACTGAAAATTTAATTCTTCTATTTTCGGTTGAAAAATAATTTTTTCATGAAAAAAAACAAACTTTTTTGTTGAAAATTCATTCTTTTTCTTTGTTGAACATTTATTTTTCTGAAATTTGAACTATTCTGATTTAGTTGAAAATCGATCTTCTTCAGATGAAAATTCATGTACTTCGTTGAAAATTTGTCTTTTTTGGTAGGAAATTAATATTTTGGGTTGAAAATTTAACCAACTAGTTGGTCAGAAATAATTATTTTTGGTTGAAAATTAGTTTCCACTTATTTAAAATTAATTTTTTTAACTAAAAATATAACTGTTCCATTTTTTGTCGAAAATTCATCTTTTTTTATAGAAACTTACCGTTGTCAGTTGAAAATTATACTATTTCGTTAAACATGTATTTTAATTTTATTGAAAATTAATTTTTTCACAGAAAATTTGAGTATTCTATTTTTAGTTGAAAAAAACTTTTTCAGGTGAAAATTCAACTCTTTTTTGAAAAGCCGTCTTTTTTTGGTAGAAGAGTTCTCTTATTGTCTTTTTGGTTGAAAATTCATTTATTTGGTTGAAATTGAACTATTCTGTTGAAATCTCGTTTCTTTTTTGGTTAAAAATTAATTTTACTAACTGAAAATGTAACTATTTTATTTTTGGTAGAAAATTGATATTTTTAGTTGGAAGTTCATGAATTCGGTTAATAATTAAATTTTGTTTTAGTTGCAGATTCATCATTTTAGTTGAAAATTCACTTTAACTATTCCATTTTTGGTGGAAAATTTACTGGTTTTGTTAGAAATGTAAAATTTGTCGTTGAAAATCATCTGTTCTGTAGAAATTCAATTATTTTATTTTTTGTTAAAAATTCATTTTTTTGTTTGAAAAAAAAAAACTAATTGAAAATTCGTTTTTGTTGTTGATAGAAAATTCATGTTTTGAGTTGAAAATTCCACTATTTGGTTAAAAATTCCTATTTTTGGTAGAAAATTCATCATTGTGATTAAAAATTAATTTCTTTGGTTGAAAATTCGTTTCTTTTTAGTTGAGAATTAATTTTTTTTTAACTGAAGATGTTACTGTTCTATTTTTACTTGAAAATTGTCTTTTTTAGATGAAAATCAATTAACTTTGCTAAAAAACCGTTTATTGTTTAAAATTTACTTTTCTAACTGCAAATTGAACTATTATATTCTTGATATGTAATTTTTTTTTAGTTTCAAATTTATATATTTTCTTGAAACTCTATCTTTTTGGTAGAAAATTCATCTTTTGGGTCTAAAATTGAATTATCTTGTTCATAATTCATTTTTTTGGTTGAAAAATGGTTCTTCTAACTGAAAATTTAATTCTTCTATTTTTGGTTAAAAAATAATTTTTTCATGAAAAAAAACAAACTTTTTTGTTGAAAATTCATTCTTTTTCTTTGTTGCACATTTATTTTTCTGAAATTTGAACTATTCTGATTTTGTTGAAAATCGATCTTCTTCAGATGAAAATTCATGTACTTCGTTGAAAATTTGTCTTTTTTGGTAGGAAATTAATATTTTGGGTTGAAAATTCAACCAACTAGTTGGTCAGAAATAAATATATTTGGTTGAAAATTAGTTTCCTCTTATTTAAAATTAATTTTTTAAACTAAAAATATAACTGTTCCATTTTTTGTCGGAAATTTATCTTTTTTGATAGAAATTTACCGTTCGACTATTCTATTTTTAGTTGAAAACACTTTTTTAGGTGAAAATTCAACTCTTTCTTAAAAATCCGTCTTTTTTTAGTAGAAGAGTTCTCTCATTAGTTGAAACTTCGTCTTTTTGGTTGAAAATTCATTTCTTTGGTTGAAATTGAACTATTTTGTTGAAAATTCGTTTCTATTTTGGTTAACAATTAATTTTACTACCTGAAAATTTAACTATTTTATTTTTGGCAGAAAATTGATAATTTTAGTTGGAAATTGATGAATTCGGTTAATAATTAAATTTTGTTTTAGTTGAAGATTCATCATTTTAGTTGAAAATTCACTTTAAATATTCCATTTTTTGTGGAAAAGTTACTTTTTTTTATAGAAATGTAATTTTGTCGTTAAAAAATCATCTGTTCTGTAGAAATTCAATTATTATATTTTTTGTTAAAAATTCATTTCTTTGTTTGAAAAAAAAAACGAATTGAAAATTTCCTTTTCTTTGTTGATAGAAAATTCATGTTTTGGGTTGAAAATTCCACTATTTGGTCAAAAATTCATATTTGTGGTAGAAAATTCATCATTGTGTTTAAAATTAATTTCTTTGGTTGAAAACTCGTTTCTTTTTAGTTGCGAATTAATTTTTTTTAACTGAAGATGTTACTGTTCCATTTTTACTTGAAAATTTACATTTTTATATAAAAATTAATTAACTTTCCTGAAAACCCGTTTTTTTTATTTAAAATTTACTTTTCTAACTGCAAATTGAACTATGATATTCTTGATTTGTAATATTTTTTTTAGTTTCAAATTAATATATTTTATTGAAACTCTATCTTTTTGGTAGAAAATTCATCTTTTGGGTCTAAAATTGAATTATTTTCTTGAGAATTCATTTTTTTCGTTGAAAATTGGTTCTTCTAATTGAAATGGAAATTCGTTCTTTTTCTTTGTTGAAAATTTATTTTTATAACATTTGAACTATTCTAATTTGGTTGAAAATTGTACAGCTCACAAATATTGATCGATTTGGACCAATATTGAATAATAAACAAAAAAAAATTCATTAAACAAATTATTTGTTGAAAGAATTTTTTCTACGATTTCCCATAATTTTACGTTTTTTTAAGTTATATTGCTAGAAATTTGGATGTAAACAATATAATGATGAAAAATTTTCTTCTTGAGATTATTATTTTTAATATTGTAAACAAATTTATTAAACAAATGCATTAATCAGGCATTTTTCGACCACAAAATTTGTTTCTTTTAGTGTCAATTTTTTTAATTAGGAACTTTATGATAATTTTAGCACAATTAATAATTTTTTGATTATTCTTATGATTTTTTTAAACAAATTTAATAAACAAATGCATTATTCGGGCATTTGTCGGCAGAAAAATTCGATTTTTTTAAATGCCAGTCCTTTCAGTTTAAAACTTCATGACAATTTCAGCAACATTCATAATTAGTTGATACATTATATGATTTTTTGAAACAAATTAGAAAGACTGACAACGAAAAAAAAAATGCATTTGTTTATTAAATTTGTTTTTGAAAAAATATAAAAATTTTCAACCAATTATGGATTTTGCTGAAATTATCATGAAGTTCCCAATTAAAAACACTGACATCGAAGAAAAAGATTTTTTCTTCGACAGATGACTCAATAATGCATTTGTTTAATTAATTTATTAAAACAAATCATAAAATTGATCAAAACATGTTAAATTCTGCTGAAATTATCATGCAGTTCCTAATTAAAAAAGTTGACATGGATAAAAACGAATTTCTCTCTCGACAAATGCCTGATTAATACATTTGTTTATTAAATTTATTTGAAATAATCATAAAATTTATCAATTTATCATGAATTTTTCTGGAATTGTCATAAGTTGCCAACTAAAAAAACTGGCATTGTAAAAAACGAATTTTTCAGCCAATAAATGCCCAAATAATGCATTTGTTTATTAGATTTGTTTACAACATTAACAATTATAATCTAAAGAAGAAATTAAAAAATTCTATTTTCGGTTATTCGTAAAATAAGTTATCCTTATGACTTTTTTCGATAAAAAAATTACCAGAGATATAGCATTTACAAAACTGAAAGAAACAAACGGAAATGAAAATTTCAAGCCAAACACGCACGATACAAAAAAATGTCAAGAGATAAAAAACGTTGCTTTTTGCAATTTTTCAATCAACGGTTCAGGTTTTAATCACAAAAAAAAGAAATATGAAAAAATTCCATTTTGGGGTCAAACTATGCAAGATGAGAAAAAATGTGAGCAAATAAAGGTTATGCACCGGAAAAAAATCTATAAATTAATATTCAATTTTTTATAGGACGAGTAGTTTTTGTTTAATTCGTAAAAAAAAAACATTAAAAATAAAAATTACACATGTTTGGAAAAACTATACCAGGTTCGAAAAAAATTAATAGACAAAAGTTGTTTACCTAAAACAGAGCTACAAAGTTATCAATTATTTTTTGATGAGACGTGTAGTTTTTATATTATCCGTAAAAAATATCATTGAAAATATTTTTTTTTAGAAAAACGACACAAATTTCGAAAAAAATTAATAGACAAAAGTTTTTCACCAAAAAAAGAACTACACATTTGTTATGATTTGTTCTTGATAGGATGTGTAGTTCTTGTTTTAATCGTAAAAAATGACGTTGAAAATAAAAAATGAAAAATTTTTAGACAAACGACACAGGGTGCAATCAAGTGTTAATTGAAAAAATTATTTTTCCTTGTAAGATGCGCACTTTTCTGAATTATAAGAACAAGACAATGAAAATACTTATGTTTCAATATCAATGCATGATTTCAATTGTGATAATATAAATTTATTGAAATGAAAGATTTTTAAAGGTAGCTGAGGATAAAAGTTAGTGCCAATAAGGAATGAATATTTTTGAAAAATCATAAAAAATAAAATTTTTAATTTATTAAGCAATATCTGAGTAAGTTTTTTCAGAAGAAGGTACAGAAAAAAATAATATATACATTTGATATAATAGAATTCAACTTAATGTAGAAAAGCTCGCACTTCGAACAACATCAAGTGCGAAGCACGAGATACGTAATGAAAATGTGTTCGTTAAAAAAGAAGGAGCTTTAACAAAAGAGAATTCACAATCACTAAATGACAGTTCTCGATGCGCGCGATAAGAATGTGCCCGCGCGGCGTCCAGATTCTTTTTTTAAATCAAAAAATCGATTTAAAACTTTGAAAAGCAAATTTTTTCAGTTTCTAATATTGGCCCATTGCCAGTGTGACAATATCATTACTTTTAAAGGAAACACTAAAAATTATGTGTAATTTCAATTGTTTAAGATACCAGTTCAAAGCTAATTTTAAAGCAAATGTTCGCCCTCGCAAATTCAAAATTCCGTAAAGAACGTTCAAAACTAAATCTTTTGATGTGAGATTCACTTTATAAAACTAAATACGTTGATTTTAATGATACTACGAATGTGTTGAAAAAATTGTCACACGTTAGTTGGTTTTGAGATACAATGTTACAATACTTACCAATAGAATTGAAAATAACGACCAGGGTGATGACCAATGTATGAACGATGTACATTTTTTCAAAATGTAGGAAAAAAATGATTAAGACAGAATGTGTAGAACAGCTTCACTAATGAATATTCTCATATTTCGTTTGTATAAACTATTCTGATATTTGAGATTGCCCCTTCCTGAGCACACATCGTACACAGTTATTTGTGAACGATGGTGACATACAAAATTTTATTCAGCATCACCTCAGTTATTCAGTTCACATTATTTCCTGTTTTTCTCTAATCATTCAGCAAACAAAAGAAACTTATCAAAAAAAACAAACAGTTTATGATGAAATTATATTTCTATTATAATATATATTTATTATTATATCAGAAATCTATTATAATGGAAATATAATTTCATCAGAAGCTGTTCTGATGAATAATTATAGATCAACATCTCAATTTTACAATTATTTCTTAGACGAAACGCTTACAAAACTAAAGCTCGTCAACGGTGTTATATTAGATGAAGCCTCTTATCCTAAAAAACAAATTAATTGCCCTATAGATTTTCAAACTGAAGAAATATTCTTTTAAATATTTTTAGCAGCATTTTTTATTTTTCATCAAAAAAGTTTATCTTTTAAAGAAAAATAAGTAACAATACAATATCCTTTTATCTAGATATGAATTTATATATATATAAATTGAAGTTTAATGTTTGTGAATGGTTTAATACAATTTTTAAAATTTTATTCATCAAATGGAATGAACCTGAAAAGTAAATCACTCATAGTTTTTATTTACTATAAAATTCAGGACGGACAAGTGTTTTCACATTCTCATCTCAATGGCGAGATATTTTGTATCACGTGATCGTCATTGTCTAAGAGCTTGAATATTGTTTAAACAAATAACAAGGCCATATTGAGAAACATGTGAATAGGCTAAGTCACCTCCAAGAATAGCGTATTCATAAGATACTGCTTTAAAATGGAAAAATAAGAATGATTTACAAACTTGTACTATATCAGTTTGCTTTATTTACTAAAAAAACATAATTCTGTATCATTTTCAGCTTCACTGAAACAAATAAGAATGACATATTGTGAAACTTGTAAATGGACTATGCCAACTCTACCAATAACGTATTAAAAGAGCAAAATTATTTGCACACTTAATCTAGTTTACTTTATTCACGTCGTCTCGATAACTCATTTTATTTATAAAAATATTTCTAACAATTATATTTGTTACGTTTTTATTTGAAATTATTAAAGATATTTCATAATCCGCAAAATGAATATTTAAGAATAAATCTACTTATACATCCTAAATTAAATTATTTTTATAAAATCGTAACAAATAGAATTGAAAAGAATTGCTGTTAGTTGAAATTGAATGAAAATCACGACTTTTGTCTAAAACGGAAGAAAAAATGCAAATTTGGCAATAACTATACCTAAATGAACAAGTATGATCTGACATGTTATTTTTATTAAATGTATTAGGATTCTTTTTCATAAAATTTGCCACAACTCATTGTTTTTTTACGGAATCAACTAGGTATGTCTTTTCGATGACTCTTTACCATACTTTGCAAATTGACAACAAATATTCATTATTTAAAAAAATTTTATAACAAAATTCACAGTTTGGCGATTTTTCAGTAAATAGACTCAATTTTTGTTTACGGAATCAACTAGGGATGTCTTTCCGATGACTTTTTGCTATGATACTTTGCCAATTGAGAACAATTATTCGTTATATGATGATTGTTATAAACAAATGCATTTTGTGTCCATTGTTTGTTGATTGATAACTTCGATTGTTTCTCAATCCAATGAACTCACGCAGTATTCAAAAGCAGTGCTTTAGGTTCTGGAAGCAATGATCTCTCAATTTGGGGGAACTGATATTTCAAACTCCCCAAGTTGTAACTGTGAATTTGTTTTAAAAAGTTGTTCAAATAATTAATAATTGTTGTCAATTTGCAAAGTATCATGGCAAACAGTCATCGGAAAGACATCCCTAGTTGATTCCGTGAACAAAAATCAAGCCTATTCATTGAAAAATCGCAAAACTGTGAATTTGTTTATAGAAACTGTTTAAATGATGAATAATTGTTGTCATTTTGCAAAGTTTCATAGTACAGAGTCATAGAAAAGACATACCTAGTTCATTCCGTAAAGAAAAATTGAGCCTATTTATTGAAAAGTCGCCAAACTGTGAATTTGTTTATGAAAATTGTTTAAGCAATTACCAAAAAGCATCTATTCTTGATTAATGGTGATGGAACATTAATTTTTCTCACATTCTGTACAAAATTTATTTATTTCAATGAGCTAAGCATTGCCAATCCCAAAAATGACTTTTCTTCATTAATTTATTTAAAACACAATAAAAAATTTTTTAATACGTTCTGACCAACTGGAAATTATTCCCATATAGTTGTGACACTGTTTTGAGATCTTCTTTGATTAATCTGAATGTCTTGAAAGAAATGGCACTTTGGAAACTTTGAAAAAGAAATTTCAATTTTGTTGCTCAATACAAATTTTTTAAACAATTAAAAAAAAATGATCACACTAATCTTTGTGAAATTTGAAAAGCCTGGGTAACTTCACATCTGGTCTGGTTTTTCGAAAAAAATTCGATAAGTGGTAAAGAGTATATCATGTATCGGAAATATTAAGAGCATCACATTAAAAAATTAAACATTTTGAAGCTTGAAAACGAAAAACTGTGAAATTGGGCAAAACTCTTGAAAAGTTTTCTTTAATTTGAAATGATTTTCTTAAATTTGAACTATTTTTATCTTGACTTAATTAATATAAAATATTTTTCTCTCGCTTCCAAGATTCGAAATCAGAACCTAAGGGTGCATGGACTATTTCCAGAAAATTACATTTTTATATCATTTTCCTTCTTGAGCGCTAATGTTGTCAAATTTAAGAATAATAATCAATATACTTTAATTTTCTCTAAATCTTTAAATGTAATGAAAGTTGCTCCTTAAAAAAAAAATTATTTTTTTCTGTGACAGCTGTGAATACCTTTTAACCAAATTTACAAATCATACAGTTTTACGCAATGCACAAGATAAGATGTCTCACTACTTTATGATGCCTGATTTTGACGATTCTAATGTCATGAACTTGAACTACTTTTTTATTGTTTTGTAATTTAAAATTTTTTGAAAATCGTAACCTTGAAATATAATAAGAAGTTCCTGTATATTTATCGTAAACGTTCTCAATTTGTAATTTTTCAATTTAAAATAATTCCAATTTTATATTATTTCAAATCAAAATTCGAATTGCTTAATTTAAAATGAATTCCTTGAATTCGGAAGTTAAGCTGAGATTTCAAGTTAAGCAACAATTTCAGCGTAAATTAAAAACTAATTGGAGCTAGTGAAACTCAAATTCAAAACATAAGTAAAAAATTTAGTCATTTCCGAGAAAATCGGCCGAGAATTTCGAGATTGAATTTTTATTGCAGTAGGACATTTCTAGTTCGGTACTGCCACTCTCTAATAAGAAATTCTTACAAGAAATTAGCATTTTCCCATTATTGTACTTTATTGAAATTTACTGTATTTGCAGGTATAAGAAAGTATAAGGAAGACAAAATGTAATCTAGAACATAACAGTACTCTGCAAAGTTTTGAAATTGAAATTACGTTTTAACTGATATGCAATATTAAGTTAATTTCTCCTTTCACCGAAAATAACGAATCTTAAAAATAAGAGAATCATGATTGGATAAAGTTTTTCCTACCCCTAACACAGAATTTTGTACATTTTTCCATCTCCCTGAAGCATTAGAAATAATGGCAACATGCTTCTACAGTTTTGGCTAAATTTTCCATTATAGTCTAGTAATACAGTTTTTTTGCTTTACACCGTTTTTTTCCCTAAATTTAAAGATTATCTAATAAAGCTCATTTTGATATCACACAAAACTACCAGGTACCAAATTGATACGGCAAATGGATCAAAATGATGCAACGTTTTGATATCTCTATTCATGAACAACTTGATTCAAATTTCAAAATCAATTATCTGTCATAAAATGTCCACTACTCAACACATTATGAAATTATTTAGTCCTCTGACCTGAATGATGATCAATAAAAACCGTTTAAAATTAAATTGGTAATCAGATACAAAAAAAAATTATTCACTTAGTTCCGTTCATTTAAAATGAGTATTGAGGTTGTGGATGTTTCTTTGCAAATGTCAGTAAATCTCGACCAAGGATCAATTATCGATTTGCAGAACTGGAATTTGACAGAAAGAAATGTTTTTCGAAAATCGACAACTGCAGGGCGTACAGAACTGGAATTCAGCTACCTTGATAATTTTTCGAATGTCATGTCATTCTGAGAAGTAAACCTGGTAATCCAGGTATGCAGAATACATTTTCTTCAAGGAAGGTGCCTTCAGAACTGAAATTTCATTCAGCCTGACCGTTTTTCCAAGTTCTGATAGTTATAGGAAGTAAACCCGGTACTCTAGGTGTTCAAAATACATCTTCCCCTATGAAGTTTTTTTTCAGAACTGAAGTAGAAAGCATCTTAGAAGGGGAAGGGTCAAGGAAGATGTATTTGTAACTCCTATACTACCAGGTGTAATGTTTAGGATGACGAGACCTTCAAAAACCCACGAGATTGTCTGAAATTTCAGTTATGAACACAGCTTCCTCGAGGAAGATGTATTTTGAACACCTGGACTACCAGGTTTACTTCTTAGAAAGACGACACGTAAACAAAACCGATCAGCATGTTTTGAATTTCAGTTCCGAACACAACTTCCTCGAAGAATATGTATTTTAAACACCTAGACTACCGGGTTTACTTTTTAGAACTCAGAATGACGAGACCTGGAAAAACCGATGAGGGTGTCCTAAATTCCAGTTATGAACACAACTTCCTTAAGGATGGCGTATTTTGGACACCTTGACTACCGGGTTCACTTTTTAGAATAACGGCACCTTCGAAATTCGATCAGAGTGTCTTCAATTTCAGTTATGAATATAACTTCCTCGAGGAAGGTGCATTTTGAACACCTGGACTATTATTAACGCCATCAAACACTATTTTATTACTTTAACAATTATTTCTCAACTCTAGATAAAACTCTGTGTTGAGAATAAAATTTAAAAAAACAGCTTCATTTTGCGGTTTACTTTAGGAAATCCACTCTTGTCATTCAATTTTGCATACTGATGCTAGTACGTCCTGAAGTTGTGCTCCTTAATTTTTATTCATCCTTCAAAGCGAATCATATTGAGTTGAAATCCTAGACCGGAATAGCTGCAACAATTTGATACCCCAAGTATTAGTGTGATCTGACAATGAAAAAATATTATGATGATAGGGATTAAAATATGAGGAAAATGGATGAATAATTTTAGTTCTTCCGAGCATTCCTCCATTAATTTAAATGATGTTTGTCTAATGATTACAAAAGAGCATTCAGGAGGACCTAGCTGTCAATCTAAATGAGTGAAAATTTCACTGATTGAATTATTTATTGAGTTTTTAAATACAATTAAATAGTAGGATTTTAGTATTTCACCAGTGGAATAGTAAAAAATCACAAGTGGATATTGACAAATTCTTTAGTGATTCATGTTACTAATCAGTTAGTGAGCTTACATTCTTGTTAACATAAATAAAGTTGAAAATAACTCCATTGATATTTTATGCCCGATAAATTGAAATAGTTATTACCTTCATAACGAGCGTTTTCGTAGGTTTTATTATTTTGATAATTTTTGAAAATTATTTGTTCATCTGGTATATCATAAAAATACTAATCTGAGTGTTTTGAAAAATTCATAAAATAAACTATAACATAAAGAACATAAGGTACATAAAGAGACAATATTTCGTTAAAATAGTTTGAAACTTATATAAACAATTTAGAAATGGTAAAATGTTACGTTCTCTATAAATCGAGAGAAAGCAGGAAAAAGTTACGTGATTGTGATGTTTTGTTCTGTAGTTTCAACTTAATTCACCTACTATTGACTATTTTCAAGAAAATGTACAAAAATCTTTTCCTTAAGGGAAATACAAGTTAAACTTCATGGGGCTTGTGAGTCCTCTGAATATCATTTTATTAAAAAGAAAAAAAGAATTTATTTTGTTCTGGCTGCGAACGAATTTAAAGGCGATATGCATGAAAATTCGAAAGTAACTTTTACATTACCTGGAAAATCTGGAAACCCTGGTATTGCCAGAGAATTTTATCGAGAGCGTGCTTAATCTTCTTGGTTAAAAATTCGTAATTTTTAAAAATTCAACAGTTTTTTTGTAATTTTTTCTGTCTGTTGAATAACAAATAGTTGCGGAAAATTTCAGAAAAAAGCAACTTTCTATGACTATTCAAAGAGAATATCATAAACAATGATAATAAATTGTTGAAACCATTTTTTTCAAACGTAAATTAATTTTTACACCAGTCTAATTGAAAAGTGGACCCAAAGGAGAAAATTTCAGGGAAAAAACATTAATATCCATTGATTATTGCCCCGATCTAACTCAAAATTAAATACAAGCTGAAAATTCGGAAAAAACGCGACTTTTCAACTATTCTAAGAGAAAATTTCTAAAAATAATAATAATTTGTTTACAAATTTTATTTAAACATCTAATTATTAGTAGAAAGAAGTATGGTATGTACGTAAAACAATCTGTATTTTAAAAAAACGAAAAAATTCATAATTAGCGACGAAGACTCGCAAAACCCAATTTTTCAAATGATATTTTTTTGGGACCCTATCTAAAACAGACATATGAGGCGATATTTCAGAAGTGATTATTCATTAGTATTCTACACCTAATTGCGAAGAAAATTGTCAAGTTTTAACTTGAGTCACCTAATATTGACGAGTCTGAATAAGATTTACGAAAACGCGGTTTTTTCTAATGGGAAATACTTGTTGAACTTCATGGAACTTTCGGAACCCCCAAGTATCAATAAAAAATGCATTTATTTCTGGAACGTAGTGTCTACCCTACGTGAAAAATCTGGAAAACCTGAAATTTCCAGAAAATTTTGTTGAAAATTTGTTTTCTTTTTTGGTAATAAATTAATTTTTTTTAGCTGAAAACTTAGCTATTTTATTTTTGTTTGCAAATTCATCTATTCTTGTTAAATATACAATAAATTGTAATAACTCGGTGAGGAAGGGAGTAATGTGGGGAGGGGTATAGATTTTTAGATTGATCTAAAATTCACGTGTTACTTATTTAAATAGCACATTCGTTCCGCAACACTGCTCCGACCCAGGCTGCTGATCAATCTCTCTAGCGATCACCCCAACTGAAGAGCCTCACAAAGTCATTATGTGAAGCTCCCCAATCGGGCCCATTAGTATCCAAGGTATTTTGTGTCATACGTGATTCGCTCTACTGAGACTCTTTTTATAAACTATTTGTCACCACACTTTTCTGTCCTGGCATACCGCTCTAGCTTCCTTCACGTCCATGCATGTTTTTATGCAAGCTCTTGTGTTTCTATGGCTTATTATGTCTCTTCGAATTAGGGTATTATTCACACATTCTAACCATTCTTTCCACGGCCTGCCTCTGGGCACACTGCCACACTGTTAGAAAAATCTCTACTAAATTTAGTATACATGTAATGGAAGCAAAAATGCACAACATGAAATTAAATTTAGTATACCAGCGTACAGTAAATTTATTATATTTATACTGAATTTAGCACACGCGTATACTAAATTTCATATACGTGTATACTAAATTCAGTATGAATATACTAAATTTACTGTACGCTGGTATACTAAATTCAATTTCATGTTATGCATTCTTGCTTCCATTACATGTATACTAAATTTAGTAGAGATTATTCTAACAGTGCACATACTTTACCTTGATACACTTGTTTAGTTAGTCGTTCATCTTTTATTCTCTCAACATGCCCATATAAAAACTAGTGTCTCCTCTACACCACATTTTTTAGGATTATCTCATTATTTACTTTGTCCATCAGTGTTTTGCCGCATATCATAAGCAGGAATTCCTTGTTAGTCGCGTCAATTGCACTCTTATCCTTTTCCTGATAGGTCCACGTCTGTTTTTAGCATTTTTTTTTATTATTCAATTAATTGGCGGTGATAATATATTCAAGAATATCTTTTAATATAATTTTTCAAAACGTGATAAATTAAATATATAGTTTGATTTCCTATAAACTGACAAAAAAACATTATTTATAACAAATTGGCGAAACGCCGGAAGTCTACAATCCACCCTCAAAATTTTATGCTTTTTGAAATACCTGCAAATAAATCTCGGTACCAGTAATTTTTTCAAACGGTCGAAACCCTTATAGTTTAAGTCTAGTGTCCGTCCGTTCGTCCTTCAAACCGATATGGACATTAACTTTTTACCCACTTTTTACTTAGTAAAGTAATGAGTAATGCAAGTTAACAAACATAGTTGTGTGCTAGAAAGTTTCTTTTTTTCTGAAGTCTTTAGTTTTACTTCGACTTTTTATTTATGAACAAATAATAAGTGAACTTCAAGAAGAATAATTTTTAAATAGTATTTTACTGTTTTCGACCATTATTCAAATCGAATATTATTAATTATAATAATAAATTCTTTAAACAAATAATTTTGCTAACCTTAATTAATTATTCAACTCACTCCACGTTAGAAGTTAACAAAAAGTTGAAATTTGTCAAAGAACTGCAATTTTCTAGCAATATTCTAAGAGAATATTATTAAAAATAGTAATAAATTGTTTGAAGAATTATTTATGTTGAATTGAATTGATTATTGCTTCGCTCTATCTGAAAAATTGAATATAAGTTGAAAAATTCAGAAAAACCGGGACTTTCTATCTCCATTCTAAGAGAAAAATGCTAAGAAAAAAAAATTATATAAACAATTTATCTAAACATCTAATTATCAGTATAAAGTAGTATTTTATGTATCTAAAACAATTTGCAGAAAAAAACGCAAAAAAAAATCATAATTAGCGCCAAAAACTCGCACAACCCATTTTTTCACTTATGGGCTTTTTTCGGGATCCTATACAATAGACTTTCAGGGGCTATATTTGAAAAGTGATATTTTATTCAAATTCTATGGCTAACTGCGAAGAGAAGTGTTAAGTTTCAACTTGATTCAGCTAAAATTGAGGATTCTGAATAAAATGGACATAGAGCCCGAAACTGACATAGGACCCAAAATAGGCATAGGGTACGTCCAATATGGACATAGTTGAATTTTCGAAGATTAACAGAAGTACTGTGTGTTCTATCAAACGATATTCACAGGCGACTTTGTAGGTCTTCTAATCGCGATTGAAACAAAAACGTAATAAAAAATAGTGTGACGTACATTTGTAGATCTTCTAAGGGGGAATAGTTTTTCATATTTAATGTTTGCTTATCTTGCATATTATGGTCAGAAAATGAAATTTATTATTTGTTACAAAATTTGTATACCTTTTTAGGTAGATAAGTTTTCTTCTTGTGGGTATGTACCACTCAATACCGCTGATCCTTAGATAAGAGGGATTGACATCAATAACTAAATTTATTTGCACTCAATAATACATTTTATTTAAAAAAGAAAACGCTACAATCAGGGTTGTCGAGCGACATACATCGAAAGTATATTTCAAGTACCGTGACTGATGACGGCTAAACATCGGACACGACTGACTCTTCGAATCGGAGAAAAATGAGTCGATACTGACCGACCCTCACACTGTTGCCGATGAGTTATTAAAGAACATACAAACATTTATCAAACTTTACAACGCCGAATCTTGACATGCGACAAAGCCTTAGGGGCCGTCTACGGATTCGAACTTGTAACATCTGCTACTGCAATGAACATTGATTTTTTGAACGTGACTAACTTCTGCGTTAAAGTATTATTGAAAACGAAATTGGAAGTGAACGCTAGCTAAAAGTTGATCAAACAAAATTATGTACAATGTAACTTCTCGACAACTACAGGAAATAATATTTTAAAAATTATATACACTGAAGTGACAGAAAAATGTAGGGATAGGAAGATGGTCGTGGTGTAGGGAAAGACGTCTCCTGAATTGGTTGCCCCCAGGCGACGTCGCTATTGCTCCCAAAAGGACTAACCGGTTGGTGATTCCCAGTGAGAGAGAAGAAGCAAGGCTTAGCAGGTATAAAGCGCTGGCGACTGGAATCAAGTATCCATGGTTCTCATTGTGAGGTCGCAGACCGAATGGATCTGTGGTTGAAACATACAGCCTTTATGCAGAAACACTTAGGGAGCGCGCTGTAGCTCGGTCTGGTAGGGCGGGCTGTGCGTCATTGGTTCCCGATTTGATGGAGGGGATGGCTTTGCGTTCCTTCCGTACTTCGTGGCATGATCTAAGAATACACGGTCTAGCCTTAAGCTCTCCCAGTTTCGTCCCCACTCGCGCGCTCTACCACAGGCCGCCATTTTGTTACCATAGCAACCGTTCGCGCCTCGGTCTTCACTCAAAAGATTTGAAATCATGAATTATGGCTATATTGTAAACCAATGTCAATACCTACGAAAATTCTCAATATTCAAATGACGTGGAAGGAGCGGACACTGCTGACGCTATCCGTTTGTGCAAGTGCAACGTGTTAAGATCAACTTTGTGTAAATCGGATTGGAGTTTGTATCGAAAATACAAGTTTAAAAGTGAATATAACGTGGCCATCAGGCAAGGGTAAATATTTTCGTGTATTATAAAGTTGTATTATACATATTGGTAAGTGTACTTTAATAAGTGTACGAAGTAGCGGTAATTGTAAACATAACGTACTAAGTCAATTTCCAGATTGCACGTATATATGTCTAATTTTTTTACATATTTTCCGTGGATTATATCTCTGATTATCGATTGTAAATAATGTGAAAGTGGCACAATTGAAAATAGTCAAAAAATCATTTAGTACAAAAGTAGACAATTTATTATTACGGACAAGCTCAATTGCATGAGAATTACACGTTTACTTATCTTGTAAAATACATTTCAATGCATATTATTATAGATAAAAATTGCAACCATGTGTGCAGTTGACGGTTGTGTCAATCAAGCCGATAAAAACAACCAAGAGATTAGTTTATTCCGCTTTCCGAAGGAGGAGTATTATGTTTAAGAGTGGCAGAAAGTGTGCAGAAATAAAAAAATAAACCAAAAAAACGGTGAGTTAATTGTATATACATTTAAGAAAGAAATGTAGAAATATATATTATCTTTCTAGGATGACAGACTTTCATATTTTATGCCTATCGTACGGTATCTAAAGAAAAATATCCATAGCATTTACGGAAGCGGCTGAGCCTTTTTTCTAGGTGGGGGCAGGTATAAAATTCATATTGGCAAAGATTTCACAAAGATTTCAATTATTTTCCAAAGATTTCACAAATTTAACAAATATTTCAAAATATTTCGCAAAGATTTTCAAGGGTTTTAGAAATATTTCACGAAGATTTCAAAATTTTCGTATAGACTTCAAGTAGATTGCAAATATTTCACAAAGGTTTGAATAATTTTTCAAAGATTTCTAAAATATTTTAAATATTTTGCAAAGATGTTAAAAGTTTAGCACAGATTTCGATGATGACATCAATGATTTACCTAAGATTTCATAAATTTCTCAAATATTACTGAATATTTCACAAGTATGTTGAACATTTCGCAAAGATTTCCAAAGATTTCAGGAAGAGTTCACAAAGATTCGAACGATTTCGCAAAGATTAAAAAAAAATCACAAATATTTCGGATAGGTTTAAAAGATTTCACAAACACTTCAATAATTTCACAAATATTATTTGAGATTTTTATTTGAGATTGATTGAGAATTTTCGGCAAAGAATTTGTATAGATTTGACAGATTTCACATAGATTTAAATTATTTCAAATAAATTTCCCATATAATTCAAAAAGAGTGCACAAAGATTTTTAAGATTTAACAAAGATTTCAATAATTTCACAAATAATATTAGATATTTTTGAAATATTTCAAATTTTTCGCAAAGACTGCTATCTTCGTGAATTGGTTTCAACTGCAAACATTGTAATACTCACACAATTAATATAGTATTAACCTGAAATAGCATAACCCTTAAGTGTGATCGGAAAATCATTATAAGCCTATGATGATTTTCATATAATGAATTTCCTATAATTTTTTCGCTATTATAGGAAAAATTATAGGAATGGTTATAGAAAAAATCTTAGGAAAAATTATAGGAAAATAATCACAGGAACGAATAATATAAAAATATTGAAATGATTTGTTCAAAATGTAGAAGTATAAATTAATGATTTATTTAGAGGTACTTACACAGTATTACATGAAAAATTGACAAAACTTCTTTCAATATGTCAATTCTTTATGTACTTTTGTGTGAATTGTTCGGAATATATTATTCATTTATACTTTCTTCTATTTTTGGCGTTAATTATTTCAATATTTTAAAATTATTCATGTCTATAATTATTTTCCTATACTTTTTTCGATAGTTATTTATATAATTTTTTCTATAATTATTCCTATAATTTTTCCTGTAATTATTCCTATAATCGCGAAAAAATTATAGTAAAATCAGCGTAGGCCTATAATGATTTTTCTATCATCCTTTTTCGAAAGGGAAAAGTAAAAAAATCTTCCAAAATAACTTGTATGTTTATTTAATTATTATATATTGTACTTTTATTATCGATATTTTGCATTTATTTATTTGTGCTTTGACACCCGAAACAAACTTCTTTTTTTTCAGGCAATGGTATTACATTTCATTTGCGTTAAAAGGTAAAAATTTTCATGTGCATTGAGAGGTTATGTTATCCATATTTCTTCTACATTACAAGGATGATAAGTTACACATTTTTTAATATTTTATATTATTTATCACACTATTCTCAAACTAATTCCATTGATTTATAAATTGTACAATTACTTTATCTTTTACTTGAAATGTTCTCTCATGACATTTACGTCGTTTCAAATATACTACATTCTCGCGCGCTAACTTATCCAATATGGCCGTCTGTGGTAGAGTTCTTCCTATTGTTTAACTTTTTTTTTATTTGCACGTGGCTAGACCGTGTATATTCTTAGATCATTCTTCGTAGGACTTTTTTGAGGCCAACGCTCTCATCAGACCTTTCCTTGATCTGCTGTCCTTACCTGCTGTGCCTGACGCCAGCTCTCGCCTTGCTTCACGTCTATCCATGTGACACAAGTAATATGATATTATAATAATAACAATATGAAAGTATTAGGAAATGATAATTATAACGTAATTTCTATAAGATTATAATCCGTAATATAGAACAATAAAATTGCTATCATATAAAACAAATTTCAATTCCCTTCTTAACCAGCTGAATTAAATCGTCGCGTAGAGCGGAGGCTTCTTCGAAGGTGGCAGCCCGTGACGCAAGATCGTCAACGTAAAAATCGCGAGCTAGAAGGGTGGCAGCAAGAGGATGAGAATGATATTCGTCTTGGGCAAGTTTTGCAAGCACCCTTGTAGCGAGAAACGGCGCGGAAGCTGTACCATACATAAGTCACCTTTTTTAATTTGTAAATTTTTAGCGGTTCAGTCGGATTTTCTCGCCAGAGAATTTTTTGGTAAATGAAATCGTCTGAAGGTACGTTGATTTGCCGGTGCATTTTTCCAATATCGGCTGTTAAGGCATTAGCAAAAGACCGAAAACACGTATAAATTGAGGAAACGTCTTGAATTATGGGCCCAACATCAGACATGTGACTAAGCTGTATATATTCCTGCATGGATTCAGAGTAGCTGTCTTTTATATCCTGACACTTCGAGAATTCACTTTCTAGCCCGTGAAATCTCCGTAAAGCCATCTTATAAGAATCACCGATTTTAGATTTTTAGATTTTAGTTTTCAGTAAAGTGCTCTTCACAGGCCTGCTCTTCCCGTGATAAGCGTTTCTTAATAGGAACTTGCTCGATATCCCAGAATCGTGTAAGCTCATCGTATTCAGACAGATTTGCTGTTTGCAAATAATTACACGTGACCTGCTGTGATTTCGCGCAATTCAGATGGACTTCACCTGCAGCTATCCAGCCTAAATGCGTTTTCTGTAAAACGGCTTCGTGACCCTTTATTTTCATTTGCCCTGCACACAGAAGTGTATAGAATAGTTTAACGCATAGTAACGCATGCACTTCTGATGGCCTATGAAATTCAGTGTCCGCAAGTATTATATTAGCTGGAATTTGCAGTGACTTTCGATCAATGTAGATCGCAGGTAAAGGATTTGATACTTCCGGTACAAGTAAGAATGTAACTCTTTTCTTTAACTGGTTAAAGCGCGATAGTATACGCGCGGTTGCAGAAGCTGTTATATCTGTGGACAAAGAACTTAATCCTTTTACTGGGATGTCTTCTGTCCTAGTCGCTAATTTTAGGATACGTGCTATTTTTTCAGACAAAAAATTGGATTGAGATTCATTATCTAATATCACTCTGCACGTATGAGGTTTACCTTGGCTGTCAAAAATATCGATGAGAGCGGTGGATAACAGATCATAAGACGCTGTCCGAACGTGCATATTCTGAATCGAAGACTTGCAGTTAATTTTGTCAGTATTCTCGGTTTTCTCAGAGTCGGTATGCAGCAGTGAATTGTGGCGCTTTCCACATTTTCTGCAGGCTCCACCACGACAATCGCTGAGCTGATGATTGGGGTGAAGACAATTAAAGCACAGAGACGATTTTTTGACGAAGTCAATTTGCTCTTTCAGAGATAGTTTTAGGAAGCTTTCGCACGAATAAATACTGTGCTCACCTTGACAGTGATAGCAACGAAGCTTGCTGGAATTTGCGAGATATGCATGTTGCGGCTGTGACTTTTTATTATTCAAATGCGCGCGCTTATTATCGTATCTTACATCTGACTTTGGTTCTGATTTGGATTGTGATCTGAACGGCGATTGAGTGAATTTTATTTCGTCGAATTGAGCTCGACATTGCAAAAATTCCAAGAATTGTTTCATTGTGGGAACCGCGGATTCACTTGTTAAATCTTCCCACTTTTCGCGAAGTTGATATGAGAGCTTATTTTTCACGATAATAATCAATAACGTGTCCAAACTATCAACCGATTCGCCTAACGCGCGAAGCGCTCGAATGTGTTTCTGTAACTGATCATGGAACGCGCGGACCGAAGATTCCTTCGAAACAGGCTGTAGATCGAGGATTGATTTAACGTGACTTTCGATTATGACTTTTTTATTGTCGTACCTATCTTGTAGTAATTTCAAAGCTACTTTATAATTTTCTGAAGAAGTTTCAATGGACGCGATCAAACCTGATGCTTCATTTTCGAAGCAGCTTTTTAAATGTACTAATTTTTCCACATCTTGAATCTTAGTGTTGCTGTCAACCAGTGCTTTAAACGTGTCAGCGAAACCTAACCACATCTCGTATTTTCCGCTGAATTTGGGTAAATTCAGAAATGGCAGCTTACAACTGTGAGTTTTTTCAAAATTTCAGATGGCCGCGGATGACCCTGTTTCTAAACTGTTCATGCTTAAGCTTGAAATTGTGCTAAATCATAGGTCTGGATTTGAAGATAATAAGTTTTTTTTTCTCACCAAGTGTCTTTATGTTTTTCTAACCGCTCTTCGAGGTCTAGAGAGGCTGAGTATGTTGCACTTGTTATTTGTGTTAACATTGTTTCGGTGTATTTTAACATGCGCTTTATAGTTCCGCGTTTAATTATTTCATTTCGATTTCAGCCATCGTAACTGAATTTATCTTTGAGCCGTACGTAACTGAAATTAAAATGACGGACACGAATAATAAGAATGAAGGAGCAAGTAATTAGGGGAATATTGGTGGTACCAAGAACTCGCTTCCCGATGATAAGCTGGCCACTTCGTTGTCTCTACTGCGATGAACTCCTTTCTGATGATCCCTTTTTTATTGCTGATTTGGATACATCTGGAACTGGATCTGGACGCTGCTTGCTACTGAACGGCAGCTTCTGATCCTCGCCGCGAATCAATCGTTTTGTTGAAAATTGGACTGCTACTTCCATCTAGGATTACGAATTCCGATAATCGAGAATTCTGTATCCAGAATCAACTGCGTGAGAATGTATTGACGATTTTTTCAGTTAATCGTAGCACATATAACCACTGCTTGGCTCAATCTCCTTCGCTGGTGTTCAAAGGGATAACACAAGCCACTGTTCACTAAAAGTCACTTCAGTGTTCACTGTATTGCACTGAAGTCTGATTTGCGCTTGTCGTCCTAATAAGTGCTGCACAATTTTGTTCAACGTTTTGCAGTTGCACTATAAGCACAAAAAACTTATCACACACGACAATCTGTATCACATGCGATAAGTAATCCGGTTTTCGAAGGACCAAAATGTTTTTTTGGACGAGGCAAAACATGCAGAAAAAAATAGGAAATTTTTCAATTAGTTAAGTTCAGTAAAAACACCCACAGTTAGAGAAACTTAGAGATAGTTTATTCAAACAAAAAATGGGGTATGAAATTGGAAGTTAGCAGACAAGAGTATACAAGATCTGTTCACGGCGGTATTCGGTTGTTATCTGAAGACAATTTGAAGAGAGTGCATTGCCGAAGTACAAAATTTGAAGAAGGGATGTTGGGTCAGTGGAGTGCTTATACTCTATTGGCTGAGGAAAGTGGAGGTAGGAAAATTTGGAAACACCCAATTTGTGACGTAGAAATTGGAAAGTTTGGAACATCTGCAGACCAGAATTTTCCAAATATCGTAAATGCGATGCGGCGGATCAGTTTATGATAGGGTCGGCAATTATAGAGTTTAGGACGTTTAGGCGGCTCGGTAAATAGACTTAAGTTATATCTACAATCTGGAGACAATATGAACGTAGCAAGGAGTTTTAGCAGGCAGAAAATCGGCAGAAAAGTAAGAAAGATAAAAATAAATTTCTAACGTTACGACATAACACTGAGACTTTGTAGTTTAATATATAAATATATTAATTCACAATGCGGTGCAATAATAATAATTATGGCTTATAACCTAAATTTATGCCGAAAATAAACATCGTAATTTATATTAATAGTTAACTTAAAAACCTCGGACTATTAACGACTTAAAATGTAATTTGAATTGTCGAGCCAAACCTGCCTTATCAAACATTCTTATTTGATTTAATTAATTTAGGGAAAAAAAATTTTCAGAGATATTTATATTTGGTCAGGTTATTAATATATTACGAAGAAATCATGATAAAATTTTAAAGTAACTGAAAAAAGCAAAGAAAATATAGAAAAATTAGGCGATTGAAAAACATATTGGCATCGATGAAGGCAAGCTTAGCTCATAGAAAATTCCATGTGTACCCTTGAGACATTCAACACCTGCGTACGCCTTGACACAGAAAAAACAAAAGCTGAAAACTGAAGAGCGTTGCAGGTAAAAATGCTGGGTGTAATCTCGGAATGCAAAAAACTGAAAATCGGCAACGGTGAAATAAAAGATCACTGTTTCATTTTACCTGTGCTGATCTTAAATTTTTTTGTATGGCGAGATTACGCCCAGCATTTTTACCTGAAACTCCTTTTACCTTCGGTTTTTTTTTCTGTGAACCGTCCAGTACCCAGGTACATTGCAGAATAATAGCAGTGGGCAGACAAGGTTCGTTCAGGCAAAAATTGAGAAAAAAAATGGAGGATTCTCAAATCTTTCTAATCAGTGAATGTCAGGGTTTTCGACAACAATATATGCAAAATCTTGCGATACAACTTTTAAGAAAAAGGATATCTTGCTTCTAGTTTTAAAGTATATAAATTAAAAGATTTCAAAAAAATTAAAACAAAATGTTCTATACTTGAAGTCGCAGAATCTCTCGAAGACAAAATATGTTCTTTTTTAGACGAAATTAGGCGATATGTATTTTTGCGATTTGTCAAACAAATATTTTTTATGAAGTTATGCGTATTTTAATTTTTGGCTTCGTTAAAAAAAAACGCAATTTTTTCTTTAAACTTATATAGCTTTTGGCGGTTAGTAAATTTTCTTAAAAAAGATTTTCAAACATTTCAAAGTTTAGATGATTCTAAGATTGTTAATCAAAATTTCTCAATTCCGCAGTTACAAAATTTAAAAAAACATTTGAGTAACTTTGAGAGACATTTAAAAGTGTTGAGAAAAATGATTTTTTAACCAAGTAGTTAAATTTTCGATACGCAAGATAAATTTTCAAACAAGAATATTTATTTTCTACCAAAAAAGAACGAATTAAGAAAAAATATTACATTTAAAACCAAAAAATCAACACCTAATTTTCAATAACATTTTTTTATTTTCCACAGTTTTTCACCGTGATATACTGAAATAATTATTAAGACTATTTTTTGGGATTTTTCATTTTACTCATTTTTTGAAATGTTTTATTATTTCTCGAACTGAAAAGATCATTAAAAGCTTTCTCAGGAATCCTAACAAAAAAATTTTATTTGCTTGAAACCCCTCAAAATTCTTGAAAAGGTTCCAAAATTTTATTTCAAAAACTTCCAAAATCTATATTTTCTTTTAAATCTTCTCAATATTTTCAGTATTTTTCAACAGTTTCAAAACTATGTTTTAAGTGAATTGCAATTTTCCATGAACTTTTTTTAATTGTGCAAAATGATAAAAATTGCCTTAAAGTCTTCCAGATTCTTTTATGACAATTTTTTAATCAAAGCGCCCCCCATGCACCTAGCCAGTTTATTAACTAAGATGAACAATAGAAGCGAAATTACCCACTCTGATCTTCTCTACCGACATTATAAAACTGGAAAAATGCCGTCCGACGAAACTTTACAGGGGATCGAATGTATGGAGTCAGCGTTCTCCCTCCACATCAGTGAAAAGAAACTTAATAAATTTATCAGCAAAATACATTCCAATAGGCCTCAAACCTAATGTGACGAAATCATTTTCTCGGGTTTTGAGTACTGGATGAAAACATCTTACACATCCTGCTGCAGCTGTAAGAAAAATATATTTGTTAATTAATTTAAAGATTTAAAAAATTATGTATACATAAAATTTGAGCAAGGGTTGATTGACATTAACATGTGCCTTTATAGTCCAAGCATATGCTAGTTTTTTATCGTTTTAATTATAGGTAGAGTGCGTTTTTTATTGTTGCTAAAACGGTTTATTTAATGGTCTTGATGCAAATTTCCAATTTGATGAAAATGCGTCTACGCGTCACATAAAGTTTTTTGGAAAAGGTTTAAAAAATCATTTTCCCCTAGATTGACTCTTTGAATTGCATTATAGAGCAAAATTTCTGGCAAGAGAATCAAAAGTTGAAAAATTATGAGAAAATTATGAAATAATACAACCTTTTTTCTATAGGTAGCCACGCTAAATTTTGAACTATTTGTTAAATCAAATTAGCCGAGAATCTCAGAATGAATATCAAAACGATTAATAACCATATTATTTAAACAAAAGAAAAAAACTGAAGTATTTAGAGCTTTCACATATTTGTTTAAAAATTTATGTTTTTTGTTGAAGAGTCGTCTTTTTGGTAGAAAATTCAGCGATTTGATTAAAAATTCAAGTATTTTGTTGGGAATTCGTCTCTTTTAGAAGAAAATAAATCTTTTATGTTGATAATTCATCATTGTGGTTGAAAATTCAACTTTTCGGTTGAAAATTTCTGCATTTCTATCAGAATTCGTCCTTTTTGGTAACTCGATTAAAAATTCAACTATTGGATAACAAATTTATGTAGTATTTTGTTGGGAATTCGTCCTTTTTGGCAGCAAATCAATCTTCTTGATTGAAAATTCAACTATTTGGATAAAAATTTATGTATTTTTTTATACATTCATATTTTTTTGGTGGAAAATTCAACTATTTGGTGAATAAGTTGTGGATTTTGTTGAGAATTCGTCTTTTTTGTAGAAAATTAATCTTCGTTGTTAAAAATTCATCTTTTTTTGAAAATTCAAATATTGGATGAAAACTTTATATATTCTGTTGAAGATTGGTCTTTTTTGGTAGAAAATTCAACTATTTGAATAAAAATTTATGTATTTTGTTGATAATGCGTCTTTTGCAGCAAAAAATTATTATTTTCTGTTAAAAATTTATATTTTTGGTTGAAAATTCAACTATTTGGTTGAAAATTCACCCTTTTGTAGAAAGCTGGCGTATTTGGCTTGAAAATTACAACGAATTGGTGAAAAATTGCACTATTTGGTAGAATATCAAACTTTTATGTGTAAAGTTGATTCATAAATTGAAAATTAATTTTTTAGACAAAAATTTTAATATTCTATTTTAGGATAAAAATTGATCTTTCTTAGTTAAAAAATTGAACTATTTCGTAGAATATTTACGCAATTTGTTGAAAATTCGCTTTTTTATTAGAAAATGTATCTGCTTGATTGAAAATTCAACTATTTCGTTGAAAAATTACGTTTTTTGTCGAACAGTCGTCTTTTTTAGTAGAAAATTCATCTATTTAAATAAGAATGTATGTGTTTTGTTGGGTAGCAAAGTCAACTGATTTGTGAAAAATTCGTCTTTTTGTCTTGAAAATTGAGCAGTTTGGTAGAAAATTTCACTATTTGGTAGAAATTAAACTTTTGTGTATAATACTCGTTTTTTCGTTTGAAAATGTATAAGATTTGTTAAATATTCGGCTTTCTTGTTAGAAAATTATCTTCTTAATTGAAAATTTAACCATTTTGTTCAAAATTCATGTTTTTTTTTCAGAATTTTTTTCAGTAGAAAATTCAACTATTTAATAACAAATTTCTGTATATTGTTCTGTATTTTTTGGTAACGAATTAATCCTCTTGATTGAAAATGTAACTATTTGCTTGAAAATTTGTCTTTTGTTGAAGATTCGTTTGTTTGGTAGAAAATTATTCACATCAATTTATGCACATCTCCTAGTTAAAAAGGTATGAATGCTTTTTTCATGCGAGATGCCTGGACTGTAAGTGCACTTTTATTCGAACAAAAACTGTTTTATAACATACCACAGGGGTGAATTCACAGAAAAGTAACTTGATAGGCTAAAAACTTTTGACTTAGAATTTTCTAATATTTGTTCTAGATTATTTTTCAGTTATTTAAATAATCATTTTTACCATCCGTATAGTGAAACTGCTCCCCATCGAATATTCCAGTCGCCTCTACACGTCCTTTACGGTACAGATAACTATCCTTAAGAATAATCTCGCGAATACGGGATGGCTGTACAGCTGGTTGTAAAACAAACATATAGTTATTAATAAATTTAAATATTTCAAAAAATCGTTAACTTAGAACTACTCGGTATGGGGAGGATACGTTGGCGCACCTAAAAGAAAAAGTAAATTTAAAAGAAAAATATAGGAACGAGTAACTTGATATCATGGCTTCAATAAGTGAAAGAACATTTTTTATTAGAAAATATATGAAATAGGTCAATATTTGTTTTTCTGTTCTTCCAATGCTTTGTGAAAAATCGCACGCAATTTAGCGTCTCCACCAAATCACTCGCCCACGTTTTGTTCATTAATTAAACAAATACTTTTCGCATAAAAAGCTCATTTGTTTGACAAAAATCTTTTCTATTATAAAAGTATTGGATTGGTTAGGTCGATGTAAAATATGAGTTATTCATCGATTGAATTCATTTGCTCCGAAATCAAACATAATATACCCAAAAAACTCCTATACTAATAATCTTTCAGTAAAAATGTTTTAAGAAATCGATTAATTTTAAATTATTCATAAATTGCATATTATGGAAGAATTCAGACAATAGAACTATTTTCGTGAGACTATTATAGTTTTTTGCAAATTAAAACTTATTACTCTCCTCATCCCTATTTCACACTAAATCGTAAGTCTACTAAGTAATTGTCCAAGAAATCAAATTTTGAATTTCGTTTTTAAACAAGCGGTGGATATGCTGGAAGTGAGGCAGGACAAATTCATCACGGACTTAAAGTGGGTATGGGAGATTGAAAGAGCGCACATGAGAAGTGAACGGGAGATTCACAGGAGAAACTTTGAGGGAACTCTGAATAAGATGGTGGAAAAGCTTGAACAGCTGAGCGCGAAGATGGAGAGGCTGCAGAAAGGGAAGGAAGAGAGAGAAACGAAAAAGATCGGATGCCAGACGGAAGAGGAAGAGAGAACATGAAGGGAGCTGCCGAAAAAGCTAACGCCAGAAGAGTGGGAGAGCGAAAAGGAAGAGAGAGCGCAGAGAAAGAGGAACCTCAGAGTGCTTGGAATCAGCAAGGAGGAGAACGCGGTAACGAATGTGGTAGGGGTCTTGGCCGCGCATACAAAGGTGGTGGCGAAAGTGGAGAAATCCAAGAAATGGATGGAGGGATGCTCCTTCAGTTAATGAGGTGAGAGAACTAAAGGGACCTGCTCAATGTCAAAGGAAAATTGAGAGGCACAGGCTTGTGGATGCAGGAAGATTTTACGGAAAGGGAAGAGGAGATTCAAGAATAGCTGAGAATGGAGAAGCGGAGAATGGAACTGGCAGGAAACAAAGTGGAGTTACGGTTAATGAGGGCGAAGGTAGGGGAGACGATTTGGCACTGGAGTGAGACGGAAGGAGAGCTGTTGGTATCCGGCACGATAACTCCGGCAAAGAAGAAGGACGACGAGCAGAAAAGGAAGAAGAATATCACGGAGGAGCAGGGTGGGGCGAAAGAATAAGTGCGGGAGTGAAAAGCAGAGTAAAGGTGTATGTTGAGTGAGAAAAGGGGGTGCTGGGGCGCCAGGTGAGAGACATGAATAAAGAGAATGGAGAGTAAAGGTGTATGTGTAGTGAGAAAAGTGGGTGCTGGGGCGCCAGGTGTACAGTGGAAGAGTTTGTTGATAAAGTGTTTGTGGAGGAAAGAGAAAAGTCGAGGGCACTGCGTGAAGGGCACTGTGTGAAAGATGTTCTGTGTGGATACGAAATAAGAAGCGAAAACGTAAAGCAGAGTAAGGGGAATGTGGTAGTGTAGGGTAAAGAGGTGCTATGGCACTATGTTAGAGAGAAGGAGAAAGACACACGTAGAGACAGTAGGAATTACAAGGATAAGGGACCAGAGAGAGGGAGATTAGAGCTAGGGCTTCCGTTTCACCCTCCGTTTAATATAAATAGGGTTAAGATAGGTTGGGAATACTGATTGTAAGGAAAGGAGATGCTATTGTAAAGGTTTTTGTTTTTCAAGACTCTCAAACCCGTAAAAGGGTAAGAGTATATCAAACTACATACATACACATGAAGTGACCTAATAACTAATTAAATTTAGCAAAAATGGTTGTTTAAACAAATTATTATTGTTTATAACTATTTTCATCCATATAATTACCAGATAGTTGCGGTTTTTTTCTTGAATTTTTAACGTTTTGTCCACTTTTCACTTACTGATGTAATAATTAATGCATGTTAACAAAAATAGTTGTTTGAACAATTTATTATAATAAAGGAGAAAGTTAACAAAAATAATCTGTTTGAGTGATTATTTTTGCCATCTTTAATTAATTATTAAGTAACTCCAAGTGAAAAATAGACAAATAGTTGTAAATTTCAGAAAAATCCGGAACTTTCTACTATTATTCAAATTAAAGTATGATAAAAATAATAATATATTGTTTAACCAATAAATTTTGTTAACTTTGAAATAGTATTTATCTCGCTCTAATTAAAAATAAAAATAAATTGTTTGAGCAATCATGTTTGTTAACATTAATTAAGTATAACCTCACTCTAATTGAAAATTGGATATAAAAGGGAAACTTCTTTAAAAAACGCGACTTTCATATCTATTTCAAGAGAGAATTCCTTTAAAAACATGGTTTAAACAATTTTTTTTAACGTCCAGTTATCAGTACGTAGTACTATTTGATGTATTAGAAACAATTTGAATTGAAAAAAACCACAAGAAAATCATAATTATCTCCAAAGACTTGAAAGTCTGTTTTTTCACTTATGGGGGTTTTTCAAGGCCCTATAAAACAGACTTATGTGGGCGATATTTGAAAAGTAATATTATATTCGTATTTTGTATCTTACTGCAGATATCTTACTGCAATAGATTATAACTATATAACATTTATATCCAATAATAAAACAACAAGCTGAAAGATCATATCCAATATCCAATCATTATTGTCAAAATCATATTATAAACAAACCTAATACTGTTAAGATCATCCGTGAAGATCAGATTTGTAACGAATAACGCCATAGAACAAGATGAACTGTACGCATAAACTTTCGCACAACGAACAGGCATACGCTAATCAAAACGACAAATTTATCAACAAGGTAACCAGAAAAGCTAGCTGCATTTTCAATCCCATGAGCTTACAAAATGCTAGTACCTATAGCACTTACATAGCACAGTAAACGAAAATAAGCGATACACATAAAATTCTCGCATATTGAACACAACAAATGGACCCACAATAATTAAAGGACCATAAATGAATCAACGAAGCAATCATAAAAACTAGCCACATCTTCAATCCCATACATTTACAAAATGCTGGTACCTACAGCACATATACAGCACAGTAGACGAAAATGAGCAAGCTACATAAAATTTGCAGAACTATCAGCCAGAAAACACACATTAATTGAAGAGCTATAAATTAATCAGCAAGTCAACCTTGAGAACAGACCAGATTTTCAGTCCCATACGTTTACAAAATGCTGGTACCTATACTACTCATCTACATGATTTAATCATCTTGACCCACTTATGTCTATGCAACGGACACCAGCATCTTCGATACAAAAGCAATAAATATCTCAATCAAGATGACAGCTGTAGGAGAGTGAGCCTCTCACAAATAACACACGCAAACTTTATGCCCTTCTACGCATTAGAATATCTCAGCCTTTGTCATCTAGCAAGGGATACCATATATTTTGGTAACTGTCCCATTCTCCATATTTGGGCACATTACGATTCCTCATCGCTGATTGGCTATCCTATTAATTACCCCTTTGGACTAGGAAGGGATATAATGCATATCAGCTACTGCGACCCTTGCCGTATATGGGCATACATATCATTCTCAATGCCCATCGGATAATTAAACCCCTACCACTCTTCTAAATAATTAATTATCAACGCTGATTGGATCCAAGATAAATCCCTACTTCTAATAGCACTCACCCCTACGAGAATCTTAGGAGTGATCTTGTGTATAAATACAGCAGATTCGGAAGCAGAAGATCAGTTTAGGTAGTTTAGGCAGCTTAGTCAGTTCATCAGTTCAATTAAGTTAGAACAACAACCCAGTACAACAAAGAATCATCGAAACCCTAAACTCTGGTCCAAGATACTCGGCCGTCAACCAAGTAACATCGGAGTGTCTTCAGTTTTCTCAAGTTTAACTTTTGTGTGGAAACCTCGAGTCCGAATACAAAAGAGCACCTGCCTCAAACGAACAACGGGGCCAGATTCACTGACCTAGTCACCTATTCTTCGCTACTCGCCCCCTACAGGTCCCATATAGGATCCGTAGATCGAAGGACGACTCACTTTCCTTTTCAACCAGCGAGAGGGTGAACACACATCTCAAAGAAATAACGTAAGTACTTAATTATCTCACATCTCCTTTACTCTATTGTTTGATTAACTAGTGATCCCTATTTAAGGTGGACAAAAACCAAACAAGAAGAGGTGATCGAAGAAAGACCATTCCAGCTGCATCATTTTTAATCTTTCAATTTAACATTTGTATTTCATTTTCAAACAATTTGTAATTGTCTAAATAAACCTCAATTAAATTATGAAACTAAAGTTCAGGGTTAATTTATTTATTTTTGTAATCGGTAGTTACGCTCATCCCAGGTTTCTAGTTTACATTAGAATCTACAACGAGAAACCATCATTTAAATTAATAAAATATGAGGTAAGTTATGTTTCTTGGGACGTAACATAAGCTTCATGGGTCTTGCACTACTGTGAACTTTTCTACATTATATTAAAGACTTTTATATCACATGTATGTTCAATTTATGTCTGTACCTCGGCCTGGGATTGTTTTTCAGATATTCAAAAATAAAGTACAAATTTTATTTATCATGATTACTGTAATGTTTGTTTCTTATTTTGCATTCAATTTTATCCTCTGCTACTCTTGAAAATGTATATCATTTGAATCAATTTATATTATTACTTTTGACCATAAATTCAATTTGTTTTTGTTTTAAATTTTATTTTTTACTATACAAACTAAAAATACGCATCTTAGCGTAAAGTGGCTGTGAGGAAATTTGTCGAATTTTTAGATCTTTAAAGAAAGTGGTCTTCAAAATTTTTAAAATGCTCTTTTTGAATTTTTATCCGAAATCGCTGGCTAATGAACTTGACATTTAGTTTAGGACACTTGAGGAGTAGACCAAAGGCCAAATTTTTTAAAAGTAATGTGCTCACAGACATACTTACATACATATGTAAATAAATACAGACACATTCGTAAATACCTGTTTTTCGGGTTCAGATGGGCTCAAAACGCGGACATTTCACAAAAGCGGGGGGCAGGGGTCAAATTTTACACAAATCTAATACCTTATCTGATGAGAATGTAAAAAAAACCAAGACGTTTGAGACAGAATTCCCTGATTTTTAGTCTAGATTGTATCTTAGTTTTTGAATTATCGTACTCACCTTCTGTTAGAATATTGTTGATTAAATAAAACTTTTCATCATAGTATATTGCAGCAAGGTTTTTATGCATACTGTACACAGGTAGAGGAGCATGCGAACTAGTCCTTGGCAATGCTGAAAGCACAAATATATGGATTTTGTATTGATGAATTTGTTCAACGAACCTAAGATTTTTATTTTTATGACTAGAGTCCCTAGGGGTCGTCCATAAACTACATTACCAATTTGAGGAGGGTGGGGGTCAAGCCAAAAACTGATGATAAATTTGAACAAAGATTGCGAATTTTGCGAAAGATAGCCCTGCAATGGTACAGTTCAAGAATATTTTAAGAAATTTCAAAAGCACTTTTATATTTCAGAATTCTTTTTTCTAAAGAATTCCTTTTTTTCCCCTTTTTTCAAAAAACTTCCCTTTTTCCCCTTTTTATCGTTATTCTTCTTAAATGTGAACTAAGTTAATAGAACACATCAAGAAAGTCCAACTATTTTTTGCCGAAAAGTCTACAATATTATATTTTTGGTTCGGAATACATCTTGTCTGGTTAAGCATTCCACTATTCGTTTAAAAATTTATTTATTTTGTTCGAAATGCAACTAGTTTCAGTAAGTCATCTTTTTTGGTAATAAATTCAACCACTTGTTCGAAAGTTTAATTACTTTGTTAAAAATTAATTTTTTCGATTGAAAATTCATCTATTTGGATAAAAATTTAACTATTCCATTATTAGAAAATTTTATTGTCTTGTTTAGAAAATCATTCATTTTGATTAAAATGCAACTGTTTGGTGAAAAATTAATCTGTTTTTGTTGAGGATAAAATTGCTTTCTTGCAAATTCTACTTTTTTTGGTTGAATTCAACTTTTTTTTATTGCAAATTTAAATCTCTTTGGTTGAAATATCCACTACATATTGCTTATTTCATTAAGGAATCTCCTTTTTTGTTTAAAAACTCAACTATTTTGGTAGAAATTTCATTTTTGTTTGTTGAAAATGCAATTTTTTTTTTTTTTTATACCATTAAGCCATTTCCCTTTCAGGGTAGGCGTGACACTACCCGATTCGGGTAGTGTTTCTAGGTGGATAGTTTTCTTTTAGTTATAAATAACTACAAGTTTGGGCTCACCACACCCATAATATGCCAACAGCACACAGTATTCTCGAATGGTCACCCATCCAAGTACTAACCGCGCCCAACGCTGCTTAACTTCAGTGATCTGACGAGAACTGGTTTTTTCAGCGTGGTATGGCTGTTGCTTGGTTAAAAATTAATGTGTTTCGGATTTTGTTTCAACCATCTATCAACCATGTATCAAGCATACCGAAAATGCTAAAGCTTTTTAATAGGGCTGAAATTGAAGCGCGCTGCATGTACTCTGACCGTATGTTTTTGAAAATGAATACATAAAGAAATACGATAAAAATCGAATGAACTTGAATTTATTGAAATTTTGTAACTTGGTGGTAAAAGTTTAGGCAAATTATTAAAATTTTCGTAAAAAATTGATCTTTTTTGGTAGAGAATTCAACTTCTGGGTTGAAAGTTGAGCTACTTTATTAAAAATTCGTTCTTTGGGTTGAAGATTCCTAATTTGAGTTGAAAATTTAACGGTTTTGTAGAAAATTCATAATTTTGGCTTGAAAATGCAGCAATTTGGTAGAAAATTTGAGTATTTGTTTGAAAATTCAATTTTTGCTGTTGAAAATTCATATTCTCTGGTTGAAGATTGGACTGTTTTGTGACAAATTTTTCCTTTTGGCTTGGAAATTCAACAGTTTGGTAGAAAATTTCAATATTTGGTGGAAAATTCAACTCTTTAGTACAAAATTCGCTATTCTTAGTTGAAAAATACTGTTTTTCAATTAAATTTTAACTATTCAATTTTTGGTTAGGAATTGATCCTTTATCGATTAAAAATACAACTATTTGGTTGTAAATTTGTCTTTTTTGGTTAAGAACTTATGTATTTTATTACAAATTGTTTTTTTGGGTTAAAAACTAATTTTTGTATTCAAAATATAACTATTTGATTGAAAAGGAACTTTTTTTGTCGGAACTTCATATTTTCAATTTTCAACTTTCATATTTTCAAATTCAAATTTAACTGTTCCATTTTTGGTTCAAAATTGAGCATTCTAGTTTCAAAATTCAATGTTATGTTTGTTTATGTAATGTTAATGTAATTTGTTGAAAATTCATCTTTCGCAGTGGAAAATTAATATTTTTGGTTAAAAATTCAACTATTTGGTTAGAAATGTATGTATTTTGTTAAGAATTCGTCTTTTTCGTAAAAACATTTTCTTGGTTGAAAATGCAGCTTTCTGGTTAAGGCTTCATGTATTTTTTTAAAATTTGTCTTTTTCAGTATAGAATTAATTCGTTTGATTGAAAATGTAATTATTGAATTGAACATTCAACTATTTTGTAGAAGATTCGATTTTTCGTATATTAAAAATTAATTTTTTCAAATTAAAATTTTATTGTTTCATTCTTGGATACAAATTGATATTTTTAGTTTGAAAAGTCAACTATGTAGTTAAAAATTTATGTAATTTTAGATTGAAAATATAATTATTCGATCAAAAATTCAACTTCTTTGAAGAGAGCTCGTGGGTTTAGCTTGAAAAGTCCACTGTTTGGTTCAAATATATGCATCTTGTTGAGAATCCGTCTTTCATAGTAGAAAATTAATCTTTTTGGTTGAAAATTCATCTTTGTTTAACTGAAAATCTTACATTTTGAATGAAATTTTTTTTATTGAGTAAAAATCTTTCTTTGTTGAGGATTTAAGTATTGTGTTGAAAATTCTTATATTTTGGTTCAACTCAACTGTTCCTGATCTGATATAAAAATCTTCCCTTAGTTATAATATCAGCTATTATATTTTTTGTTGCGAGTTTTTTTTTTTTTTTTTTTGGAAATTCGCAACGACTTATTTAAAAATATATCTACTTTGTTAAATAATAAGAAGCAGTAAGATTTTACCAAATTCTTTTTTTGGATGAGCCCTCAATAAATTAACGAAAAAAACTTAGTCGACAAAAAATTACGTTAGATAGTGGGTTGAGGGAGCGGGGGTCAAAACCTACAAACCCTAAAAAAGTAGTGTACGTACAATGAAATTTAAAAAAAAACTAAAAATAAGGTCTGATAATTAGAAGGCTCAAATTTGTCAAAGAAATTGAAAAGCCTTTCAATCCCCTTGCAATCCCCCCTCGGATCCACCTTTGTTAACGACAAATATGAAAAGTGTTAAAACTTTTACAAAAAACGTCATATTTAGGGTGCGAGGTCGCTGAATTCAAATCGGATATCCTTATCTCAAAATTCAGGATCCAGTATGGGAAGACATAAAAGTCAAATTTATGGACGGCGTCAGAAAAAATTAATAATATTTCCTCAAACAAACGTTTCCAAATTATGATTGCTCTATCAGTCAAAAGAGCCCGTGGAGAAATTTCAGAGTGGCCCTGGTCGGGGCCAGATTTGGCGAAATCTGGCCCCAATCGGGTATACCAGTTAGGGCCAGATTCGAAATTAAACGCCTAATACGATCAGGGCCTGACTGGGGTATCCATAAGGAAGGCCCGGACCGGCCCTGAACAGGCCCATTCTAATTTTTATTTATAAGAATATTATTAAAATATAATTCATTTAATAAAGAAGTAAACAATTAATTAAGAATATTAAACATTATATAAATATTTTGAAAAATATTCTGAAACTTGTCGTTAGATTCATGTATTTTGTTGAAAATTCAACTTTTTTGATAAAACATTAATCTTCTTGGTCGAAAATTTATCCTTTTTGGTTAAAAATGTAAGAATTTTGTTGAAAATGTATACTTATGCTCAAAGTTAATTTTTTATCAGAGTTTTTATCTGAAAATTGAACTATTCCTTTTTCAGTTTATGAGATAAAAATTCGACTATTTGGTAGGAAATTCAAGAATTTTGTTGAAAAGTCGTCTTTTTGGGTAGAAAATTAATCTTGTTTGTTGAAAATTCAACTTATTGATTGAAAATTCAACGATTTGGTAGAAAATTCATATTTTTTGTTAAAAAGCCGTCTTTCTGGGTAGAGATTTATTATTGTTTGTTGAAGGTTCAACTTTTTGGTTGATAATTCAACTATCTTGTTAAAAATTCATATATTTTGTTGAAAAGTGATATCCTTGTGGTTATAAAATTATTCTTGTTTGATGAAAGTTCAACTTTTTGGTTGATAATACAAATATCTTGTTAAAAATTTATTTTTTTTATGGAAAATAATTTTTTCTGTTGAAGATTTATTTATTTATTTAAAAGTCACTGTTTTCTATAATATTAGACTTTTCAGCTTAAAAACTTTACTCTTTTATTGAAAAATCAGCTTTCATTGTAGACAAGTTAGCTTTTTTAGATGTAAATAATCTTTTTTGATCAAGAACCAACTGCTTTCCAAAAAATTTGTTCTTCTCCTTGAAAATTCTAATATTTGATTGAACTGCAATCTTTTTTGTTTGAAAATTCAACAATTGGATTGAAAAGTTTTTTGGCACGTGGAGCAAAGTATAAAAAAGTGAGGTTATAATGCCAAAAAGTTTTTGACGCTTCCTCAAAGTTCACTGTCGGAAATCTTAGAGAGCTGGATGATGCTAGTTTGATATGAACACCTTATCCCGGTCTAAAAACTTTGCGTAAATGATTAACGAGGTGAATTGAGAATTATTTAAAGCGATTTATTCACATTACTTTACCGGTTTATCTGTTTACTGTTCGTCACTTTTGCAAAGTTGTCTTCCTTTCGTCGGTTCGTTGCCAAATAATCGAACGGAAGACTAATCGAATACATTCGAGATTAGCGCGGCAAATTCAAATCGAAATAAGTATAAACTCTAAACAGATTAAAAAAATACCTACAATAATTAATACTAACTTGATAATTGTATATTTATTAACTAATTTAATGCGTCCGTAAACATACATTTTTAGACATCTTGTTCAAATGAATTTAAGGCCATGTTATACATGAGTCACGTGACCTAAATTATCGATAATTTTTTTGCAACAACTCACGTCCACACCGAATGAGATATCGAGTTGAAATTTTGGGGAAAGCCTCAGGAAACAATAATCTATGTTTGTATACAAAATTTGGCTCGGAATTTAGAAAAAAATTTTTTTGGAGAAAATAAAACCGGAGCAAATCGGCATTTTTTGTGCAACAACTCATGTCCACACAAAATGAGATATCGAGTTGAAACTTTGGAGAAAGCATCATGAAACAGTAATCTGCGTTTGTATACAACATTTGGCTCGAAATGTTGAAGAAAAAATGTAATGAATAAAGAAATTCACAACAGCGGATATTCTTCCTTACCGACCGAGAAGAAACTTCTGCATTGTGCCAGTCGATATTTGTATTCCAATAATAACTTTTTTTTCTTCCCCAACTCTATGCTTCACCACACACTGTCCTTTTATATTTATTAATATTTTCCCAAATTTTTCCGCTTTATTTTAACTTTTATTTTTAAATATGGGACAAAAAATATCGATCTCAGGACTGGCTGGGTCACGTGACTAATGTATAGCATGGCCTTAAGCATTTTTTAGTTTTTTCTTGTTTCTTATATTCTTTGCATATGAGAAGGTTATTTTAACTACTTGTCTTGAGGTTAGTCACTGAAATGAAAATTAGTTGAATATTCACTAATTAAGACAGGGAGTAATTTTAACCGAACATACGGTTTTTTCAACTCAATTTAAAAACTAAAAAAGACCCAACTTTTTTCTAGGTGAAAAAAGATGCGCAATAAAATTTAACATCCAGATAACACTAAAATTAAATTTTGAAACTTTGTTCGGAAACCTTCAAGGGGAATGCGTTCTCGTAAGTGAAAACTGTATGTGCCCTTAATGCATACGGGCCCTCTATTATGGAACAATCGAGACGTTTGGGAATTCCCTGATTTCTGGTCCAAATTGTAGTTTAATTCTCAAGTTATCAGTCTCACCTTGTAATGTCGGTCCGGTGAGTAGTGGATAACGTACACCATTAACTTTTATTACAAGAATACATCCACTATGTGGATCGCGCTCGACTTCAGAAATAGTCAAATCAGGGTACCCCGGTGTCAGTGTCAGCGGATTTTTAGCTGGCGATGACGTCATCATTGAACTTGAACCTGAAAGCAGAAAAACTAAGTTTGTTATTTGTTAAGAGGATGATTGGGGGGAGGGGTCAGCCGAAATTACGCTACGAACTTAGATAACATTTAGAATTTGAATTAAATTAATAAAAACTATTAAGACAATGTAACTATTTTTGACTGAAAAGTCTACTATATTTTATTTTTTGTTCGGAATTCATCTTGTTTTGTAAAACATTCTACTATTTGGTTGAAAATAGACCGTAACATTTTCTTCCAACCCCCCTCCCCATATTCCCCTTACCAACGTTACGTAACATTTTTTGTATTATGTCTAGAAACATAATAGACGTTTTATAAAAAAAAAGTTTTCCTAAGCTGAAATATTGTCTAAAAATAAGTAAAATAATATTTTTATATACTTCTGGATGCTTTTTCAATGTTTTTTTATAGTCATACAAATATTAAAATTACTTAATATGAGTACTAGTTAAAATTCACCAATTCAAAACTTTTTTACAGTATCATAAAGAATACAATATAATATTGATGATAAAACAAGACAATGATTTCGAATAACTTTTTGTTGTTCATTGAACACTTAAATTCGAGCTGAAATTAAATCCTGAAATTAAATCCTGAAATTGATATAAATATAATTTTCATAAGATTCTTGAAAAAATTTGAAAAGATTTTGAATCTGCCAAAAAAGAATCTAGAAGATTTAAAAAAAAAAATTTCTTTATAGGATTTTACAAAATATTAGGAAAAATCAAGTTTTTTTAAAAGATATTTAGGACTTTTAGAAGTTTGGAAGGAATGAAAAAATATTTGATACATTTTTGGAAATGTTTCGAAATCTTAAAATATGTTTATTTCATTTAAAATGTCTTAAATTCCTAGAAATATTTTCAACTGACTCGAATTTTTCTTAAAATTTTGGAAAATCATTCAAAATGTAAAAAATTGCCCTAAAGTCTTGTAAATCTTGCCAGGAATTTTAAGATAATTTGTTTATTCTATCAAAGCCTTTCGAAATTCCTTTAAAGCTTCTGAAGTTTCTTTTTGAAATCTTTGAAAATCTAAATTTTTAAAAATGTTTTCAAGTGTAAAATTCCATTTGAATCTCTTTGAATCTCTGCTACATATTTCTTGAATTTACTCGATTTTTTTTTGATTTTTTAATCTTATCAAATTGAAATATTTTGCTTTAAAATCTTTTACACTCTTCTCCGAAATTTTAAGAAATCGTTTAAAATGTTTTAAAACCTTTTTTAAATCACTCTTAAAGTTAATTTTTTTAAATAAAAAATCATCTAAATTTTTCACACGAATCTTAAGATAATTCTTCTTTTATTCTTTTTATACCTTTCAAACTTTCTAATCTTTAAAAATTATTTGAATTTTTTCTGTTTTTATTTTTATTTAAAATCAATTTTTCAAAATATAAAATCATTCCGATTTTTCCGAGAAACCTATTTTTTTAGTTTACGTGAAACCTTAAAAAATTCTTAAAAACTTTTCACAAATTTGAATTATATTTGAATCGTTTCAAAACTTCTAAATAAATATATCTTTTAAATTAAACTTTAATTTTTTTCTAAAATTATGTAACATTGCGAAATTGCAAAATTTTGCTTTCAAATATTTTACACACTTTTTCAAAATTTTAGGAAATAATTAAAATTTTTTTTTTAAATTTTCTCTTAATATTCATCAAAAAAAAAAATTATTTTAGATTTTCCCAGGAATGTTAAGAAAATTTTCTTCATTCTCTTGACACCCTGCAAAATTCAAATTTCTATTTCTATTGAAAAGCTTCTAATTTTTTTTTAATTCTTCAAAATAAGTTTCTGCCCATAATTCAATTTTCCTCATCTCTTTGAAAATGTAAAAAAGGTTACAAATTACGGTGTAGTAGCAAAATGTTGAGAACAGAATTATTTTCCAATATTAAACAATCATTTTCGATTTAAATTTTCTCTTCTACCAATTTTATGATAAATTAAAATTATTCGTTTGGGAATTTTGATATACAAAATGGATATTGCAGAAAATTCATGAATGTTTATTAATAGATGAACAAACTGAAAACAGGCACTACAAATTATATTCATGGAGTGTCGCAACCAATGAGGTTTTCGACAACAATGTGTTTGATATTTTCGAGAAATTTAGTAAAATCGCTTTTTTCAGATAGGACATGCAATTAAAAATGTTACGTAATCGGGTCAAAAATAACCGGCCCCCACATAACAGACCGTAACGAAAGAGAGAAATAAAAAATGGAGAAATATTTTAAGCCTCAGCAGAGATAAGGCTGAATCAACATAAAAACTTTTCTATAAAACTATTTCCGTGATATGACGCATGCTCACAGTTTGGACAAATATTCGAGCAGCAAACATTTGTGTTGATTTAACTTTATCTTTGCCAAAGCTTTGGTCACAATTCGTCGACATTTTTCAAGATTGCACAACTCTGAACCCGAATAATTCCAATTTGCAAATGTATGAGTTTATATATAACAGTTTAACTTGAATAATTTTTAGCAGAAAAAGATTGAAATTAGGAATTAAATGTCAGTTTTTTCCGTAATGACTGTCTTTGGAAACATCTATCAAACAAACCAGAAATGCTAAAGGTTTTTAGTGGGGCTGGAATTGAAGCCTGATACATGTACTACGACCCTATGTTTTCAAAAATTACCTTACGTTTTTTTACGTTTTTGTACTTGCACAATATAATTTTTTCATTTTTTACGTGATATTGAACATTAAATCTTGAATATCTAAGAAAATAATAATGCTGCGGGAAATAGAAAGTTAGCTTCAGGATCATCGCTTCAGAATACATAAAGAAATACCCTAAAAATCAAATAAACATGAATTTCATATAATTTTGTAACTTAGTGGTAAAAGTTATGGCAAATTATTAAAATTTTTGTAACACTAGGCAACAGTATTTTGGTTATCATCAATTGATGGGACATTTCAGTATGGCTTTTTTCATAGAATACATACCTGAAGCCGAAAGTGTTCTATCTGTTCGCGTTTTTTAGAAAAGCGGAAAAAAGGTTTAAAAATTCAAATTTCATAACTTTGTGTAATTGCTCATTTTGAACATTAGCTCAGTAGGTTTAACTTTATTATTCTGAGAGTATGAAATATATAATATTCAGATTTGAGATCTATATTATACTGAGTATACTCACCACCAAATTGCAGAATAACCCCAATGGCAAGAGGCAGAGCGCTGATGTAGATCTTCATTTTAAAGAAAGATTTTCTGAACCGTGAGGGAGACTGTTTGAAAATATTCACGGCTATATATACCGATGTCTATCGGTGATTCTTACTAACAAAACCTTCAAAAAATTGAAAACTTCCAATGTGCGTAGACTACGTGGAAGAAGCGTGATTGTATCTTTTAATCCAGAACAAACTGTTAACATTGGAAACCTGATTTACTAGACCCTGGATTCCCTTCTTCTACAAATGAAATATAGGTGTTTTCATTTCTTAAGTACAAATTATTATCAGTACAATCAACCGCATTTGTGAAATCAATGTTTGCCAATTCCTCGTCAAGCTATGAATTTTAGAAATCAAAGTTGACTAACTAATTTCAACAAAAAATATTTCTTATAAATTATATCAAAAAACTTTTTCTATAAAGCACCATATGGAAATATTTGAAAGAAATGTTAAAAATCCATTTTGAACATTCTCAAACATCACCGGATTATGTTATGCCATCAATCTCGCATACCTAGAAATTTTCTAGAATCAGAAGAACACTGTGCATGCTACGCCCGCACTAATGAATCTCCTTTCTTTAGTTTGTTAAATGTTATTAATATTTACTTCTAGCAAACTGTATTAAAATCTATTCAAAATTGTACAGATTAAATCAAATGCATGCAGATTGAATTAAATGCATGCAGACTGAATAAGTCCTGTGATGATGATATTACCCTTTATTTTGCACTCTGTAAAATACAGAGAAATGAAAATGTATCTAGAAATTATAGACGGCCTAGCAAAATAAAACTCTATATCACGGTGACAATAATAATGAATTAGGGCCAGGCCTTTCCAGGGTCAGTCCCTGGTTGCCCTGTTGCCACTTCATGTTTCGCATTCATGAAAATGTTGGAAATAAGTGGCAACGTTGTACTAATCAGAAAAGTGCTCCTTGAGCAAGGGTCACAGTATCAATCGGGTTTCTGACAGAAACGTGCTTTCTGTTTATTTCTCTCGCTCCGGCAAAAATTTAATGATATTCTAGAGTTGAGAAATTTGACGAAATCCTGGAAAGAAACTAAAGGCTACATAAATAATATACTTTTAGTTTCTCAAATAAAAAAAAATGTTAGCATAGTCTGAACGTCCCTCCACCGTTGAAAGAACACTTTCAACTGGAATAATATTTCCTCAAAGAACACAATACGAATACAATTGACCTGGGCCCATTTGTGACGTTGTTGCAGCTGATTTAAATATTCCCTTTCCCAGTGCTGCCAAAAATGCTGGGTCATTCGCTGCTGGCTCTGAGATTGGGGTGAGCGATTCTCCAATTAGGAAATGTCCTGGGGTTCAAGGAGTAAGGTCATTGGGATCATTGGAGATTGGGGACAGGTGATGTGAATTCAAACATGCTTCAACTTGCATTAACAACGTATACCGTTCTTCGTAGGTGAGACTTGATCTCCCACTAGACGATATACATGTTTTTCGCTGATTTCACCGCGGCTTCCCATAAACCTCCGAAATGTGGTGCACTGGGAGGTATCATGTGCCACAAAATGTTTTGATTCACACGGAAGTTATGCACATTAGTTTTGAATTCGCTGTCCGACAATAAAGCTCTTAATTCATGAAGTTCGTTGCGGGCTCCTACAAAATTTGTGCCGTAATCAGAATGAATATGTTTTCGTAGACCTCGTCGAGAGATAATTTCAATATGTAGCACCTTAGTTGTGAAACAGACAAAAATATACGTATATGCCTTGATTTTAATGCGACTATGCGATCTGTCTATGACATGAAACGATTGGATGTTTCTGATCGTACGGTACGGATGCATTGGCGAGGCATCCGCCACCCTGAAGAGGCCTTCCGTGTCGATGAATAGTGACAACGATAACAAATTAGATTTTTTTGAAATCTGTCCAATTTCCCTAATTTCTCTTATCATTGATGGAAAATCTTGGGCCTGTGCAAGCTTTATAAGGCAGATACGCGCACGAATCCATTCTTCGGGTTTGAGATTTCCATCCTCTCTGTTGGCCTTTTCCACTGCAAGATTTTTGGAAGAACGAAGACAGTACGCTGTTCCTCTAATCGCACGAGTTCATGCCGAGTAACGTTTGCGTAGTGAGAAATCTAATTCGGAAGTACAACAAGTACACGTTCACATTTTCGTTCTTCTGGCGCATCTTTCACATATAAGGTTCCTTGAGGTGGCCAGAGGTTTGAGTTTCGGGATGACCAAGACGGCTCATTCCACCAAAGTTTGCAGTCGCGTAGATCTTCCGGGTTGATACCTCTTGAGATGACGTCAGCTGGATTACCCTGTGATACCACATGGTGCCAGGTGTTATTTATCAAGTTTTGAATCTCACTGGTACGGTTTGCAATATACGTTTTCCAGCGACTGGGCAAAGACTTGATCCAATACAGAGTGATTGTTGAGACAGTCCAGAAGTAAGTTTTATCAATTTTAAAGTCAGTGCTGTGCTGATAGATTCGACTAACTGTGCAAGGACCAGGCCAGCCTGAAGTTCAAGTCGTAGGAGAGAGATTTTCTTTAATGGGGCGATTCGTGATTTGGCACATAGCGCCATATGTAGCCTCTGATGCATCATTGAAACCGTGCAGTTGTATGGTAACCGGATTATCGAAAAGATTCCATCTTCTCACGGAAATCTCATTTAACTTAATTAATTGATTACCGAAATTATTTCAAATAGTGTATAGATTTTGTGACAGGGATTCATCCCAATCAATCTGCAATTTCTACAATTTTTGAATGATTATCTTAGCCCTGACAACGACTAGTCCGACTAGACCGAAGGGATCGAAGATTTGCGCTATCTTTGAAAAAATTGTTCTTTTTGTGATTCTTTCTAGAGGAGTTTCTTGAACTGAGTAGTGTATTGTATCAAGCGTAAGAATTCTATAAAAGTCCAACGAAGTTTAGGGTCTTCATCACCCTGAATCAATTTTTCAGATGGTGTATGCTGATTGTTCTCAAGAATTCGAGGATCGGTGCATGCCCATTTACGTAATTCAGGAGGAAGAGAATAGAAAAAAGGTCACTTTTGAAAGACAGATTCGACAGATAGAACCTCGTTGAGTGAGAGTCCGGGTGAGGTCTAGGCGGAGCCATCGAACACTACACGGCCCTTGGTCGTGGTACTGCTTTCCCTAAAAACCACGTGATGTGGTAGATAAAAAATTGGTCCGTTTGAGTTTGTTTGCTCTGCTGTAATTTTTTCCATATGTCCTTGTGCTTCATAATCATCTATGAATTCAATACATCTTTTCTTGAGTACTGGCTGCTTGCTGAGCTTCCGTTCTATCGAGATGAGACCTTTTTGTGCCATATCGAGCAAGTTTCCGAGCTCTGATACTTCAGATTTTAGAGGAAGAGAGACGACGAATCTTACCTCATGATCACGTTTAGTTGTAGCTTGAAAATGCTGCTCACAGTCGTTGTGTGAGTCTAGGTCTGGATACGGTTTCCTTGACGAGATTTTTTCGATTTCCCAGAATGGCGCAACGCCATCATGCAGCTGCTGGTTGGTAATAAGATTGCAACTTAACTTTCGTTTCACCTTTGAGGATGGGAGTTCCATGGGCCCGGCTACTATCCATCCCAATTGGGTCTTTTGGATAATCGGCTGATCGTCGAGTAGTTGTATTTGACCTACGCATAAGAGCTTTCAAAATAAACCAGCGCTCATCAAGAGGTCGACAGGTCGCGCTTTCGTAACATAAGAATCAGCCAATTCAAAACCTTCTAGAATGTCGAACTCTTTGCGACGGAGCAGTATATTTGGCATGTCATCCGTAATTTCAGAAGTAACGAAGTGAGTCAGATACTGGCCATTTAAGACGTTGGCACAATTCACGCGTTATGAGATTGACTTGAGAGCATGAGTCGAGCAGTGCTGTCCTTAGAATTTTTTAAGAGTGACAGTTTTTAAGAGTTTATCCAGGAGATAAACAATTAAAACAAAAGCGAAGACGTGATGCTTCTTGTATTCTAGACGGTATTGAAAGATTTCAATTTCGCGCCTTTAGATTACGAGTTTATTTGCTATTATTATTACTGGTACTATTTGCATCCTGTTTCTCGACAGTAGTCCTCTGTAGATATTTACAATGATTTTCTGAGAACGTCATAAGATCTTTTCATCCAGGTTTCCCAGAAATTGACTTTTCGTTAAAATTGACCTTCGTGTTTTGTGAATTGGTCGATCTTCGTCGTTAATAAATAAATAATCATCGTATCCCAAGTATCTGTTTGCTCGCCTAATGATTTGAGTGCTAACAAGTGGTTACTCGTGTCGTTGATCAGCTGTCTCAGATATACGTAAGACGGTTTCGTAATGGGATTCAAAGCGAATACTGATTTCGTGTGATAAAGGATCAGTGACAGTGAATCCTCATACCGGACAATTGATTCCTTTCATGATAATTCATAATTTGAGTCTGAGACACCGAGCGATTGAAGGATCATCATTCTAGTTGAACTGGAAATTTAACTATTTCATGTTTGGTTGAACATTTATCTTCTTCAGTTGAAAATTAAACTATTTAGTAGGAAATTTCTTTATTTTATTGAAACTTTGTCTTTTGTGGTAGAAAATTAATCTCCTTGGTGATTAATTCAATTAAATCAATTTTTTTAACTAAAAATTTTACTATTTCATGCTTGTTTGAACATCAACCTTTTTCAGTTAAAATTTAATTATTTGTTTGGAAATTTCTGCATTTTGTTGATATTTGATTTTTGTAGAATTTTTTCTTGATATGCCTTTAATCTTTTTGGTTGAAAATTCATTTGCTTAGGTGATAATTGAAATATTTCGTTAATTTTTTTTTATTTGGTCAAAAACTTATTTCTGGGTTGAAAATTCAACAAATTTTGTTGAAAATTCTTTTTTTTCCTTGTTGAGAATGACATGTTTTACTTGAAATATAGGATTTTTATTTTTGCTAGGAAATTGATTGTTTTTCGTTTTATTTAACAGTTTTTCATTAAACAGTAAAATATTTTCCAGTGAAAATATGAACTATTACAGACTTTGTTGAGATTTTTTTTTTTTTAATCAAAGCTTTATCAGTTTGATTGAAAATTTAATTATTCTGTTGAAAATTCCCGGTTTCTTGGTTGAAATTTAATTAATTATTCTGAAAATGTAATAATAAAATTTACTATTAATAAATTTTGAATTTTTGTCAGTTCTATTATGCACACAAATGTGACATTCTTTGTCACTTCCTTCGAGTTTTTCAAATTAACCAATCGATATTGAGGAAAGGCGACAAAAAAGCTTTTGAGATGCACGTGACTCAGCTTTTTTTACATTCTCATCTAGAGAAGGTATTAGATTTGTGTAAAATTTGACCCCCCCGGTTTTTGTCAAATGTCCACGTTTTGAGACCCCCTGAACCCAAAAAACAGGTTTTTACGAATGTGTCTGTCTGTCTGTCTGTCTGTATGTCTGTCTGTGAACACGATAACTTTCGAAAGAATTGACCGATTTGACTGGCCTTTGGTATACTCTTTTAGTCTCCTAAACTAAAGGTCAAGTTCGTTAGCCAGCCATTTTGATGGAAAATTCAAAAAGTGAGGGCATTTTGAAAATTTTTTAGACCGTTTTTTTCAAAATTTGGAAATTATCTGTACGGCTGCTTATAGTAATTGAAAATTCAAATATTTTATTTAATGACATTTTTCGATAAAATGAAAATTTTCCGAGTTACAGCATTTTCAAAATCCAAAAGAAAAAACGAAAATTCACATTTTCAGCCAAACAACGCACGATACGAAAAAAAGTCACGATAAGAAAAGTGTTTCTTTTTGCACGCCCTACAAGATTATCATAATGACTTTTTGAATTTTCTTGAAAAATCGAAAATTCACATTTTTATTGCACAAGAAATAATGAAAAATCCAAAAAATCAATT
>CAKNYM010052678.1:300406-324546 GCA_932195095.1 Andricus curvator | reverse complement strand
TTATTCGAGTTTGTTTCGTTTTTTCTGTTCTCTTCCTTTTCCATCCCTGGCCTAAGTTTATTTTAGAGATTAAAAGGTAATGATCAGTATTGCATTCGGAACCCCTCATGACTCTTGTATCTTTTACTAGTTCTCTAATTGGAGCAAAAACTGTTTTATAACATACAGCAGGTGTGAATTCACAGGAAAGTAACTTGATGACCAAAGAACGTTTTGGATGAAATTTTCTAATATTTGTTCTAGATTATTTTTTAGTTATTTAAATTATCATTCTTACCATGCCTATAGTGAAACTGCTCTCCATCGAATAGGCCAGTCGCGTCTGCACGTCCTTTACGGTACAGAAAACTACCCTCAGGAATAACCTCGGCAAGACGGGATTGGTCTACATCTGGTTGTAAAAAAATATATAGTTATTAATTAATTCGAATATTTGAAAAAATCATTAAGTTAGAACTACTCGGGATGGGGAGGATACGTTGGTGCACCTGAAAGAAAAAGTGAATTTAAAAGAATAATATAAAAAGGAGTAACTTGATATCTTGGCAATAATAAGTGAAAGAAGATTTTTTATTAAAAAATAAATTAAATAAGTCAATTAACGTATCAGGCAAATCACTCGCCTACAGTTTGTTCATTAATTAAACAAATACTTTCCTCATAAAAGGCTTATTTATTTGACAAAAATCTTTTCTATCCTAAAAGTATTGGATCGTTGAAAATGAATTTTTTTGTTAAATATTCATATCTTCGGGTTGAAAATTCAACTCTTATTGAATAGAAAAATCGTCTGCTTATTCTGAAAATTCCATAGTATGGTAGAAAATTCAACTATTTTGTAGAAGATTTATTTTTTTATATCAAAAATTAATGTTTTCAAACGATAATTTAACTGTTCCATTTTTGGTTAAAAATATATCGTTTTGTTTAAAAAAACAACTATGCGGTAGAAAATTAATCCAATATGGCGAACCATAAATCTTATAAATGGTAGAAACTTAATGTCCAGGAAGTTGGCAAAAGTGATGGCAAAAATGAAAATTGTGCTGAATTGTGCTAGATTTGTGCTCTATTGTGCTGTGAAAGATTTTTTGAAAAAATGAAAATTGAAGCCTAAAAATGAAAAAAACATTCATGTCAGCCGCGCCATTTTGTTTTTCTGACAAAACAAAACTCGTGCATACTACTTTGCTGAAAATATGAAGTCAAAATCTTGAACAATTTTCGAAAAAAGCGACTACAAAAAAACTAAAAAAAAATTATCAATTTCAGAATTTCGAAAAACGGAAACTTGTGCACTCAAATTAATATTTTCCAAAAAAATGCAATATTTTGAACTTGGAATAAATTAAATCTTGAAAAATTCAAAATCTCAATTATAATCAGATATTCAGTCAATTATAAATCAGATATCTGATAAATAATCAGATCCACGACCAAATTTGCACAAACCACCTTCAATCAAAATCTAAAATCTAAAATTGGTATATTGCATTTTTTTTGAAAATATGAATTTGAGTGAAAATTGTCAATGAAGATAATTATTGTGCTAGCCCAGCACAACTCAGCACAAGTTTCAGATTTTAGAAATTCGTAATGTGCAATTCCAAATTTTTCTTTTACGCTTTGCAATAAACTTCTTGTTGTAATTCAACAAAAAGCTTTTACAAGTAATTTACAGACCTAGTCCTACTACCTATACCTAATTATTCTATTTATTGTTTTTGTCTCTTGTGTAAGATAGCTTTTTTGTTTGAATTAATTTTTTTCTAAACATTGGAAAAAGAGAAAAAATAATTAACTTAAAAAATACAATACTATTAAAAAATAATTCTTGTTCAGGTTCATTTATTATTTTTTCATACCTCAAAAGTCAAAGCAAAACTAAAGATTTCTGAAAAAAACAACTTTCTAGTATTAATCTAAGAAAATATAGTTATAAACAATAATTAATTGTGCAAACAACTATGTTTGTAACTTGCAATATTTATCACTTTTCCCAGTAAAAAGTGAGTAGAAAGATAAGAATTATAATCTATTTAGATAATAATCTATTTAAGCAATTATTTTTGCTGAATTTGATTAATTATTAAGTCACTCCAAGTGAAAAATAGACAAATAGTTGAAAATTTCAGAAAATAACGCAACTTTTCACTATTATTCAAATAAAATGGTAATAAAATTATTAATAAATTGTTCAACCACTTAATTTTGCTAACTTTAATTATTTACTTATCTCGCTCTAATTAAAAATTGGAAACGAAGTGAAAATTTTTCGAAAAAACTGCAATTTTCTAGCAATATTATAAGAGAATATTATTAAAAATAAAAATAAATTATTTGAACAATCATGTCTACTAAAATTAATTAGGTATAACCCCACTCTAATTGGAAATTTGCTAAAAAGTGGAAATTTCTTTAAAAAACGCGACTCTCTAAGAGAAAATTGATCAAAGTAATAATAAATGGTTTGAACAATTTTGTTAACATCCAGTTATCAGTATGAAGTTCTATTTTATGTATTAGAAATAATTTGCATTGAAACAAAAATTTCAAGCAAATCATAATTAGCGACATGCATGAAAATCCGATGAAAAAAATTGTTGGACCACCGCAAGTTTAGGCGCGCCTAGGGAGCGCGTCGTTTTACTATAAATTTAATTGGTTAATTTTCAATGTTATTTTGTACGACTTGAACTAAAAATACGCATCCTAGCGTAAAATGGTTCTATGAAAATTTGTAGATACAATTTAAGCTAAAAAATTTTGTAAAAAAAATGTTATTGAAGCTTATGTACTTTTTCCAACAACTTAATTTCTTCATTTCCAGTATATTTTTATAACAAGAGTCTATAGCAAATTTGAACATCTTTTTTGGTTAAACAACATTAGTCTTCTCATTTTTTTTCTCCCGTGCCGTTTTTCCAAAAATTTAATTCTTTCATTTATAAACTTATTTTTTAGGATTAAAACCAAAACCACGCGTTTCATACAAAAATGATTGTTAAAAAATTTGCAGCTCTTTTTTGGGTAAACAACTTTAGTCTATTTTTTTCGTAGCTTGTGTCGTTTGTCCATGAATTCAATTTCTTTATTTATAATGTCGTTTTTTACGAATAAAACAAAAACTACGTGTCCTATCAAGAAGTGATCAATAACAAATTTGCAGACCTTTTGTGTCTGCATAATTTTTGTGAGTTCATCTTCTTTTGTTTCTTGCATTGTTTGATGACAAAATGGTTGAGATTATTTTTTAGAGCTTTCAAAAAGACGCGTTTTTGTTTTCTTGACTTTTTTTCACATCGTGCGTTGTTTGGTTTGAAATGATCATTTTCGTTTTTTTGTTTAATTTTGAAAATGTTATAACTTTGTTACTTTTATTTTTACCGAAAAAAGTCTAACGAACTTGACCTTTAGTTTCGGACACTTGAAGAGTAGTCCAAGGAAGAATCTAATAAATTAATTCTTTCAAAGTTATCATGCTCACATACAGACAGACATCTTCTCATTTTTCCAAAAAAAATTGTTGAAAAATGTTGATTAATTATCTAAAATGCAGTTAACGGTATTGATTGGGATACTGAAATTTGATAAAACGCCGTAACGGGTAGTTACGGCTCTCTTCGAATTACGGACCTCAGAAATAGACCTGCCGTGATTTGAGAGAACGCCGTTCACGGCAAAAGAATATAATAACTAATAATAAGTGCAGTTACGGCGTTTCTCGAATCACAAACCTTTTTTCTCGGGGTTCGATGATTCCTGAGAACGCCGTAAGCACTTAAGGACCTCTCCGAAACGGTAAAGTCCGTAACTGTCCGTTACGGCGTTTTCTCGAATTTTGACGTCACGTATTTATTCGTCCCTGATTTACGCCTGCAGTTAACGGTCAGTTACGGCTTTCTCTCAAATCACAACTCGCCAATCTTTGCAGTTAACGGTGTTTTCCAAAAATTATGCCATAATTATTTTTAAAGTTATTAACCATTCAAAAAAATTATTTTAATAATCGGGTGTATCTTTTTTTCACGATTCCACCGATATAAAAAACTCATTTTTCGATTTTTTTCAGTTAACGGTGTTTTTCCAGAACACGGCAGTATAGACAGACACATTTGTAAAAACCTGTTTTTCGGGTTCAGAGGGTCTCAAAACGTGGACATTTGACAAAAACGGGGTTGGAGGAGGGTGAAATTTTATACAAATCTAATACCTTCTCTGATGAGAATGTAAAAAAAACCGAGACGTTTGAGGCAGAATTCCCTGATTTTTAGTCTAGATTGTATTTTAGTTTTCAAATTATCGTACTCACGTTCTGATAGAATATCCTTGATTAAATAAAACTTGTCATTATAGTATATTGCAGCAAGGTCGTTATGCATATCGTAGACAGGTTTAGGGCCATGCCAACTAATCTTTGGCAATCTTATTAGCGACGTCGGCTGTTTATTTCCTGGCGACGACGACCCTGAACTTGATACTGGAAGCACAAATATATGGATTTTTTATTAACGAATTTGTTTAACAAACACTACATTTCATATAATTCTAATTCTAAAAGGAAGGGAAAAAGTTTTGGTATTTAATTTTGTTCCTAGTGGGAAAAGTACATTCTTTGTTTTTCACATTTTTATTGAGTTAGAAGTAGTGATGGGCACTGCTCGGCCTGACTGCGGTAATACCTTACCTGACCGGTAATGTCCGGTCATGACCGTAAAAGTTGGTAAAACGCGGTCAGACCCAAATATCTCCAACAGGAAAGTTTTTTTTATAAAAAAAGTGGTTTAGTTGTTAGGACATCCCCTATGCTAAACTTGTACAAAAAGTTCTTCGGTTCTAAATGTTCCAGTTATTCTCAAAGTTATAAAAATGCAAAAAAGCTGAGCATAGCAGACGACACTTTTGACAGTTTCGCGCGAGTTTCGAGGGGAATTTGAAAATGACACTTTACAAATTGACAAATTACATTGAAAATCTGTTGCATTTATTAAGTAATATTTTTAAAATAATATTTAGTAGTGTGCTAAGTTATTTTGAATATCATTTCAATGAATATGACACTTAAACATTAAGTTAAGTACTGTGTATCGTATAGGTTATATTTCCTAAATGAAAATACTGTTTTTTGTCTTTAAATAACATAAAATTTATAAATAATTATTATGAATTTAGATTTATGAGTAATTTGCGTAAATAATGTATTATTTTTATTGCCATTGTTACCATTTTTAATTATAATAATTGCCTTATTGAATTTCGTCACATATAAATAATAACAAATAATAAATTATTTACACAAATTACTCATAAATCTAAATTCATAATAATTAGATATCAATGTTATTTTATTTAAAGACAAAAAAACAGTATTTTCATTTAGGGAATATAATCTATACGATGCAAAGTACTTAACTTAATACTTAAGTGTCATAATCATTGAAATGATATTCAAAATAACTTAGCACACTACTAAATATTATTTTTAAAATATTACTTAGTGAATGCAACAGATTTTCAATGTAATTTATAAATTTGTAAAGTGCCATTTTCAAATTCTCTTCGAAACTGTTTAAAGTATCGTCTGCTATGCTCAGCTTTTTGGAATTTGTATTACTTTGAGAATAACTGGAACATTTAGAACCGAAAAACTTTTTGTGCAAGTTTAGTAAAGGGTATGTCCTAGCAACTGAACCACTTTTCTGTATAAAAAAACCGTTTCTGGTGGAAATATTTGGGTCTGACCGCGTTTTACCAAAATTTACCGTCATGACCGGTCAGGATTGGTCATGACTGTGAAATACCGAGCAGCGCCCATCACTAGTTAGAAGGGATGAAATTTTAGTTATTTTTCATGGGGGGGGGGGGGTCAGTGAGAATAATGTTACGAACTGAGATAACATTTATTACGTTCCCTGATGATGAATTTGAACAAAGTTTGCGAATTTTGCGAAAGATGGCCCTGCAATGGCACAGTTCCATAATATTTTAAGAAATTTGAAAAGCACTTTTCATATTTCAGACTTCACGTTCATTTCCCGATTCTCCTCTATTCCTTTTTTTTCAAGAATTATTCTTTTTCCTCCTCTTTTCAAGAAACTTCCCTTTTTATCGTTTTTTTTTCTCAACTGTGAACTAAATAAATGGAAGCCATAACTATTTTTGGCTGAAAAGTCAACTATATTATATTTTTAGTTCGGAATTCATCTTGTCTGGTTAAACATTCTAGTATTCGGTTAAAAAACCACTTGTTTGAAAGTTTAATTACTTTGTTAAAAAATAATTTTCTTGTTGAAAATTCATCTGTTTGGTTGAAAATTTAACTATTCCATTATTAGAAAAATAATCGTCTTGTTTAGAATCTGTTTTGGTTGAGGATTCAATTGCTTTGTTGGAAATTTGACTTTTTTGGGTAATTCAACTGTTTTTTATTGCAAATTAAAATCTCTTTTGGTATGTTTTCGAAAAAAACATTACGTTTTTTTATGTTTTTGCACGTGCAGAATAAGATTTTTTGTATTTCTTAGTTGATATTAAACATTAAATCTTCACTATCTCCGAAAATATTTATGCTACGGAAAATATAAAGTTAGTTGAAAGTTGAGCTACTTTATTAAAAATTCATTCTTTTCGTTGAACAATCCTAATTTTAGTTGAAAATTCAACTTTTTTGTTGAAAATTAATCATTTTGGCTTGAAAATTCAGCAATTTGGTAGAAAATTCGAGTATTTGTTTGAAAATCCAATTTTTGATGTTGAAATTTCATATTTTCTTGTTAAAAATTAGACTGTTTCGTGAAAAATGTATCCTCTTGGCTTGAAAATTCAACAGGTTGGTAGAAGATTCAACTATTTGGTGGAAAATTAAACTGTTTAGTAAAAAATTCGTTTTTCTCGGTAAAATTGCAGCCATTTGGTTGAAAATTATTCTTTTCTGATTGAGCGTTCAACTATTCTGCTGAAAGTTCGTCTTTTTTGGTTAAATTATATTGTGTTTCATTTAAAATTAAAATCATTTTCTTGGTTGAAAATTGAACTACTTTTTGAAGCTTTCCTTTTCGGGGTTTAAAAATTAATTTTTCAACCTAAAATTTAAGTATTCCGTTAAAAATGAAATTTTGTGTTACAGTTTTGTATTTTCGGCTTGAAAATTTAACTCTTTTGTATGAAAAATTCGTCTTTTTGTCTTGGATATTAACAAATTAGGTAATAAAATTAAACTATGTGTTAGAAAATTTAACAGTTTTGTAAAAGATTCGTTTTTTTATTCAAAATTAATTTTTTCAAGTGTAAATTCAACTATTGCATTTTTGGTTTAAAAATTGATTTTTCTGTATAGAAATTCAACTATTTGATTGAAAATTCATTAAGTTCGTTGAAAATTCAACTTTTTGGTTAAAAACTGATGTATTTTGTTAAAAATTCCTTTTTTTGGGTTAAAAAATTCTTTTTTTACTCAAAATATAACTATTTGTTTGAAAAGGAACTTTTTTTGTCGGAAGTTCATACTTTCGGGTTGAAAATCCAACTATATTGTAGAAGATTAGTTTTGTTTATATTAAAAAAAAATTTAAATGTTCCATTTTTGGGTAAAAATTGATCTTCTTAGATCAAAAATTTAACTATTCAGTATAAAACTCATGTAATTTGATGAAAATTCGACTTTCCTGGTAGAAACTTAATCTTCTTGGTTGAAAATTCAACTATCTGGTTACAAATATACGTATTTCATTAAAAATTTTCCTTTTTTGGTAAAAAAAACCTTCTTGGCTGAAAATGCAACTATTTAGTTAAAATTTTATGTATTTTTTTGAAATTCGCCTTTTTTACTAGAAAATTAATTTGTTTATTTTACATGTAATTATTGGATTGAAAATTCAACATTTTTGTAGAAGATTCAATTTTTTATATTAAAAATTGATTTTTTAAAAATGAAAATTCAATTGCTTCATTCATGGGTGCAAATTGATCTTTTTAGTTTAAAAAGTCAACTATCCGGCTGAAAATTTATGTAATTTTTAATTCAAAATATAATTATTTGATTGAAAATTCAACATCTTTGAAGAGAGCTCGTGGTTTTAGCTTGAAAAGTCCACTATTTGGTTCAAAATTTATGCATCTTATTGAGAATTGGCCTTTGAAAGTAGAAAATTAATATTTTTGGTTGAAAATACATCTTTTCTCAAATGAAAATTCTACATTTTGTTTGAAATTTTTTTTTATTGACTGAAAAATCTTTCTTTGTTAAGGATTAAGTATTTTGTTGCAAATTCTTCTCTTTTGGTGCAATTTAACTGTTTCTGATCTAAAATGGAAATATCCTCTTAATTGAAACATCAACTATTGTATTTTTGGTTGGGAGTTCATCTTTTTTTGCTGAAAATTCGTAACTACTTATGTGAAAATAAATCTACGGAAAATTACGTTAGATAATGGGGTTCAGGGGGGGGGACTATATTTTTCTCAGTAAGACGTGGAAAATAATTATTTTCGAGATATAAATTCCAGAGAATAATAACTTGTTACAATTTGAGGGAGAAAAGATTGTTTAAAGAAATGGAAATTATTTGAATAGTGACCAATTATGTAAAAAACAAAACATATTCTTACCATTCATAAAATCTATCACTTATATCCCGAAAACAATAATTTTCAACGATTTCTAGAAAAATATAATTCTTAAAAAGAGAGAGAGAGCGCGAGAGAGAGAAGGAGAGGGAGAGAGACTGAAGGAGAGAGAGAGAGGCTGAAGGAGAGAGAAAGACTGCAGGGCTCCTTTCTCTGGGTGAAGAGAAGCTAGCCTCCGGTCTGTGACATAAGACACAACGCGTGTGTCAGAGGCTTGCGTTACCCTATCCAGCCATGGAGTGCAGTTCCACCGACCAAGCTTCGGCGGCGTGGCGTCGGTTATACGTGAGTGGTGCGGTCTATCTTGCGCCTTGGAGGTGGAGGGGATACACAGGAGTAAGCGAGGTGACCGAGTGTGGTATCCGCCTTCTCTTTCCAACCTATGTATCCCCTCCACCTCTGAGCCACTGGATACGCCGCGCCACTCACGTTTGAGCGACGCCACGCCGCCGAAGCTTGGTCGGTGGAACTGCACTCAGTGTTTCATTTGAATCAGGCGCGATTCCCCATATCGACGTCTAAGATGTTTACACATCAAAAACGAGACGTTTGAGAATTCCCTGAATTTTGGTCTCAATTCTACTTTAGTTCTTAAATTATCGGTCTCACCTTGTATTGTCGGTCTGGTGGTTATTTCATGACGCATACCATTTACTGTTATTGCAACAACTTCATTAGTATGTGGATCGTGCTCGAATTCAGTAATAGTCAAATCAGGGTATCTAGTTGTCGTTCTCAGCAGATTCCAATTTGGCGACGACGTCATCATTGAACTTGATACTGGAAGCACAAATATATGGATTTTTCACTAACGAATTTTTTCAACGAAAGCTACATTTATTTTCCGAACTAAAGAGTCCCTAGGGGTAGTCCATAAACAACGTTATGAATTTGAGGGGGCAGGGGGTCACGCCAAAAACTAAGATTTGTTAACAAGGTGACTAGGGGGGGGGGGGGGCAGTGGAAGTAGCGCTAAGAACAATATAATATTGATGATAATACAAATTGAGATTTTGAATAAACTTTTTTTTTTGGTTGAAAGTTTTTGAACACTTAAGTTCGGGCTGAAATTAAATCCTGAAAATTGAGAAAAAGAAAAATAAGTATCATCAGTGTATTCTTAAATTGATATAAATATAATTTTCATAAGATTCTTGAGAACATTTAAAAAGATTTTTGAACCTTTCAGATCTGTCAGAAAAAATCTAGAAGATTTAAAAAAAAAATTTATTTATAGGATTTTACAAAATATTAGAAAAAATTCGAGACTTTTTAAAAGATATTTAATAAATTTTTGGAAGTGTTTTCAAATCTTGGAATATTGTTTATCTATTTAAAACGTCTTAAATTCCTAAAAATATTTTTAACAGACTCGAATTTTCCGTAAAATTTGGAAAAATCATTCAAAATGTAAAAAATTGCTTTAAAGTCTTGTAAATTTTCCCAGGCATTTTAAGAAAGTTTGTTTATTCTATTAAAGCCTTTCAAAATTCTTTTCAAGCTTCTGAAGTTTCTTTTCGAAATCTTTAAAAATCTACATATTTAAAAATGTTTTCAAGTTTAAAAGTCTGATTGAATCTCTCCAAATCTTCGAAACATTTCTTGAAATTACTCGATTTTTTTTCATTTTTTAATCTTAACAAATTGGAACATTTTGCTTCAAAATCTTCTACACTCTTTCTCGAAATTTTAAGAAACCGTTTAAAATGTTTTGAAACCTTTTTTAATTTACGCGTAAAGTTCATTCTTTAAAATAAAGAATCATTTGTATTTTTCACACGAATCTTAAGGAAATTCTTCTTTCATTCTTTTTGTACCTTCCAAACTTTCTAATCTTTAAAGATTATTAGAAATTTTGCTGATGTTTTTTTTAATTCTGCAAAATTATAAAAATTGCTTCGAAATCTATCAGATTTTGCTTTGTATATTTTAGAAATCGTTTAAATTGTTTTGAAATCTTATTGAATATTATTTTAATTTACGTGAAACCTTGAAAAATTTTTAAAACCTTTTCATGAATTTGATTTATATTTGAATCGTTTCAAAACTTCTAAATAAATATCTCTTAAACTTTACTTGAATTTTTTCTAAAATTACGTAATATTGCAAAATCGCAAAATTTTTCTTGAAAATATTTTACACAATCAGAGAACAATCATTTGAAATTTTTCCATGAATCTTCAGAACAGTTTCTTCATTTTCTTGACTCCCTGCAAAATTCGAATTTCTGTTTCTATTAAAAAGCGTCTAATTTTTTTCAAATTCTTCAAAATAAGTTTTTGTCCATGATTTAATTTTCCTCAACTCTTTGAAAATGTGAAAAAACTTACAAATTATGGTGTGGTATTAAAATTTTGAGAACAGAATTATTTTCCAATATCAATCGTTTACAATTTCAATTTTCTCTTCTAACAATAATGTTAAGAAACATTTAGACATAAATTTTATGATGAAGTAAAATTTGCGTTTGGAAATTTTAATATACAAAATTGGTATTGCAAAAAATTCATGAATGTTTATTAATAGATGAACAAACTGCAAAACAGTCACTAAAAGTTATATTCATGCAGTGAACCCTTTTTTTAATGTTACGTAATATATGAACGCTCCCTTGTTTGTAAGTTTAATTGATCTATTTTGGTTGAGGATTCAATTGCTTTGTTGAAAATTCTACTTTTTTGAATAAATAATCAATAAAAAAATAAAAAATTAATGAAATAATGATGATAAAATAAAATAAAATTTTATAATTGTACCTATAATTAAGAAATATTTGAAGCCTTGGCAGAGATAACGCTGTATCAACATAACAACTTTGATATAAAACTATTTGCGTGATATGACACATGCTCATAGTTTGAACAAATATTCAAGCATCCCAGATTTATTTTGATTTAACATCATCTCTGCCAAAGCCTTGGTCACAATTCGTCGACATTTTTCAAGATTGCACAACTCCGAACCCGAACAATTCCAATTCTCAAATGTATGAGTTTATATATAGTCTGATGCATGTACTATGGCCATATGTTTTCGAAAATTACCTTACGTTTTTTAACGTTTTTGTACTTGCACAATATGATTTTTTCATTATTTACGTGATATTGAACATTAAATCTTGAATATCTACGAGAATATTTATGCTGTGGAAAATATAAAGTTAGCTTCAGGATCATCGCTTCAGAATACATACAGAAATACCCTAAAAATCGGATAAACATGAATTTCATATAATTTTGTAACTTAGTGGTAAAAGTTATGGCAAATTATTAAAATTTTTGTAACACCAGTTAACAATATTTTGATTATCATCAATTGTTGGGACATTTCAGTATGGCTTTTTTCAAAGCGGAAAAAAATGGTTTAAAAATTAACCTTTTGTAACTTTGTGTAATTGCGTATTTCAAACTTTAGCTCAATAGGTTTAACTTTATTATTCTGTGAGAATGTAATATTTTATATCCATATTTGATATCTATATTATATTGAGTATACTCACCACCAAATTGCAGAATAACCCCGATGGTAAGAGGCAGAGCGCTGATGTAGATCTTCATTTTTACAGAAAGATTTTCTGAACCGTGAGTGAGACTGTTTGAAAATATTCACGGCTATATATACACCGATTTCTATCGGTGATTTTTACATACAAAACCTTCAGAATTATGCAAACTTCCAATGTGCTTCGACTACGTGGAAGAAGCGTTATGAAATCTTTTAATCTAGAACAAACTGTTAAAATTGAATACCTCATTTCCTAGACCCTGGACTCCGTTCTTCTACAAATAAAATATAGTTGTTTTCATATCTCAAGTACAAATTATCATCAGTACCATCAACGGCACTTGTAAAATCAATATTTGCCAATTTATCGTCAACCTATAGATTTGTGAAATCAAAGTTAACTAATTTAAACCAAAAATATTTCTAATAAATTATATCAGACAATTTTGTCTATAAAGCAATTTATGTAAATTTTTGTAATTAATTTTAAAAATTAATTTTGAACATTCTCAAACTTCGCGGGATTATATTATACCAACAATGTGCCATACCCAGAAATTTTCTAGAATCGGCAGAACACTGTGCGCGCCACGCCCGCACTAATGACTCTTTCTCTTTTGTTTGTTAAATTTTATTAATAATTACTTCTACCAATCTGTATTAAAATCTGTTCAAAATTTTACAGAATAAATCAAATGCATGCAGATTAAATAAGTCCTATGATGATTAAATTACAGTTTATTTTGCACACTGCAAAATACAGAGAAATGAAAATGTATCGATACTTTTATTACGAAAGTATATCTACTTTATGTTATAAATCAATTTAATTCTTTTCATCCTAGACTTAAATTTACACATGAAATTGAAAGCAATAAATCCATTCCTTTTTTAAATGTTAAAGTTATAAAAGCTGACTCAGGTGATATCATTACAGATTGGTATCGTAAAGATACTTATTCTAGCAGATATTAAAAATTTTTGTCTAACCATTCAATACAACACAAAAAAACTCTTTATATAAATAATTAGCCAAAAACATATTATTAATAAAATTAAAACAATTAAAGATTCTTTATTTTAACAAACTGATATAAATATAGTTAGGAATTCAATTTTTGAACCAACAGTGTCTATTTCTTATCATGGAAACTTATATTTTGAAATTAAAAAGATTTGATATGATTTTAATATCACAAAAAATTTTAGAATTGATTCAAAACTTGATGAATTTATCAAATTAGGCAAACCCTTATTAGATAATTTGCAACTCACTGATGTAGTATGTAAAATTCAATGTTTGACTTGTGAGAAATGTTATTTTGGTCAAACTGGTAGATTAATTTCTACTAGAATTGAAGAAAATCATGATAATTTTGGACAAAATCCAAAAAACCATAAAGTCGAAGCTAAACACCAGGTTGAAACTGGACATTTAATTGATCAAGAAAAATAGTAACAATTGCTTCAATATAATTTCAGATCTTAATAATTATAGTCCAATACATAATATAATCTTGGATTCTGTAATTTAACAAATTAATTATTTACTACAGTTATTAGTTATTTACTACAAGAAACTAACCTAGAAACACTACTCGAATCGGGTAGCGTCACGCCTACCCTGAAAGGGAAATGGCTTAATGGTATATATAATAATAAAATTTGAATTTTGTAACTAATTAAATAAAAAGAATATAAAATTAATATTTGAAATTTTTAACTAATTTAACTATGTTGTTATTGTAATCTTACCTAACTCTTAATTTGAGAAAAACAAATTCAAACAAATTTCTGTATTTTTCAAATTGACAACTGAACTAAACTACTTTGTTAAAAATTCATTTTATTTGTTAATGATCCATCATTTTAGTTGCACAATCTTTTCGTTCGTTCAAAATTTTACCTTTTGTTAAGATTTTTTTAAATTATCTTTTTGAATGGAAATTCAACTATTTTATGTGTGTCTGAACATTTATCTTCTTCAATTGAAAATTAAACTATTTAGTAGAAAATTTCTTTATTTTATTGAAACTTTGTCTTTTGTGGTAGAAAATTAATCTCCTTGTTGACTAATTCACTTTTTTGATCGAAAATTCAGGTATTTTATATTTAATGCTTTCACGATGATTTATTATAATGAATTTGAAATTTAAAGCTTTTTCGGGTTTCATTCGTGTGCGAAACTACGAATCTTGCCGACGTTTCGTGAACATTGCAGTTACTTCTTCAGGGCTGACCTGTAACTAAAGTTTCAAGTTAGGTTGTTTTTATATATGTATTCTCTACGATACCTGTGATTGGCCTGAGCGCCCCATGGAGGGGACTGGTCGAACTTGATTGGCCAATCAAGTCTTTTCTAAGAAACCCGGAAGGACGGAGAGCCAAATCGGATTGGTATTATAACTATTGTCTCTTTTGATGTTACTAGGGTGATTTAAGATTTCGATTGCTTCTCTATGTTTTCTTGAAAAAATATTGTACCTTTTTGCGATGACGGTTGTTTTGTCAAATAAAATGCTATGTCTGGTTTCGATATGATGCTCAGCTAGTGCTGATTGCGTGAAATGTTTTAGCCTGACTTTACCCTCATGTTCCTTCATAGTTTGGCTCACCGCTCTCCCTGTTTCTCCAATATAGACTTTGCCACAAGAACAAGGAATTTTATATACTCTCGGATCACTGAGAGGTGCCTTTTCATCTTTAGGGTTGTTCAGAAGTTGTCCTATTTTCGCAGGTGGTTTAAATATGATTTGGATGTTGTGTCTGTTGAGAATTCTTCCTATTTTGTTCTGTGATACCTTGAATGTAGTACCCACATCCTATAGCACTTCAGATAACGTATTCTAGCGCCTTTTGCGGGAAACCTTTATAACATAGGTTTTGGAGTTGGTTTTCAACAGTTTCAAATTTTCTGATCAGAGGTGCCACAATACTTTATCTGGTATGCTGTAGGTATGCTATAGAAAGTGGGCACGGAAAAATACGAAATTCTACTAATTCATTTAGAGAAATGTGAGTAACTAAAGATGAATGAAAAACTACTTATTAAGTTATTTTAAATATTTAGTAATTTGATATTGGAAAACAATTACAATTTGTTATTACTTATTATTGAAAAATGAGTAGGAAATATTGTGAATCTTATAAACTGCACGTCACCTCCAGAAACATTCCCTATCTGCAAGATAATAATTCAGACTGAAAAAATAGACGTATTTTAAAATATGAAGAAATAGACAAAATATAAATATTTGGTAAGATTAAAAAATAAATGAATCGAGTAAATTCAAAAAATATTGAGAAGATTTGAAGAGATTCAAAAAGAATTTAAAACTTTGAAAGATTTAAAACAATGTAGATTTTTAAAGATTTGAAAAATTAAATTTCAATTTTTTTGCAAAAATAATCAATTTCTTCCGAGATATAAGATTGCTTGATCAAAGTTTAATAAAAAACGCTATTTTGTAATATTTTCAGCTTTATTAAATTAATAAGAAGCTAATATTGTGAAACCCGTAAATAAGATACGTCATCGCGACCAGCTTAACGTTCTTACATGTCACTGCTTCAAAAAAGTGAAAAACAAAAATTATTTACACACTTAATCTATTAAACCTTACCCTTCATACTCTAAAGAGAATCATGAAGTTCACGTGTACTTTTTTTATATCGAAAACAAATCTGAAGGTCAAAAAAGCGTACGAAGTAGGGTGGTCCAATAATGCATTGAAATTTGTTTTCCTGCCGGAGGGCATTTATCATCTGAATTCGGTTCCAAATCAGGAGAAAGAAATGCATTTTGTTTTGTTTTTTCGAAATTTCGATTTAGATTTTTGGAATAATTTTTTAGAGTTTGGAGAAATTTTACAGTTATAATATTAAATTAGTGTTAAAGTTCGAAGACTGGTAGTGGAATTTTCAGCGGAGAATTCTATGTACCATTCATATGAGTTTGGGAACGTTCACATATTACGTAGCATTACAAAATTGGGGGTGAATCTTGTTTTGTGACGGTTTTGTTATGGGGGGGGGGCGGGTATTTTTGATTCGATAACGTATCATTTTTAATTGCATGTCCTATCTGAAAAAAACAATATTAACCTGATTGTTTGCGACACTGCATGAATATAGCTTTTAGTGATTTTTTAGTTTGTTTATTATTTTTAAGAATTCGGAAAAAATTCAGAAGCTTTTTAATAATTATGAGAGATTTGAAACATTAAATTTTCTTCAAGATTTATTTTAAAAGCATAATTTTGAGTTTTTAAAATTTCAAAATGTGTGAGAAAAGAATTTCGAAGAGTTTGAGACAATTTTTTTAATTTCTTCAGGATTTAAATAATTTTTAGATAAACTGAATTTTGCAGGGTGTCAAGAGAATGAAGAAAATGTTCTAAAGATTCATGGCAAAACGACAAATGATTATTTTTTAATGAATTCTCAGAGAACATTAAAAAAGATTACGAAACATTCTAAACGATTTCCTAAAATTTCGAAAAAGAGTGTAGAAGGTCTTGAAGCGAAATGTTTCAATTTGGTAAGATTAAAAAATAAAAGAATACAAAAATCGAGTAAATTCAAAGAATATTTAGAAGATTTGAAGAGATTCAAGAAGATTTAAGAAAATTTAAGAAAAATTCGATTGAGTTACAAAGATTTTTAGGAATTTAAGACGTTTTAAATAAATAAAAAATATTTTAAGACTTGGAAACATTTCCGAAAAAAAAAATTTTATTTCTTCAAAACTTCTAAAAGTCTTAAACATCTTTTAGAAAGTCTGCAATTTTTCATAATATTTTGTAAAATACTATAAAGTGAAAAAATTTTCTTTAAAATCTTCTAGATGCTTTCTTGGCACATCTGAAATATTCAAAAATCTTTTTTAATTTTCTCAAGAATCTTATAAAAATTAGATTTATATAAATTTAAAAACAAACTGATAATACTTAATTGTGTAATCTCAATTCTGAGGATTAAAATTCAGTTCGAAATTAAGTGTTCAAAAACTTGGAACCAAAAAAAACTTATTCGAAATTTGTATATTGTATTTATTCAAACTTTTTCTCGGGTGAACCCGGTTTTTCGTCATAGCCACGGACTAAGTCAAGTGACTGATGAGATGAGGATGTTATAAGTTATTTTAGTACGATGTTTGAAATCATTTGTGAGTATTGGAGGTGACAACTGTCGCCTCTGGATGCTTTCTTAGAGCTACCATGTATCACGCCATAGGTTTTTAGTCACTTGCTTCCTGATGGTCTAGGAAGTTTCTTACAATGCGACAGGTGTTTAATAAAACCGCCTTCTGAACTGCCGCCAGTACCCTACTGACTCCTAAATGTTCAAGATGTTCACTGCATCTTGCGTGCACATTGCCTGTAGCCGAAATCACGATAGGATTAATAGATGCATGTTTTACATTCCTTCATATTGCCTTTACTTCATGCCTTAGCTCGCTATACTTATGGATCTTGGTTGTATAGGTTGCCTGCAAATTTCGGTTAAGTGGACAAGCAATGTCGATGATGTTAATTCTTCCACCTTGTTTTTCTCGCATCACGATGTCCGGTCGATTGGCTCGGATGTAGTGATCCGTCTGGATGGTCACATCCCAATATAAGATGTAATCTTCATTTTCTAAAACGGGCATTGGAATGTACCTATAGAAAGGCATTCATTCTGTTAAGAGTCCTAGGTTTAGGGCAAGTTGTTGATGTATAATGCCCGCCACATCATTATGTCTGTGCGTATATTCTCTTTGAGCCATTACGCGACAACCATCAATAATGTGCTCAATGGATTCGTTGGTATCTCCACATAATCGGCACCGGTCAACCACGTCTTGATGTAACACGTGTTTGCGATAATTCCTGGTGTTGACAACCCTATCCTGAATCGCAATGACGAATCCTTCCGTTTCTGGATACAGGACTCCCTTTCTCAGCCAAATATTGGATGCCTCACTATCCACTTCATATTTATCTAACGTTTTGGGGTGTTCGCCGTGGATGGCTTTCTGTCTCCATTGCATTTCTAATTCCTCTATGGTCTCTGCCCTGATATTCAAGGCCTCCTCTGAGGACAAATTCAAGGGCGTGTAGTCAAGATCCGCTTCACAGATCGTATTGTAAAGCGTAACATCTCGCTTGCTGTTAAAATAGTCCCGCAACTGTATAACTTGTGACTCACTCAGTTTTCTGACATCTACAATGCCCCTGCCCCCTCTATGTCGTGGTAGAACTACCCTTTCAATCGCCGAATTACTGTGGTGCATACGGTGTTTCTTTATTTCTACGCGGATGATTCTGTTTAATCGTTCGAGGTCGGTGTTTGACCATTTGATGAGCCCAAAGGAGTACGTGAGAACAGGGATGGCATAGGTGTTCATTGTCCTGATCTTGTTTGCCGAGTTAAGAGAACTCTTCAGAACCAATCTGAGTCTTGTAGTGAAGGCAGTCGTTAGGCTTTTCTTAACTATCGTATGCTGAATACCCTTGGATTCGAGAATACCCAGGTATTTATATGACTCGCCCTTAGCCATTGCCTCGATGTCATTCACGAAATCGTTCTCTTGTTCTGCGATCCCTAATTTTCCTCTGATTAAATGCACTGTTCTGCATTTATCTAGTCCAAACTCCATATGGATATCGTTGGAAAACTGCTTTGTGACATCGATCACTTGCTGCAGTCTCTTGTCCGAACTAGCGTACAGCTTCAGGTCATCCATGTATAGAAGATGGGTCAATTGATGACCATCCTCGTTATCATGTACTCTGAACCCATGAGACATGCTATTTAGAGTTTTGCTCAGTGGGTTCAATGCTAAACAGAACCATAATGCACTGAAGGAGTCTCCTTGGAATATCCCCGTCGTAATGCGTATTGATCTAGTTCCTTGGTTGTCCATGATCAAAATACTTGATTGTTGTACCCCAAAGCATCATCGCACGACTTAGGAAGTCAGTGATGCGTGGACAAATTTTGTATACTTTTAAGACTTCAAGTAAATAGTCATGTGGTACGGAAGGAAACGCTTGCTTGTAGTCAATGTATGCCATGTGCAAGTTCCTTTGATGTTTACGAGCTTGCGTCATGGCAACAGCGTCTATTGTGAATAGATCTTTACTGCCTCGGGAGTTTTTACAACATCCTTTTTGTTCTTCTGTAAGGATGTCCTTCTCGTCGCAGTGAGAATATACCTTATCTGCTATGATAGCTGTAAGACATTTATATATTGTTGGAAGACAGGCTATCGGTCGAAATTCAGATGGATTTTGAGCGTCTGGTTTTTTAGGCAACATATACGTAGTACACTGCAGCATAAAGCCTGGCATCAGATCTGGATGTTCGATGATCTTCTGAAAACACCGTGCCAACGCAGGATGCACACTAGTCAGGTACTTGTACCAGAAATTGTGCACCATGTCCGGACCTAGAGCTTTCCAGTTACATACTTTTTTCAAAACCGCTGAAACATCTAAAGCTGTGATGTTCGTCAGCTCCATTTCAGGGTTATTGCTAGCTCTTGCTTTCTCCAGTTGGAACCACGCAGTGTCCAAATTACATCTGTTATTTTTTCCCCAAACATCTGACCAATAGTTAGTCATGTCTTCCAATTGAGGTACTTCGGTGTCTTGTTGGCTATTTTGCTTTACACTCAGTTCACGATAGAACCTTCTTTCATCTGCCTGAAAGGTTCGATTTTGTTGCCTTCTTGCACTACTTTTCTCGTACCGACGCAGTCTAGCAGTAAGAACATCAAGTCTCTGCCGCTGGGAGTCTATAGTCTCATCCAATATTGCTGGTGTCAATGTCTCGATGTACCAAGGGTGGATGATTTTAATAACATGGTGTATCAGTTTTCTGGTTCGATTTCCTTTTTTATATTGAGTCAGTCGACCCAATTTGCACCTTACTTTGCTGAAATCCATATCCAACCCGATCTTCCATGGTGGATCTCGCTCCTGTCTTGGGGCAAAAACTGCATTTATAGGCCAAGTTCTGCGGCCCAACGTTCTAACGGTTGTCACAGCTGCACAGTATACAAGAGTTTGCACCTCTAACGCATTTTGTGTTGCGTTCAAATGCATAGGTAAAACCTTGTTGTTCAGGTGCTCTATTAGTGCACGCAGATCATCTGTGATGTTCATCTTGGGCAGTGAATGCCTTTGTGTTGGTTCTACATGTCTGAACTCTAGTAAAGCATGACCAAAATTCCTTTCAAGGTGCTGTAGCTTTTCTGGGACTTCGCTGTTTAGAACATCGTTTATAATGTCCGGATGTGGGTCTAGTCCATCCGGTACTTGATGTTCATTATCTCTAGCACCTATGCCTTCAGCTGCAATCAAGGCCTCGTTGTCCACATCTTCCAATGGAAGTTCATCAATAGGAAGCTGCTGTTCCACTTCCATTTCGATGGCAGCTATTTCAACAGCCGAAAGCAATTTGTTTACAGATATAGAGCGTTTTTGATCTGCTAGATTCTGTTCATTTATTCTTGTGGCTAGTCCTGAGTACTTAAGTAAGAAGACACGATGATGTTCTCTCCTTACACTTTGCCCACTTTTCTTTGCCAAAAAATAAGAGCGCATCACATCTCTATTCATATGGTATGTCCATTTTAATCGCCTCCTTGGTTGTTGAACCTCTGCTTCTGGCACTGGTTGTATTAGGTCTTCTACCTCCGAAGTATGTGGTGGTGCTAGATCATCACCAGGTTGAGGAAGAACATCAATTGCCACTGCTTGTTCGTGTGACGCGGCTTCCTCTAACTGCTGTTCATTGCCGTTGTTTTTCCACTCCAAATCAACCTGCTGTTTAATCTCTATTGCTCGATCTTCTGAGATGAGTAGATTAGTCCTGATGTCCTTCACCTTAGCGATAAGATCTCTTAGTGCGACTTTCTCTATTTGAGGATACTTTGTGGCAAATTTCGTTCTAAAATTTTGTCCTTTTTTGCGTGAGGTTTCAAACTTCGCACTTTCATAATAGAGGCGCATCAATTCCTCCTTCATTGTGGTATCCCACTTGATGCTCTCCCACGGTATTTCTGTTGAAGTGGTTGGCTGCAAATAGCTAACGCTAGCCAAAGCATCCTCAGCGGACACAGTTGATGTTTCACTGCTTACCGTATGTCGCAGATGTTCTTGCTGGCCAGCTCTTTGATTAGTGAGATCTGCCTGACCATCTCGCAGCTCACCATCACCACCGTCCCGCATGCTGTGGCCCCCAGCGGTGGCTCCAGGGGCGCCCCGACGATCCTCGGGTAGCGACAAGCGTTTCAAATTTTTTAAAATACTCTCCATTATTATTTATGGGTTTTGGTGTTCCTCTTAGTCACTTTCCTCTTCGTTCTCTGCCTGTCTGGCATGGGAAACCCTGTCAGTAGCAATGCTACGGCCAACATAGCCGTCAAATTCATGAGAGGAAAGCTCAAGCCCTACCGCGACGACAACGAGGGAACACCTTCGGCAGGGAATATAAAGAACTCTTATATTGTGAGAAGTTGTAGGCTCCGGAAGCTACGATCATGTTTCTTTAAAATCAACCAATCCCGACGCAACTGGAACGTGTACGTCATCCGCTTCAGCTCCTTCTGTCCTAGAAGGTAAGCAAGAGCGGGAAATTTACGCGAGATAACATCGGGAAACACTGTTCCTTGGAGTCAGGTCTCTAGCCGCGGATGATCTTACACGGCAGACGGGACAGTTGGAGATGAAGTTTCACCTCTGGATACTTTTTTTAGAGCTACCAATCTTTGTAGAATGTTATGAGGAACAGTGTTGACGGACCAGATGAAGTGATCCCAGAAGAACAGCCTTTTGCATCCGGTTCGCGATGGAATGAGCCTGACGCTGGCAAGCCGGAATTTTGTTGAGTTGGCTAATAAATGAAGCTTTCATACCTCCAAGACAGCCGATTATGAGAACTACAAGATGGACTTTGAAGCCTTGGTAGAGCCTGGTCAGCTCGAAAAGAAGTGCTTGATATTTCGCCCGTTTTTCTTCCTCCTTTGCCGTGATATTACCATCGGCTGGTGCCGAGAATTCAATCACGTAAATTATCTTGTTTTTCAGATCTCGGAGGACAATATCAGGCTTCGTAGCACTGATACGTTGAGTGGTGGAGAATGAGAAATTCCAGTAGATCTTACACTGATCATTTTCCACAACGGACTCGAGTTCCCCCTGGGCGTATGGCAAGACGGGCACTATTTTAACGCCATAGAAGTGCCTCAGATGGTAATATAACACTTTTAGAGCCGCATTGTGTCTCTCTATGTACCCGTATCGTGCATATTTTGAGCATCCACTGAGAACATGTCCACGTGTTTCTGGCTCTTGCTTGCACGCTCGGCAGTTCGTATCGCCTACAGGTATATTCATTATGCGCTCGCGGTAAACTAAGGTGTCTATAACGCCATCTTGACAGGCAAAAAGAAATCCCTCAGTCTCCGATTTTAATCCAGCAGATTTGAGAAACATGTTGGACAGACCCATCGAGAGCACTTCTCTACGTATAATGCCGTAGAATTTACCATGAAGGGGCTTGTCAGCATGTTCTCTTAGTAGAAGCGTATGTTCTGCTTCCTGTACACGACTTTTGAGCACCAAAGGTGTTCGTGATGCTAGGCCATGTGTAGTGTCGCTGGAATCAAATGGGAGGCCAAGCTCCTCTGCGGCCCTATCTGCGGCACGATATAGAAACGCCGCAGCATTGACGACTTCATGTTGATGTACTAGTCGCATAAGAAAATCTGTGCTATTTAGAACTGAGCAGGCTGTAGCCAGAACCGTTCTGCGATGAAGACACTCTACGCTCAGCAAGCCTCTACCCCCTTTATCTCGAGGGAGGTATATTCGAGGTACGGAAGATCTAGGATGATGACCTTGATGGATTGCAATCATCTTGCGTGTGCTTCGGTCAAGTTGCTTCAACTCATCGACGTTCCATTTTACTGCACCAAACGTGTAGAGCAGTATAGGAACGGCCAGCATATTGGTCGCCTGGATCTTATTCTTTCCAGATAATTCGGAAGCCCAAATTTTTCTGAGAATTTGGCGATACTTTTTTCCAAGGGCCATTTTTAACGCAAGCACATCATGGGTTTCCGCTTGCGGTATTCCAAGATATGTATATGTTTCTCCAATACCCAGATGTTGAATGGTATTTCCGCCGATGAGTTGAACATCCTGATCGTGACGCGATGATGTAGTTTCTAATCTTCCTTGGCGTAGGTGGACGCAGGCACACTTGTCCAGTCCGAAGCTCATAGCTCATGCCAATCGCTTTAGAGTACCTATTTACCGCCTCCACAAGGATGTTAAGGTCCTCTTTCGAGGAAGCAAAGAGTTTAAGGTCGTCCATGTATAAAAGGTGGTTGACCTTATATTCTCTTTTGTTCGGCGGGCCACATAGGTATCCAGAGCTTTTGCCTCGGAGCACAATAGATAGAGGCAAGAGGGAGATGCAGAAAAGTATCGGACTTAGAGAGTCTCCTTGGAAGACTCCCCTCTTATATGTGATATAGCTTGTAGTCACTTGTCTTTTGTCAGATGTTATGACAAATCTTGTCCGCCACAAGAGCATAAGCTCTTTTATGCATCTCACTATTTTTGGATTCAATGAGCTTAATAAGTAGCTCATGGTTCGTGTTATCGAATGCCTTACGGTAGTCAATCCAAGCCATGGACAAATTGCGTCGATACCTGATCGAGTCCTGGGTGATACACCTGTCTATTAACAGGTTCTCCCTGCAACCTGCCAGACCTCTCTTGCATCCACGTTGTTCAACTATTGCACTCCATACCGGCTCGATAGATGTTAATATCCTCTCTTTGAGGATGCCAGTGAATAGCTTGTAGCTGGTGTTTAAACAAGCTATGGGCCTGTAGTTCTTTGGACTTGACAAATCTCCGGTCTTAGGAATCATTACCGTGCGTCCTTCCACTAGCCACTGCAAGACGGGTTGTTCTCCGTTTAAGAAAGTAGTAAATATACGAGCTAGA
>CAKNYM010052678.1:285100-300006 GCA_932195095.1 Andricus curvator | reverse complement strand
CCAGAGATTAACATCTTCGGGGAGCAAATCGGGGAGAGCAGTATTAGAATTTTAATTGGTACTCATGTTAAGTAATTTCAATATTCCTTTGATTAAACAAATATTTAAAAAGCATTCAGAGTTACATCAAAATATTATTTTATTTATTTTTATGCAATACTTCATCTTGAAAAACCTTTTTTTAATTTAGAAAACGTCTATTATGTTTTTAAACATAATACAAAAAATCGTAACGATGGTGAGGGGAGTGTGGGTAGGGGATTTCGAAGAAAATGTTACGAACTGATACATGAGGGGGGGGGGGGGGGAAAAAGGTAGAAAAAAACGTTACGTAATATCTGAACGCTCCCTAAGACAGACATTATTGCTAAGTTAAAATTTTATTTACTAATTTTTTTTTAAATTATTGCACCAAATCTTAGTTATCTAGTTATTTAGTGCCACCCTTTAATCACAAATTCTTACAAAAAATTAGAATTTCCCCATGGTCATAATTTATTGTAATTTACTGTGTTTTCAGTTAGAACGAAGTATAAAAAAGTAAATATGTAAACAAAAATATAACATTACCCTCCAAATTTTCCAATTCAAATATTTGTAGTTATCTTTAAATTATCGTATTTTTTGTATATAGCGATGATCTAAAAGCGTTATAAGATTTATGTAGAACTCTTTCGTTCAGTGCGGGGGGAGGGGACTCCGATCAGAACACACAAAACTCTTCCTAAACGATTTTTGAAAATTGTCATGCCATACAAATTTGGTAACTTCGATGTTTTTGATTTTTCTCAATTGTATTTTTGTAGAACCCAAAAACTCTTTTAGAACTGAAGAATTATTTAAAGAAAATCGAATTTCTGAAAAGTGGGGGATGGCTATTTTTTGAAACTATATTACGTTTCAAACCTCAGGAAGCTGGAGTACAATTGTATACGCATCGCATTTTGTTATTTGCAGGAAAGCTTCTCTTATCATATGTTAGAAGAAGTTATAATATTCTAGACTCCACTTTATGCAAGATAATCAGTTTAAAAATTGAGCAATAATTTCAAATTCTCTAAAATACAAGCGAAGGTGGATCGACTTCTCTAAACATTAAATAGTGATAAATGAATATTCATTCCGCAATTACTCAATATTTGTTTGTTCTTCTCCACTCGTCGTGAACGTGAAAGAATGCGAACAATTTTAATACTTCTTGAGACGAAAATGAATAGTTTCTATACCATGATGCTTCAGTTGTTTTTGCTGAAAATCTTGATATTTAATAACTGTATTCATCGAATACATTTTTTTAAGGTTTGAAATTACGTTTTGAATAATCTGCAATGTTATGATCATTTCTCCGTTCACCGAAAATAACGCATGTTAAAAATAAGAGAATCATAACTGGATAAAGGTTTGCCTCCCCCAAGACACAGAATTTTGTAAATGTTTTCACTTCCCTAAAGCATTAGAAATAATGGCAACATACTTCCACTATCATTATTAGTTCTGGGTTGAGACCAGGGAGAGGGACCAGAGCTGTCTCATTATTCTTTCCGCACAGACGACTGAGGGGACTTCCCGCAAGTCCTATCTTATGTCTGTGATATTGGACGTTCCCATGTCCTATAAACATTTCTGTTAAGACTTTGATTTCGTTCCTCCCGAGCTTGAGTATTTCCCTTCCTTGGTTAGAGTTAAGCTCCGTGGAAAACTGATCTCAGTCCGTTCTTCTTGGATTCCTGACCCATTTAGGGCCAGCGGGTAGGATTTATTCCAGCACGAACTCTATCTGTAAGTGATCTAAGAGAGTGGGTTCATCTGAAACTCTGCACTTCTTGATACCATTAAGCCATTTCCCTTTCGGGGTAGGCGTGACACTACCCGATTCGGGTAGTGTTTCTAGGTTGATAACTTGTAGTAAATAACTACAAGTGTGGGCTCACCACACCCACGATGTGCCAACAGCACTCAGTTTTCTCGAATGGTCACCCATCCAAGTGCTAACCGCGCCCAACGCTGCTTAACTTCAGTGATCTGACGAGAACTGGTTTTTTCAGCGTGGTATGGCTGTTACAGAGAGTACAGAGAGTGACGTCAATGACTTCATCTCTGACCGAGTAACGGAACGTCGGAGTGTTTCTTGTATTAATAATATCTAAGCCAGTGGTGATTAGGTATTTCAGTAGGTCATTACCTCTTCATTTGACATCCGTGCTGCCCCACAAAGTATGGTGGGAATTAGTATCGCATGGCATCTTGCAATATTCCACCAGTGTACGTACCTCCACTGGTGGGTTGGTACCGCTGTCATAAGGAAGAAAAGTTGATCCCAAAACTAGCCTTCCTATTCCTTTGAGATCCGTGACTATCACCATCAGGTCTCTGGAACATAGTTCAAGCAGCGGGACAGCGTTAACTCCCTTCGCCAGTATGCAGGCCCTTGGTTTGGCCGCCTTGGGATCCCTATAACAAAAAAGACCAGCCTCCCCTAATCCCCTTATGGTATCTAGAACTATCCAAGGTTCTTGGATTAGCGAGATACCTGTGTGCCTCGCAATCATGCCCCTCTGCAAAACTGGAGAGGCGCCTTTGCTGTGATGCAAGTCAATTTGGATAATGGTTATACCAGGAGCAGTCATTTAGGTCTGCTCCCGATCTTCCTGTGTCCAAACAGGCTCCTCCTATCCCTGGCCGGCAACGCTGAAGTTGACCTGTCCAAAGTGATAGAAGGGCCTGTTGTTGAGGGACGCGAAATCCCTCGTCGTGCACTCAGTTATCTCGACAACTAGGAGATGCCTGGAATCGTCGGAGTACCTCAGACGGGTCTACCAGCTTACCAGGAAACCACGCCCTAGTCCTCACCGTCTTCTAGGGCAACTCAACCCCACCCACCTTAAGAGATGCACCTTTCCACCATTTTTGTCTCGACCACTGCTTTGAGTAGCCAAGCTTCAGTCGCTAGTTCGGCTGCCACAAATACGAAGAACACTCCCCTGCAGAAGGAGGTCACGAATTTTGGTTATTGATCTGGGGACACGCTTTCAAGGTGTCACGTCGCGAGCAATAGGCGAGGGTAGTATGGAAAATAGGTAAAGAGAGAGACCAGTGTGCTGATTATGTCAGGCTGGTAATACCTGACCAATTATTTGTTTGTGGGTTTGTGTGTCACTTATCAGCCCTACGCGGACTGTGTCTGAGTACAGTGTTTAAAATGAGTAGGAGATGGCTGCTTGAATAATTGTTTTATTATAAGGAGTAAGAACAGAGTTAAATGTTACATGAAATAAACTTACATATACACTGTAAAAAAAGCTTTGGTGATATTTACAATCAGCTAGTAATTATACGTGCAATGTATTTTTAAATTACAGTGTATAACCTGATTAATTTACAATACTACAGTACTCATTTGCAATCTAGTGTGATTTTACTTCAGGTAACAATGTGAAAATAGAACGAAGGTTGTTCTATTTGCAGTCGACTGTAAAATTACTACGTCCGATGATGGAAATTATTTGATCGGCATGGGACATAGTAAGTTTATGTAAGGTGATACATTTACTTGTGACTTCAAGTCTACGAAAGTATATGTAAATCTTGAGGATGAGTGCTTTTCTATGGAGAGGGAGTAAGTCCGCCGGACGAACGCCGCAGAATTATGTGCAGGACGTAAATTTGGACCATTCGGGACTAGCGAGTGTAATTCATGACAAACGATGAGTTCCGGAGACGCCCGAACGGCCTCTTACCAATGGGTGCGCACTTCGCTCGTTTGGATTCTTCTTTACGTTGTTTTGGACGTCATGTCGCTTTGATTTATGAATTTTGAGACTGCCAAGTGGTTACATTCCGTTTTCTCCCTTGAATACAGAAAATAGCTCTAAAATATTTTCACCTCCGTGAACAGTTGTGAATAGTAGCAAGCTGACCACAGGTTAGAGCAAACCTGCAAATCAGATTAAAGTCAGGGAAATTGGTCAATCAGGAATCATTATGAATAAGTCAGAGATACAAAAAATATTGAAATTTGAATAACCGAAAAGTTTTTAGCGAATTAAACCTCGAAATATCTTTTCGATTATAAAAGCTGAACACAAAATTCAACGAGATTACGGCCAGTGGCGCATCTGATAATTTTTGTGATGATTTACGACCCATACGTAATATCACGGTCGACGATGGAAAGTTTAAGTTCAGCATGTATTTCTTCATGGCGGACGCAGGTTAAGAAGAAAAATATGTATTTTTACAGAATTCTGCTTATTTACTACGTGCGACACGGATCGAATTATTTCCATCGTCGCAGGATGTAAATTCACATCAAATTTTTTTACAGTGTACGTTTCGATGTTTGGAAGGGCAAGAGAGTGAGTTGTTTTGTCGGTTGGATCTTCGTGTTTATTTTAAAATACCGACGAAGTTTTACCGGATGATAAATTGAATAAACTTGAAAGTAATTCAATAGTGAAACGGTGTACGAACACTTTTCAATAGTGCTAGTGCGATACAGGGTTCTATAACAGTCACCCAATCCACAATTGAGTTCTTTTCGCGAAATTTTGACACCGCGTACTTTATCAGTAAAAGACTCACTTTACGACGACCGAAAGTCTCAGCCGAAGATACTTAGTTCAAGAATGGAACACGTTAACTATTTTGCATTGAACTTGAAAGTACACGACTTATTCTGAGTGTTTCTTCGGTCACAATGAGATAGAAGCCGTAACTTTATCAAAGCGATTCGTTCATCGTAGATCGAAGTGAACAGTATGACTGCCGAGAACGTAACACAATTGACAGCGATGTCGCTGGGGTTTATATATGATAGGTTCTTGATGCTAGGGATAGGGGCGATGAATACGTGCAGAAAGTCACGTTCGAACTTTTGAATTTGGCACGTTCTTTTGAAATCCGCACGTTGCTAACTTTTGAAATCGGCACATTTCTGCTGATAATCTCGGATGCAGATTACCTCATCTCTTGCTCTTTTAGGAATATGAATTCTACTTCTAACTTAATTATGAGTAATGTGTTTAGTCAGACATTTTCAGTTACCGTGTGTCTGACTATTTACATACTCATTTCACTAGTGTTACGTTGTACATTGTTAGGTGACTGATGTGTTACATATGGCATTAATTGTTGTATTAGTTTAAACATATGTATCTACTAATATTCTACATCTATATATTCGGTTTCTTCGTTATTATTTAACATATTAGGATTAATAGTACATTCATATGGTAATGGCATTAATATGATTATCCTATATCGGTAACATTTGTAAGTAACTTCTTTCTCTTACCGATATTGTATCTCCTCGTGGTAAGTGCCTCGGTTTATCATACGCTCGTGACTTTACCGACCACGGATCATTTATGGCCGGCCGCTATGTAGCAAGCGCCGTGATTAACCAAAGGGTCGTAACAAAGCGCCCTCCAGGTAGCCTCCCTGAAGATTTCGTAATGCTCTATAGTGAGCTTCGAGTCCGGGTAGTTGATGTCGGTCACCACCATGATCAAGGGGTTAGTCCTCTGAGCGGCCTTCAGTCCAGCTCCCGACGACTCTCTGTTCGTCGACTGCTGGGCCGCCTTGTGCCTCATCAAAGGCTTAGCCATCCCCGGTGGGGTGTCCTCTGAGCCTCCACCTTTCTTCTGGGCGGCACTTGCCTCTTCCGTCTCCTTTTCAGGAAACCGTTGATGCGTTTCTTCTTTCTGGGGGACTGATTGGCCTCTCCCATTACCATAGCCTCGTTCAGAGGGACCGTCAATTCCTCAGCTCTCGAGGGAGCTGGGGGCACAGCCACCACCTGAATTTGGCTTGCCGGAGAGACAGATGGGGAGGAAAGGGTTATGTTAGACCTGTTGAGGCCCAACCCCTCTCCCCCCTCCGCCACCACCCTTCCTCCTCATTTTTCATTTTTGGTGCTGTGCGTGTTCATTTTCATTCCATGAGAAGCTAGGGAAATAAAAGGTCATAAAAATATTATCTAAGAATTTTAAAAAATTCATAAAATAAAATATAACATAAAGAAAATAAAGTACATAAGGAGACTAAATTTCGCTGAAATTCTTTGAAAATAATTAAAACAATTAAAAAAATGTTACGTTCTCTCTCAATCGAGAGAGAGGAGGAAAAACTTTTGTGATTGTGATTCTTTGTTCAGTAGTTTTAACTCGATTCACCTACTATTGACGATTTTGAGTAAAATTCACAAAAGCATATTTTTTCTTGAGGAAAATGCTCAAATTTCTTCATGAATTGAAAATGACTTTTTTTAACTGAATAAAAAAAAAATTATAATTGAAAAGAAAGATGTCGTACCAAATTTTATTAAGACCTAAGCAACGTCTTAATAGACTACGAAAACGTTTTTTGTAGGCGTCGGTTGGCTATAAGTTGAATTTTCTGTGTTTCAACAGAACCTTCGATGGCTAAGATAAGAACATAATACGGTCAGAAAATGAAATTTATGATTCCTTCAAAAACATTTTTGAGATTGAAACAAAAATAACCAGTTTTAGCAGAAATTGGTCTGAAGTAAATTTGTAGATCTTTTCGAGATAAATAAGTTTCGTTCTTGTGGGTTCGTTTCACACAATACAACGGATACTAAGATGAGAGGGATTGACGTCAATAATAAAATTTGTTCTCACTAAATAATGAATGTTTATTGAAAAAAAAAAACAGTACAACTGGAGTTTTCGAGTGCGTTTGATCGGAAGTAGATTTCAACTACTGTGACTGACAATGGATAAATACTGGACATGACTGACCAAACTTTACACTGTTCTGCATGAGTAAGTCAAGAAAATACAGAAATCTGTCAAATGTTACAATGCCGAATCTGGAACTGCGACAAAGCCTTACGGACCGTCGTCGGACTCGAACTTATGAAATTTGCTACTGCAATATACTTTGATATTTCAAACGTGACTAACTGCCGCCTTCAAGCATTACAGAAAACCAATTTGAAAGTAAAAGCTGCCTAAAAGTTGAAAGGACAAAATTCTGTACAACGTAATTTCTCGACAACTACAGGAAACAATATTTTAAAAATTGAAGATACTGAAGTGAAAGAAACATTTAAGGATAGGAAGATGGTCGTGGTAGAGGGAAAGACGTCTGCTGAATTGGTCACCTCCAGGCGACGTCGCTATTGCTCCCAAAAGGACTAACCGGTTGGCGATTCTCAGTGAGACAGAAGAAGCAAGGCTTTGCAGGTGTCAAGCGCTGGTAGCTGGAAGCAAGTATCCACGGTTCTCGGTATGAGGTCGCAGACTGAATGGATCTGTGGCTGAAACACGCAACCTTCATGCGGACAAACTTGGGGACCGCGCTGCAGTTCAGTCTGGTGGGGCAGGTTGTACCTCATTGGTTCCCGAGTCGATGGAGGGTGATGGCTTTGCGTGGCTTTCCCTACTTCGTGGGGATTTTTGTGGCCAACGCTCTGATCAGAACTTTCCGTGATCTGCTGTCCTACATGCTGTGTCTGACACCTGCTCTCGCCTTGCTTCACGTCTATGGATATGACGCAAGTAATATGAAATTATAATAATAACAATATGAACGTATTGAGAAATAATAATTAAAACGTAATTTCTATAAGATTATAATTCGAAATATAAAACAATAAAATTGCTATGATATAAAACAAATTTCAATAATAAATGTCGTAATTATTAAAATGCTGAGACTTTGTAGTTCAATATATAAATATATTAAATCTTAAATCACAATTCAGTGCAATCATAATAATTATGGCTTATAACCTACATTTATGCTTAAAATAAACATTGTATTTTATATTAATAGTTAACTTAAAAACCTCGAACTATTAACGACTTAAAGTATAATTTGAATTGTTGAGCCAAACCTGCCTGATTAAACATCCTTATTCAATTTCATTAATTCAAGGGAGGAAAATTCTCAGAGATATTGGTCAGTTTACCAATACATTACGAAAAAATCATGATAAAATATAAAGTAACAGAAAAGAAAGCAATGAAAATATAGAAAAATTAGACGATTGGAAAACATATTGGCGTCGATGAAGGCAAGCTTAGCTCATGGAAAAGTCCATGGGTACCCATGAGTCATTCAACATCTGCGTACGCCTTGACACAGAAAAAACAGAAAGTGATAACTGAAGAGCGTTGCATGGTGAAATGTTGGAGGTAAGCTCGGCATGCAAAAAACTAAAGATCGGCAAGGATGAAATTAAAGATCACTGTTTCATTTTACCTATACCGATTTATATTTTTTTTTGTATCGCGATATTACCCCCAGAATTTTTACCTGAAACTATTTTTGCCTTTGGTTTTTTTCTGTTAACTGTCGAGTACCCAGGTAGATTGCAGAACAATAGCAGTGGACAGACCAGGTTCGTGGAGGCAAAAATTTAGAAAAAAATGGAGGGTTCTCAAATCTTTCTAATGACTGAGAAGAAACTGATGAAAGCCATCAGCACGAAACATTCCAATAGGGGTCTTATATGACCTTACGAAATCATTTTTTTCGGGTGTGAATTTTGGAGGAAAACATCTCATACATGATCTTGAAGCTGTAAGAAAAATATTTTTATTAATTGATTAAAAAATTACGTATAGGTAAAATTTGATCCAAGGTTGCTTAACATTAACATGTGCCTTTATAGTCCAAGCATCTGCTAGTTTTTGTATCGTTTTAACTATAGGAAGAATGCGTTTTTTGTTGTTGCTAAAACGGTTTATATTGTGGTCCCGATGCAAATTTCTAATTTGATAGAAATGCGTCTACGCGTCTCAGAATTTTTTTTGAAAAAAGTTGAAAGAATCATATTCGCCAAGATTGGCCCTTTTAATTGCATCATAGAACAAAGTGCAGGCAGAAAACTCAAAAGTGTAAAAAATCTGAAAAAATTATGAAAAAATACCTTTTATTTTTTATTTTTTTTTTATTTTTTGCTTAAAAATTTGTCTTTTGTTGAAGATTCGTTTTTTTTGTAGACAATTATTCTTCTCGTTTACAAATTCGCCTTTTTTATAGAGAACTCGTCTATTTGGTTTGAAAATTAACATTTTTTTTTAAATTAATTCTGTTATAATTTCAGGAAAAAATGTACGTGATTTATCCACGGCTCCTAGTTAAAAAGGTAAAACGGCTTTTCTTCATGCGAGATGCCTGAGCTGCAAGTGCACTTTAATTGGAGCAAAAACTGTTTTATAACATACAACAGGTGTGAATTCACAGGAAAGTAACTTGATGAGCAAAGAACGTTTTAGATGAAATTTCTAATATTTGTTCTAGATTATATTTTAGTTATTTGAATTATAATTTTTACCCTTCCTATAGTAAAACTGCTCTCCATCGAATACTACAGTCGCGTCTGTACGTCCTTTACGTATCAGAAAACTACCCTCAGGAATAACCTCGCCAAGACGGAATTGGTCTACATCTGGTTGTAAAAAAATATATAGTTATTAATTAATTCAAATATTTGAAAAAATCATTAAGTTAGAACTACTCGGGATGGGAAGGATACGTTGGCGCACCTAAAAGAAAAAGTGAATTTAAAAGAAAAATATAAAAAGGAGTGATTTGATATCTTGGCAATAATAAGTGAAAGAAGATTTTTTATTTAAAAATAAATGAAATAGGTCAATATTCGTTTTTTTTTGTTTTTCCAATGCTTTGTACAAAATCGCACGCAATTCTAATATTAACGTTCAAAATCAAATTAACAATAACCAAAAAATTTCAGAAATCAGATCCACGACCAAATTTGGACAAAGCACCTTCAATCAAAATCTAAAATCTGAAATACTTTGAAAATTTTGGGACAAAAATTCATTCCAAGTACAAAAATATTGCATTTTTTTGGAAAATATGAATTTGAGTGAAAATTGTCAATGAAAATAATTATTGTGCTAGCCTAGCACAACTCAGCACAAGTTTCAGATTTTAGAAATTCGTAATGTGCAATTCCAAATTTTTCTTTTACGCTTTGCAATAAACTTCTTGCTGTAATTCAACAAAAAACTTTTACAAATAATTTACAGATCTAGTCCTACTACCTAGACGCAAAATACCTAGAAGCAAAAATAATTCACTTAAAAAAATACAATACTATTGAAAAATAATTCTTGTTCAGGTTCATTTATTATTTTTTCATGCATAAAAATTCAAAGCAAAACTAAAGATTTTAGAAAAAAGCAACTTTATAGTATTAATCTAAGAAAATATAGTTATAAATAATAATTAATTGTTCAAACAACTATGTTTGTAACTTGCATTATCTATCACTTCACTCAGTAAAAAGTGAGTAAAAAGATAAAAATTATAATCTACTTAGATAATAGGCTATTTAGGCAATTTTTTTTGCTGAATTTAATTGATTATTAAGTCACTCCAAGTGAAAAATAGACAAATAGTTGAAAATTTCAGAGAACAACGCAACTTTCCACTATTATTCAAATCAAATAACAATAAAATGATTAATAAATTGTTCAACCACTTAATTAAAACGAAGTGAAAATTTTTCGAAAAAACTGCAATTTTCTAGCAATATTATAAGAGAATATTATTAAAAATAAAAATAAATTATTCGAACAATTATGTTTGTCAAAATTAAGTAGGTAAAACCCCACTCTAATTGAAAATTTGCTAAAAAGTGGAAATTTCTTTAAAAAACGCGACTCTCTAAATCTATTCTAAGAGAAACTTGCCAAAAGCAGTAATAAATGGTTTAAACAATTTTTGTTAACATCCAGTTTTTAGGATGAAGTCCTATTTCATGTATTAGAAATAATTTGCATTAAAAAAAAAAATTGCAAGCAAATCATAATTAGCGACATGCATCTAAATCCGATAAATAAAATTTTTGGACCACCGCAAATTTCCTTTTTTTTTTACTATATATTTTTTTACTATAGATACTTTAGATTTACTATAGATTTAATTTGTTTACTTCCAATTTTATTTTGTACACTTGAACTAAAAATACGCATCCTAGCGTAAAGTGGTTCTATGAAAATTTGTAGATACAATTTATTTATTTACAATTTTTTTTATACAATTTATTTTTATAACAAGAGTCTATAGCAAATTTGAACATCTTTTTTGGTTGATCGACATTTGTCTTCTCATTTTTTTTTCTTCCATGCCGTTTTTCCAAAAATTTAATTCTTTCATTTATAAACTTATTTTTTACTATTAAAACAAAAACTACGCGTCCTATCAAAAATGATTCATTACAAATGTATAGCTCCTTTTTCGATAAGCAACTCTTGTTTATTCATTTTTTTTATAGCTTCTGGCGTTTGTCAAAAAAAAATTATTTTTTATTTTATTTGTTACAATTAAAAACAAAACTACGCGTTTCATACAAAAATGATTAATGACAAATTTGTAGCTCTTTTTTGGTGAACAACTTTTCTTTTTCGTAGCTTGTGTCGTTTGTCCAAGAATTTAATTTCTTCATTTTTAATGTTGTTTTTTACGAATAAAACAAAAACTACGTGTCCTATAAAAAAGTGATCAATAACAAATTTGCAGATCTTTTTTGTCTGCATAATTTTTGGGAGTTCATCTTCTTCCGTTTCTTGCATTGTTTGATGCCAAATGGAATTTTTTTCATTATTTTTTGAGCAATCAAAACTTGCATTATCGAATGTTCACGGAAAATCAATAAGTTGTTGAGATTATTTTTTAGAGCTTTCAAAAAGACGCGTTTTTGTTTTCTTGACTTTTTTCACATCGTGCGTTGTTTGTTTTGAAATGATCATTTTCGTTTTTTTGTTTAATTTTGAAAATGTTATAATTTTGTTAATTTCATTTTATCAAAAAAAGTCTAACGAACTTGACCTTTAATTTCGGACACTTGAAGAGTAGTCCAAGGGAGAATCTAATAAATTAATTCTTTCAAAGTTATCATGCTCACATACAGACAGACATATACTGCCGTGATTTGGGAAAACAGCATACGATCTTTTAATTTTTGCAAGACAAATTGTTAAAAAATGTTGATTAATTATCTAAAATGCAGTTAACGGTGTTGATTGGGATACTGATATACGATAAAACGCCGTAACGGGCAGTTACGGCTCTCTTCGAATTACGGACCTCAGAAATAGGCCTGCCGTGATTTGAGAGAACGCCGTTCACGGCAAAAGAATATAATAACTAATAATAAGTGCAGTTACGGCGTTTCTCGAATCACAAACCTTTTTTCTCGGGGTTCGATGATTCCGGAGAACGCCGTAAGCACTTACGGACCTCTCCGAAATCACGAAGGCTCGAAATCGCAGTCCAATAATTTTGGTAAAGTCCGTGACTGTCCGTTACGGCGTTTTCTCGAATTTTGACGTCACGTATTTAGTCGTCTCAGATTTACGCCTGCAGTTAACGGTCAGTTACGGCTCTCTCTCAAATCACAACTCGTCAATCTTTGCAGTTAACGGTGTTTTCCAAAAATTATGCAATAATAATTTTTAAAGTTATTAACAATTTAAAAAAATTATCATAATAATCAGTTGTATCTTTTTTTCACGATTACAACGATATAAAAAACTCATTTTTCGATTTTTTGCAGTTAACGGGGTTTTTCAAAATCACGGCAGTATAGACAGAAACATTTGTAAAAACCTGTTTTTCGGGTTCAGAGGGTCTCAAAACGTGGACATTTGTAAAAAACGGGGGTGGAGGAGGGTCAAATTTTATACAAATCTAATATCTTCTCTGATGAGAAAGTAAAAAAAGCCGAGATGTTTGAGGCAGAATTCCCTGATTTTTAGTCTAGATTGTATTTTAGTTTTCAAATTATCGTACTCACGTTCTGATAGAATATCCTGGATTAAATAAAACTGATCATTATAGTATATTGCAGCAAGGTCGTTATGCATATCGTAGACAGGTATAGGATGATGCCAACTAATCTTTGGCAATCTTATTAGCGATGTCTGCTGTTGATTTCCTGGCGACGACAACCCTGGACTTGATACTGGAAGCACAAATATATCGATTTTTTGTTAACGAATTTGTTTAACAAACCCTAAATTTTATATCATTCTAATTCTAAAAGAAAGGGAAAAAATGTTGGTATTTAATTTGTTTCCTAATGGGAAGAGTAAATTCTTTGTTTTTCACATTTTTATTGTGTTGGAAGGGATGAAATTTTTTTTATTTTTCGTGGGGGGGGGGTCAATGGAAATAATGCTACGAACTTAGATAATATTTAGTACGTTCCCTGATGATAAATTTGAACAAAGTTTGCGAATTTTGCGAAAGATGGCCCTGCAATGGCACAGTTCCATAATATTTTAAGAAATTAGAAAAGCACTTTTCATATTTCAGACTTCACGCTCATTTCCCGATTCTCCTCTATTCCTTTTTTTTCAAGAATTATTCTTTTTCCTCCTCTTTTCAAGAAACTTCCCTTTTTCTCCTTTTTATCGTTTTTTTTTTTTAAATGTGAACTAAATTATTGGAAGCCATAACTATTTTTGGCTGAAAAGTCAACTATATTATATTTTTGGTTCGGAATTCATCTTGTTTGGTTAAACATTCTAGTATTCGGTTAAAAAACCACTTGTTTGAAAGTTTAATTACTTTGTTAAAAAATAATTTTCTGGTTGAAAATTCATCTGTTTGGTTAAAAATTTACCTATTCCATTATTAGAAAAATAATCGTCTTGTTTAGAATCTGTTTTGGTTGAGGATTCAATTTCTTTGTTGGAAATTTGACTTTTTTGGGTGAATTCAACTGTTTTTTATTGCAAATTAAAATCTCTTTTGGTATGTTTTCGAAAATGACCTTATGTTTTTTCATGTTTTTGCACGTGCACAATAAGATTTTTTTTATTTCTTACGTGATATTGAACATTAAATCTTCAATATCACCGAAAAGATTCATGCTACGGAAAATATAAAGTTAGTTGAAAGTTAAGCTACTTTATCAAAAATTCATTTTTATGGTTGAACAATTCTAATTTTAGTTGCAAACTCAACTGTTTTGTAGAAAATTTAACTATTTTGTGGAAAATTGAACTGTTTAGTAAAAAATTTGTTTTTCTAGGTAAAATTGCAGCCGTTTGGTTGAACATTATTCTTTTCTGGTTAAGAATTCGACTATTTTGCTGAAAATTCGTCGATTTTGGTTCAATTATATTGTCTTTCATTAAAAATTTAAATCTTCTTTGCTTTTAAATATCAAATATTATATTTTTTAATGATAACTCATATCTTTGGGTTGATAGTTCAAATCATTTGTTGAAAGTTGAACTTCTTTCTTGAAAATTCATTTTTTTGGTTGAAAATTGAACTACGTTTTTAAGCTTTCCTTTTCGGGGTTTAAAAATTAATTTTTAAACCTAAAATTTAATTATTCCGTTAAAAATGAAATTTTGTGTTAAAATTTTGTATTTTCGGGTTGAAAATTTAACCTTTTTGTATGAAAAATTCGTCTTTTTGTCTTGGATATTAACAAATTTTGTAATAAAATTAAACTATGTGTTAGAAAATTTAACAGTTTTGTAGAAGATTCGTTTTTTTATTCAAAATTAATTTTTTCATGTGTAAATTCAACTATTGCATTTTTGGTTAAAAATTGATTTTTCTGTATAGAAATTCAACTATTTGATTGAAAATTCATTAAGTTCGTTGAATATTCAACTTTTTGGTTAAAAACTGATGTATTTTGTTAAAAATTCCTTTTTTTGGGTTAAACAATAATTTTTTTACTCAAAATATAACTATTTTTTTGAAAAGGAACTTTTTTGTCGGAAGTTCATACTTTCGGGTTGAAAATCCAATTATATTGTAGAAGATTAGTTTTGTTTATATTGAAAAAAAATTTAACTGTTCCATTTTTGGCTAAAAATTGATCTTCTTAGTTCAAAAATTTAACTATTCAGTATAAAACTCATGTAATTTGATGAAAA
>CAKNYM010052678.1:242572-265100 GCA_932195095.1 Andricus curvator | reverse complement strand
GTCGTAATTATTATAATGCTGAGACTTTGTAGTTCAATATATAAATATATTAAATCTTAAATCACAATTCAGTGCAACAATAATAATTATGGCTTATAACCTACATTCATGCTTAAAATAAACATCGTATTTTATATTAATAGTTAACTTAAAAACCTCGGACTATTAACGACTTAAAGTATAATTTGAATTGTTGAGCCAAACCTGCCTCATTAAACATCCTTATTTAATTTCATTCATTCAGGGAAGGAAAATTCTCAGAGATATTGGTCAGTTTACCAATACATTACGAGAAAATCATGATAAAATATAAAGTAACAGAAAATAAAGCAATGAAAATATAGAAAAATTAGACGATTGGAAAAAATATTGGCGTCGATGAAGGCAAGCTTAGCTCATGGAAAAGTCCATGAGTCATTCAACATCTGCGTACGCCTTGACACAGAAAAAACAGAAAGTGATAACTGAAGAGCGTTGCAGGGTCAAATGTTGGAGCTAAGCTCGGCATGCAAAAAACTAAAGATCGCAAGGATGAAATTAAAGATCAATGTTTCATTTTTCCTATACCGAATTATATTTTTTCTTGTATCGCGATATTATCCCCAGAATTTTTACCTGAAACTATTTTTGCCTTTGGTTTTTTTCTGTGAACTGTCGAGTACCCAGGCAGATTGCAGAACAATAGCAGTGGACAGACCAGGTTCGTGGAGGCAAAAATTTAGAAAAAAATGGAGGGTTCTCAAATCTTTCTAATGACTGAGAAGAAACTGATGAAAGCCATCAGCATGAAACATTCCAATAGGGGTCTTATATGACCTTACGAAATCATTTTTTTCGGGTGTGAATTTTGGAGGAAAACATCTCATACATGATCTTGAAGCTGTAAGAAAAATATATTTATTAATTGATTAAAAAATTAAAAAAATTACGTATAGGTAAAATTTGATCCAATGTTGCTTAACATTAACATGTGCCTTTATAGTCCAAGCATCTGCTAGTTTTTGTATCGTTTTAACTATAGGAAGAATGCGTTTTTTGTTGTTGCTAAAACGGTTTATATTGTGGTCCCGATGCATCATAGAGCAAAATGCAGGAAGAAAACTCAAAAGTGAAAAAAATCTGAGAAAATTATGAAAAAATACCTTTTATTTTTGATAGGTAGCCACATTAACTTTTGAACGATTTGTTAAATCAAATTAGCCGGGGGTCCCATATTGAATATCATCGATCTTTTCTGTTGATAATTCATCACTGTGGTTGAAAATTCAACTATTTGGTTGGAAATTTCTGTATTTTTTCGAAAAATTGTCCTTTTTGGTAACAAATTAATCTTCTGGATTGAAAATTCAAATACTTGTTTGAAAATGTATGTATTTTGATGAAAATTCATCTTTTTGTTATAAAATTAAACTTCTTGCTGAAAAATTCAACAATTTTGTTAAAAATATATGCATTTTGTTAAAGATTTGTGGTTTTTGGTAGAAAATTAAACTATTTAAATAAACTTTTATGCATTTTGTTGGGAATTCGTATTTTTTGTAAAAAACTAATCTTCTTCGTTAAAAATTAAACTATTGGATAACAAATTGATGTAGTATTTTGTTAGGAATTCGTCCTTTTTGGTAGAAAAGTAATCTTAGTTGTTGAAAATTCATCTTTTTTTTTTGAAAATTCAAATATTGGGTTAAAACTTTAAGTATTTTTGAAGATTAGTCTTTTTTGGTATAAAATTAGTCTTCTCTGTTAAAATATAGTCTTTCTGTTTGTAAATTCAACTATTTGGCTGAAAATGTATGTATTCTGTTGAAAATTCGTCTTTTTTGGTAGAAAATTCAACTATTTAAATAAAAATGTACGTATTTTATTGGTAATGAGTCTTTTGTCGTAAAAAGTGATTCTTTTTTGTTAAAAATTTATATTTCTGGTTAAAAATTCAACTGTTTGATTGAAAATTCACCTTTTTGTAGAAATCTGGCGTATTTGGGTTGAACATTAACTCTTGAGTAGAAAATTCTACTGTTTTATAGAAAGTCCTTTTCTTTGTATTGAAAATTTCAACGAATTGATAAAAAATTGCACTATTTGGTAGAAAATTAAACTGTTTTGTTTAAAATTGGTTTAAAAATTAAAAATTAATTTTTTTAAATAAAAATTCAAATATTCTATTTGAGGATAACACTTGAACAGTCGCCTTTTTTGGTAGAAAATTCATCTATTTGAATAAAAATGTGTTTTGTTGAAGAGTCGTCTTTCTGCTGGAAAATTATTCTTCTTGTTTGTAAATTCATAGTCTTGGGTAGAAATGTCAACTGATGTGCCGAAAATTAGTCTTCTTGTCTTATAAATTTACAAATTTGATAGAAAATTTCACTATTTGGTAGAAATTAAACTTTTGTGTATCATATTCGCTTTTTAAATTGAAAATTGATATTTTTTAATTGAAATTGAAAATATTCCCCTTCTGGGTAAAAATTTATCATTCATAGATAAAAAAATTAAACTGTTTTTTTTGCAAATGTATATTGTTTCTTATTTTTTGGTAAAGAATTAATCCTCTTGATTGCAAATTCAACTAGTTGCTTAAAAATTTGCCTTTTGTTGAAGATTCGTTTTTTTTTAGGAAATTATTCTTCTCGTTTACATATTACACTTTTTTATAGAAAACTCGTCTGTTTGAGTTGAAAATCAACATTTTTTTTTAAAATTAATTCTGTTATAATTTCAGGAAAAAATGTACGTGATTTATGCACGGCTCCTAGTTAAAAAGGTAAAACGGCTTTTCTTCATGCGAGATGCCTGAGCTGCAAGTGCACTTTAATTGGGGCTAAAACTGTTTTATAACATACAGCAGGTTTGAATTCAGAGGAAAGTAACTTGATGAGCAAAGAACGTTTTAGATGAAATTTCTAATATATGTTCTAGATTATATTTTAGTTATTTGAATTATAATTTTTACCCTTCCTATAGTGAAACTGCTCTCCATCGAATACTACAGTCGCGTCTGTACGTCCTTTACGTATCAGAAAACTACCCTCAGGAATAACCTCGCCAAGACGGAATTGGTCTACATCTGGTTGTAAAAAAATATATAGTTATTAATTAATTCAAATATTTGAAAAAATCATTAAGTTAGAACTACTCGGGATGGGAAGGATACGTTGGCGCACCTAAAAGAAAAAGTGAATTTAAAAGAAAAATATAAAAAGGAGTAATTTGATATCTTGGCAATAATAAGTGAAAGAAGATTTTTTATTTAAAAATAAATGAAATAGGTCAATATTCGTTTTTCTGTTTTTCCAATGTTTTGTACAAAATCGCACGCAATTTAACGTATCAGCCAAATCCATCGCCCACGGTTTGTTTATTAATTAAACAAATACTTTTCTCATAAAAGGCTTCTTTATTTGACAAAAATCTTTTCTATCATAAAAGTATTGGATCGTTGAAAATGAAATTATTTGTCAAATATTCATATCATAGGGTTGAAAAGTCAACTCTTATTGAATATAAAAATCGTCTGCTTATTATAAAAATTCCATAGTTTGGTAGAAAATTCAACTATTTTGTAGAAAATTCATTTTTTTATATAAAAAATTACTGTCTTCAAACGATAATTTAACTGTTCAATTTTTTGTTAAAAATTTATCTTTATGTTTAAAAATACAACTATGCGGTAGAAAATTAATCCAATATGGCGAACCATAAATATTATAAATGGTAGAAACTTAATGTCCAGGAAGTTGGCGAAAATTATGGCAAAAATGAAAATTGTGCTGAATTGTGCTAGATTTGTGCTCTATTGTGCTGTGAAAGATTGTTGGAAAAAATGAAAATTTAAGCCTAAAAATGAAAAAAACATTTATGTCAGCCGCGCCATTTTGTTTTTCTGACAAAATAAAACTCATGCATACTAAGCTGCTGAAAATATGAAGTCAAAATCTTGAACAATTTTCGAGAAAAGCGACTAAAAAAAACTAAAAAAAATGATCAATTTCAGAATTTCGAAAAACGGAAACTTGTGCTGAGTTGTGCTAGGCTAGCGCAATTATGATCTCTAATGACGAATCGCACTCAAATTATTATTTTCCAAAGAAATGCAATATTTTGAATTTGATATAAATTATATCCTGAAAAATTCGAAATATAAATTCTAATATTAACGTTCAAAATCAAATTAACAATAACCAAAAAATTTCAGGAATCAGATCCACGACCAAATTTGGACAATATGAATTTGATTGAAAATTGTAAATGAAGATAATTATTATTGTGCTAGCCTAGCACAACTCAGCACAAGTTTCAGATTTGAGAAATTCGTAATGTGCAATTCGAAATTTTTCTTTTACGCTTTGCAATAAACTTCTTGTTGTAATTCATCAAAAAACTATTAGAAATAATTTACAGACCTAGTCCTACTACCTAGACCTAATTATTCTATTCATAGTTTTTGTCTCTTGTGTAAGAGAGCTTTTTTTTTAATTAATTTTTTTCTAAACATTGGAAAAAGAGAAAAAATAATTCACTTAAAACTACAATACTATTAAAGAATAATTCTTGTTGAGCTTCATTTATTACTATTTCATACCTAAAAATTCAAAGCAAAACTAAAGATTTCAGAAAGAAGCAACTGTCTAGTATTAATCTAAGAAAATATAGTTATAAACAATAATTAATTGTTCAAACAACTATGTTTGTAACTTGCAATATTGATCACTTTTCTCAGTGAAAAGTGAGTAAAAAGATAAGAATTAAAATCTATTTAGATAATAATCTATTTAAGCAATTATTTTTGCTGAACTTAATTAATTATTAAGTCACTCCAAGTGAAAAATAGACAAATAGTTGAAAATTTCAGAAAACAACGCAACTTCCTACTATTATTCAAATAGAATGTTATTAAAATTAATAATAAATTGTTGAACCACTTAACTTTGTTAACTTTAATTATTTACTTATCTCACTCTAATTAAAAATTGGAAACGAAGTGAAAATTTTTCGAAAAAACTGCAATTTTCTCGCAATATTATAAGAGAATATTATTAAAAATAGAAATAAATTATTTGAACAATTATGTTTGTTAACATTAATTAGGTATAACCCCACTCTAATTGAAAATTTGCTAAAAAGTGGAAATTTCTTTTAAAAACGCCACTCTCGAAGAGAAAATTTCTAAAAGTAATAATAAATGGTTTGAACAATTTTTTTAACATCCAGTTATCAGTATGAAGTACTATTTTATGTATTAGAAACAATTTGCATTAAACAAAATTGCAAGCAAATCATAATTAGCGACATGCATGAAAATCAGATGAAAAAAATTGTTGGACCGCCGCAAGTTTAGGCGCGTGTCGTTTTATTAGAAATTTAATTTGTTTATTTTCAATGTTATTTTGTACGACTTAAACTAAAAATACGCATCCTAGCGTAAAATTGTTCTATGAAAATTTGTAGATAGAATTTAAGCTACAAAATTTTGTAAAAAAAATGTTATTGAAGCTTGTGTACTTTTTCCAGAAACTTAATTTCTTCATTTCCAGTATATTTTTATAACAAGAGTCTATAGCAAATTTGAACATCTTTTTAGGTTAAGCAACATTAGTCTTCTCATTTTTTTTCTCCCGTGTCATTTTTCCAAAAATTTAATTCTTTCATTTTTTCGATAACAAACCTCTGTTTATTCATTTTTTTCATAGCTTCTGTCGTTTGTCAACAAAATTTTGTTTTCTATTTTATTTTTTACAATTAAAAACAAAACTACGCGTTTCACACAAAAGTGATCAATAACAAATTTGTAGCTCTTTTTTGTCTGCATAATTTTTGTGAGTTCATCTTCCTCCGTTTCTTGCATTGTTTGATGACAAAATGGAATTTTTTTATTTTTTATTATTTTTTGAGCAATCAAAACTTGCATTTTTGAATTTTCACGGAAAATCAATAAGTTATTAAGATTATTTTTTAGAGCTTTCAAAAAGACGCGTTTTTGTTTTCTTGACTTTTTTCACATCGTGCGTTGTTTGGTTTGAAATGATCATTTTAGTTTTTTGTTTAATTTTGAAAATGTTATAACCTTGTTAATTTTATTTTATCGAAAAAAGTCTAACGAACTTGACCTTTAGTTTCGGACACTTGAAGAGTAGTCCAAGGGAGAATCTAATAAATTAATTATTTCAAAGTTATCATGCTCACATACAGACAGACATATACCCAGGTGCGAAATTCGGTCGGCTGCCAGAGATTGACCATCGGCCCAAAGTCGGCCCTGCTTTGGTATCCGATCTACGGTAACCAGAGTTGGGCCGACTAAGGTGTTTTCATGCTGCCATGGCCTCACCGAAGTTGGCAACCGACGTCGGCGGTGGGCGAAAAGCCGACTGTCGGCCCAATTCTGGCCCAACATTGGGCCGACGATCGGATAAATTGTGGCAGATGGGTCGGTACGACCGCAAGAATACGGTCGGTCCGACTCTACATACAGCAGTCGGTTAGCCACAAGTCACCATGATGCACCCGACGGTCGGTCAAACCTTGGCCCAAATATGGGCCGGCCGTCGGATAAACCAGGGTTCATTATTTCAAAACGACCGAAATTTGGGTACGAATGTTACAAATAATTCCGTGTTTTAGTATATTGTTCAGATTTCGTCCGAGAATAAAAATCAATCTTAAATTTTGAGGTTGAATAATTTTAAGCCACTCTTATGGGTCCCCAAAGAAAATCCCGTAAGTGACAAATTTGAATTTCACGTAATATTGCAGTTTATTGACGCTTTTTAAAAGTTAAAAAAAAATTATTAATCGATAATTTAAAAATAATGAGTCATTTTTTAACTAATATTCCATTTTCTTAACAATTTTAATTTGTTTAAACACTTAAGAGTATTCTCAAAAAGCAAAGGAGAAAATAAAAATATTTCAATTTTTCGAAAAATAGCAAAAATAAAATATGTAGACAAAAAAGATGTTTAAACAATTTAAATTTGTTTAAACATCTACGAGTATTCATAATAAACAAATAAGTACTTAAAAATATTAAAATTTGGCGAAAATTTAGTGAGATAAAATATTTTTCCTGCTTTTTGTTAGGAAAAATATATACTTGAACAAATACGTATTATTTAAATAATTTTACAAATATTTAAACAAATTATTTGATTGTTATCATTGATTATATAACTCATAAAGTCTAGAAAATACGTTCATTTCGCGAGTTAACTGAAAAAAAAATTTTAATACATTAAAATTGTTTAAACAATTGAATATTATTCAACAAATGACTGGGTATTCTTGAATTACCGATTAATGATTATTTATTTTCAAAAAACTTCTAAAAAGCGTCAATAAACCGCAATATTAAGTAAAATTCAAATTTGTCACTTATGGGGTTTCCTTTGGGACCGATAAGAGTGGCTTAAAATTATTCAACCTCAAAATTTATGATTGATTTTTATTCTCTGAAGAATTCCGGACAATATACTGAAACACGGAATTATTTGTAACATATTATCGCATTTAAATATTAGATTTACAAAAAGCTGACTTTTTCCCATGTTAAATCAATGGGAAACTTCATGGTCTTTGCGGGTTTGAAGAGTAAAGAAACTAAAAACGACATAAAAACAATAAATATTAACGGATTTTTCTCAAATTTGAAGGAGATTTTTTTTTTGGGCATTCGAAAAAAACTGGGGGGTGAGAGCAGAGAAATTCGAAAAGTGAAAAATAAGAGCCACCATAATGTAGACGCTTCGTTTTTTTTTTAAGAAAAAAAATGCTAAGTTCCATCTTTATGATAAATTGTGAATGTTCAGAAAAATGTACATTTGATGTCATTCATAGTCGTTTTAAAATAGTCTGAAACACCTAAGAAGCAAAGAGTTACACGAAAGTTAAAAAAAATGTGTTATTAAAAAAATTGTCGCAATACCTAAGTTCCGTCTATGTAAATTTTAAATTCTCATTTAAAATTACATTTTATGAAAACATTTCGAAAAATATTGTTTCAAAAAAGTTTGAAGAAAATGTTCGAAAACAATTTTTTTTTTAAATTTTTGATAAGAAATTTTTGACAACAAACATTTTGGGAAAAAAATTGTTTGAAGAAAAATTTTTGAAAAAAAATTTGTTGAAAAAATTTAAAACCAAAATTTTGGAAAAAAATTGTTGAAAAAAATGTGTTGAACAAAAGTTTAAGGTTTTCCGCCCGGGGCTACAAAACCCTGAAAATTGTAATCGATTTAAATTATTTATTTAAAAAAAAATTTAATTTATATTCCCGTTAACAGTTAATTTATTTTACATCTACATGATGTCGCATAATAATACAAAAATTAATGAGAAAAAAGAGTTAACAAATTGTTTTTCTTAACTGCTTTGAGCTGTAGCTTATGAGGAGAGTTTTTTCATTGACTTTCAATGCTTTAGGTATAGAGTAATGGGTAAGACTCTCGACTGCTAGGTGATAGATTCAGGTATATGTTTAGGTTCGAAACGCCATAGCGTTAGAAATTTTATTTGTAATATAATGTTTAAAAATGCAGTATGTGTATTCATTCTAAGCAGGACCATTAATATTTATAGCCAAAATACTCGCAATCAATTATTATTTATTTTTTTAATACCTATTTTGTGTATTTCCACCTGTGTAGTACGAACCTTCAAAAATCAAAGTCGGCCCCACATTGTTTTCCAAGGTTGGGCCGACATCATCTTAATAGATGGCCCATATTTGGGACCAAATTTTGGGCCGACGTTGAGAAGCCAAAGGCGGTTGACCGTTATCATTCAGCTGGTTGGCCCGACCAATATCGCACAAAGTTGGAACGACAGTCCGACGGTTGGCCCGACTGTGGGCCGACGGTCAATTCGCACCTGGGTACTGCCGTGATTTAGGAAAACAGCATACGATCTTTCCATTTTTGCAAGAATAATTGTTAAAAAACGTTGATTAATTATCTAAAATGCAGTCAACGGTGTTGATTGGGATGCTGAAATTCGATAAAACGCCGTAACGGGCAGTTACGGCTCTCTTCGAATTACGGACCTCAGAAATAGGCCTGCCGTGATTTGAGAGAACGCCGTTCACGGCAAAAGAATATAATAACTAATAATAAGTGCAGTTAAGGCGTTTCTCGAATCAGAAACCTTTTTTCTCGGGGTTCGATGATTCCGGAGAACGCCGTAAGCACTTACGGACCTCCCCGAAACGGTAAAGTCGGTAACTGTCCGTTACGGCGTTTTCTCGAATTTTGACGTCACGTATTTAGTCGTCTCTGATTTACGCCTGCAGTTAACGGTCAGTTACGGCTCTCTCTCTCAAATTACAACTCGTTAATCTTTGCAGTTAACGGTATTTTCCAAAAATTATGCAATAATTATTTTTAAAGTTATTAACAATTTTAAAAAATTATTTTAATAATCAGTTGTATCTTTTTTTCACGATTCCAACGATATAAAAAACTCATTTTTCGATTTTTTGCAGTTAGCTTTTGACAACAACGGGGGTGGTCGAGGGTGAAATTTCATACAAATCTAATACCTTCTCTGATGAGAATGTAAAAAAAACCGAGACGTTTGAGGCAGAATTCCCTGATTTATAGTCTAGATTGTATTTTAGTTTTCAAATTATCGTACTCACGTTCTGATAGAATATCCTTGATTAAAAAAAACTTGTCATCATAGTATATTGCAGCAAGGTCGTTATGCATATCGTAGACAGGTATAGGATAATGCCAACTAATCTTTGGCAATCTTATTAGCGATGTCGGCTGTTCATTTCCTGGCGACGACAGCCCTGAACTTGATACTGGAAGCATAAGTATATGGGGTTTTTATTAACGAAATTGTTTAACCAAAACCTTAAATTTTATATAATTCTAATTCTAAAAGAGAGGGGAAAAATCTTGGTATTTAATTTGTTCCCTAATGGGAAGAGTAAATTTTTTGTTTTTTACATTTTTATTGTGTTGGAACGGATGACATTTTTTTTATTTTTAGTGGGGGGGGGGTCAGTGGGAATAATGCTACGAACTTATATAACATTTAGTACGTTCCCTGATGATAAATTTGAACAAAGTTTGCGAATTTTGCGAAAGATGGCCCTGCAATGGCACAGTTCCATAATATGTTAAGAAATTAGAAAAGCACTTTCATATTTCAGACTTCACGCTTATTTTCCGAGTCGCCTTTATTCCTTCTTCTAAAGAATTCTCCTTTTTCCCATTTTTTCAAGAAACTTCCATTTTTCCTCTTTTTATCGTTTTTTTCTCAAATGTGAACTAAATTAATGGAAGCCATAACTATTTTTGGCTGAAAAGTCAACTATATTTCTTTTTTTCAAATTAGACACAGCATATTTTCCTTCTGTTAGACTTTAAATACTTGGCGGGAATTCTCAAAACAGAATGAAAAAGTAACCGAAAAAATGCAAAATAGCAGTTTTCTAATGAATTCCTACTACAAACGGTATTTCTTGTGTTTCTTCAACATGAATTATTTTTAATCGATAAATGACAAGTTTTCAAGTATTTTGTAGATAATTTACAATTTTTCAAACAATTATTGTTCGTTTAAAAAATATATTTTTCTCAGTAAGACGGGGAAAATTATTATTTTCGAGATATAGATTTCAGAGAATAATAACTTGTTACAATTTGAGGGAGAAAAGATTGTTTAAACAAATGGAAATTGTTTGAATAGTGACCAGTTATGTAAAAAACAAAACATATTCTTACCATTCATAAAATCTATCACTTTTATCCCGAAAACAATAATTTTCAACGATTTTAAGAAAAATATTATTCTTAAAAAGAGAGGGAGAAAGGAGGAGAGAGAGACTCAAGGAGAGAGTGAGAGACTGGAGGAGAGAGAGAGACTGAAGGAGAGAGACAGACTGAAGGGCTCCTTTCTCTGGGTGAAAAGAAGCTAGCCTCCGGTCTGTGACATAAGACACAACGCGTGTGTCAGAGGCTTGCGTTACACTTTCCAGCCATGGTTTCATTTGAATCAGGCGCGATTCCCCATATCGAGGTCTAAGATGTTTACACATCAAAAACGAGACGTTTGACTATTCCCTGAATTTTGGTCTCAATTCTACTTTAGTTCTTAAATTATCGGTCTCACCTTGTATTGTCGGTCTGGTGGCTATTTCATGACGCATACCATTTACTGTTATTGCAACAACTTCATTAGTATGTGGATCGTGCTCGAATTCAGTAATAGTCAAATCAGGGTATCTACTTGTCGGTCTCAGCAGATGCCAATTTGGCGACACCATCATTGAACTTGATACTGGAAGCACAAATATATGGATTTTTTACTAATGAATTTTTTCAACGACAGCTACATTTATTTTTTATTTTTCTGAACTAAAGAGTCCCTAGGGGTCATCCATGAACTACGTTACGAATTTGAGGGGGCAAGGGGTCACACCAAAAACTAAGAGTTGTTAACAATGTGACTGGGGGGCGGGGGTCAGTAGAAGTAGCGCTACGAACAATATAATATTGATAATAATACAATATAAAGATTTTGAATAACTTTTTTTTGTTGTTGACAGTTTTTGAACACTTAAGTTCGGGCTGAAATTAAATCCTGAAAATTGAGAAAGAGAAAAATAATTATCATCAGTTTATTCTTAAATTGATATAAATATAATTTTCATAAGATTTTTCAGAAAATTTGAGAAGATTTTTTAACCTTTCACATATGTCAAAAAAAATCTAGAAGATTTAAAAAAAATGTATTTATAGGATTTTACAAAATATTAGAACAAATTCAAGACTTTTTAAAAGATATGTATGAGTTTATATATAACAGTTTAACTTGATAAATTTTTAGCAGAAAAAGTTTGAAATTAGGAATAAAATGCTAAACCATTTGAATTTTAGTGCGGTCAAAATGAAGCTTCCTAAAAGCTTAACTCTTTCAGATTGGATCATTATTAAACAGAAGTTTTAGGGATAGAATAATATCATGTATCGGAAATAATAAGAGCATGAAATACAAAAATTGAACATTTTGAAGCCCAAAAACGAAAAACTGTAAAATTGAGCGAATCACATATCAAAGCATCTTTGGGCCTTACATGTTTTAATATAGAAGGTTTTAATAACACTAGGTAACAAGATTTTGTTTATCATCAGTTGATGGGACATTTCAGTATGTTTTTTCCCGTAGAATATAAGCCTGAAGGCAAAAACGTTCTATTTTTTCGCGTTTTCCGAAAAACAGGTTTGAAAAGTAAAAAAAACTAATAGCTGTCTTTGAAACCATATATCGCACAAACCAGAAATGCTAAAAGTTCTTAGTAGGGCTGAAATAGAAGTCTGATGCATGTACTATGGCCATATGTTTTCGAAAATTACCTTACGTTTTTTAACGTTTTTGTACTTGCACAATATGATTTTTTCATTTTTTACGTGATATTGAACATTAAATCTTGAACATCTACGAGAATATTTATGCTGCGGAAAATATAAAGTTAGCTTCAGGATCATCGCTTCAGAATACATAAAGAAATACCCTAAAAATCGGATAAACATGAATTTCATATAATTCTGTAATTTAGTGGTAAAAGTTATGGCAAATTATTAAAATTTTTGTAACACCAGTTAACAATATTTTGATTATCATCAATTGTTGGGACATTTCAGTATGGCTTTTTTCAAAGCGGAAAAAAATGGTTTAAAAATTAAAATTTTGTAACTTTGTGTAATTGCGTATTTCAAACTTTAGCTCAATAGATTCAACTTTATTATTCTGAAGAGTATGTAATATTTTGCATTTAGATTTGAGATCTATATTGTATTGTGTATACTCACCACCAAATTGCAGAATAACCCCGATGGTAAGAGGCAGAGCGCTGATGGAAATCTTCATTTTTACAGAAAGATTTTCTGAACCGTGAGTGAGACTGTTTGAAAATATTCACGGCTATATATAAACCGATTGCTATCGGTGATTTTTACATACAAAACCTTCAGAATTATGAAAACTTCCAATGTGCGTCGACTACGTGGAAGAAGCGTTATGAAATCTTTTAATCTAGAACAAACTGTTAAAATTGAATACCTCATTTCCTAGACCCTGGACTCCGTTCTTCTACAAATAAAATATAGGTGTTTTCATATCTCAAGTACAAATTATCATCAGTACAATCAACGGCACTTGTAAAATCAATATTTGCCAATTTATCGTCAAACTATAGATTTGTGAAATCAAAGTTAACTAATTTCAACCAAAAATATTTCTAATAAATTATATCAGAAAATTTTGTCTATAAAGCACAATATGTAAATTTTTGTAATTTATTTTAAAAATTAATTTTGAACATTCTCAAACTTCGCGGGATTATATTATACCAACAATATCCCATACCTAGAAATTTTCTAGAATCGGCAGAACACTGTGCGTGCTACGCCCGCACTAATGACTCTTTCTCTTTTGTTTGTTAAATGTTATTAATAATTACTTCTACCAATCTGTATTAAAATCTGTTCAAAATTTTAGAGAATAAATCAAATGCATGCAGATTAAATAAGTCCTGTGATGATTAAATATTACAGTTTATTTTGCACACTGCAAAATACAGAGAAATGAAAATGTATCGATACTTTTATTACGAAAGTATATCTACTTTATGTTATTAATCAATTTAATTCTTTTCATCTTATACTTAAATTTACACATGAAATTAAAAGCAATAATTATATTCCTTTTTCAAACGTTGAAGTTATAAAAAATGACTCAGGTGATATAATTACAGATTGGTATCTTAAAGATATTTATTCTGGCAGATATTAAAATTTTTTTTCTAACCATCCAATGCAACACAAAAAAACTCTTTATATAAATAATTATCCAATAGAATTTATCCAAACACATATTAATAATACAATTAAAACAAATAAAGATTCTTTATTTTAACAAACTGATATAAATATAGTTAGGAATTCAATTTTTGAACCAACAGTGTCTATTTCTTATCATGGAAACTTATCGTTTGAAATTAAAAAGATGTGATATGATTTTAATATCACAACAAATTTTAGAATTGATTTAAAACTTGATGAATTTATCAAATTAATTAAAAAATTAACTTACTGATGTAGTATATAAAATTCAATGTTTGAATTGTGACAAATGTTATGTTGGACATTTAATTTATTGGGAAAATGTTACAGTTTTACACCATGAACCTAATGAATTTTGAATAATAATAGCATAAATGTTCTTTATCAAGAAAAATAGTAATAATTGCTTCAATATAATTTCAGATCTTAATAATTATAGTCCAATACATAAAATAATCTTGGATTCTGTAATTTAAAAAATTAATAAAATTTGAATTTTGTAACTAATTAAATAAAAAGAATATAAAATTAATATGTGAAATTTTTAACTAATTTAACTATGTTCTTATTGTAATCTTACCTAACTCTTAATTTGAGAAAAACAAATTCAAACAAATTTCTCTATTCTTCAAATTGACAACTGAACTAAACTACTTTGTTAAAAATTTATTTTATTTGTTAATGATCCATCATTTTAGTTGCACAATCTTTTCGTTCGTTCAAAATTTTACTATTTTGTTAAGATTTTTTTAAATTATCTTTTTGAATGGAAATTCAACTATTTTATGTATGTTTGAACATTTATCTTCTTCAATTGAAAATTAAACTATTTAGTGGAAAATTTCTTTATTTTATTGAAACTTTTTCTTTTGTGGTAGAAAATTAATCTCCTTGCTGACTAATTCACCTTCTTTATTGAAAATTCAGGTACTTTAGATTTAATGCTTTGACGATGATTTATTATAATAAATTTAAAATTTAAAGCTTTTTCGGGTTTCATTCGTGTGCGAAACTACGAATCTTGCCGAAAATTCGTGAACATTGCAGTTCACTTCTTCAGGGCTGACCTGAAACTAAAGTTTCAAGTTATGTTGTTCTTATATATGTATTCTCTACGATACCTGTGATTGGCCTGAGCGCCCCATGGAGGGGACTGGTCGAACTTGATTGGCCAATCAAGTCTTTTTTAAGAAACCCGGAAGGGTAGGAAAGCCAAATCGGATTGGTATTATATCCATTGTCTCTATTGATGTTACTAGGGTGATTTAAGATTTCGCTTGCTTCTCTATGTTTTCTTGAAAAAATATTGTACCTTTTTGCGATGACGGTTGTTTTGTCAAATAAAATGCTATGTCTGGTTTCGATATGATGCTCAGCTAGTGCTGATTGCGTGAAATGTTTTAGCCTGACTTTACCCTCATGTTCCTTTACACTTTGGCTCACCGCTCTCCCGGTATCTCCAATATAGACTTTGCCACAAGAACAAGGAATTTTATATACTCTCGGATCACTGAGAGTTGCCTTTTCATCTTTAGCGTCGTTTAGAAGTTGTCCTATTTTCGCAGGTGGTTTAAATATGGTTTGGATGTTGTGTCTGTTGAGAATTCTTCCTATTTTGTTCTGTGATACCTTGAATGTAGTACCCACATCTTATAGCACTTCAGATAACGTATTCTAGCGCCTTTTGCGGAAAACCTTTATAACATAGGTTTTGGAGTTGGTTTTCAACAGTTTCAAATTTTCTCATAAGAGGCGCTACAATACTTTATTTGGTATGCTGTGGGTATGCTATAGAAAGTGGGTACGGAAAAATGAGGGGTATCCTTATATTAGAGGTGGATCTCCTTATACTACTTAGATGGCCGCCGGCAATACAAATGAATTTTTTTTGCCCATGTGCACTATTTGCATAAAAAAAAACTAATTTGGTTTTCAAAATTAATTAATTAATTTTAAAATTAATAAAATTTAGGACCAGACCCACCTTTCTTAGTGCTTCTTATTTTATTACCCCAAATTTTCAACTCGATGTGGCTATTCGTGTGAAAATAAGTTTACAAATAAAAAAAGATTCGGTAAGGTAGGAATCCGGTCACGTGACCCACTCGTCATTTGGCCTTAATACATCTTTTTTGGTCAGAAATTCAACCACTTGTTTGAACTTGGGTTACTTTGTTAAAAATTAATTTTTTGGTTGAAAATTCATCTGTTTGGTTAAAATGTAACCATTATATTAATAAAAAATTATTCGTCTAGTTTAAAAAATCATCTTTTTTGGTTAAAATGCAACTGTTTGGTGAAAAATTAATCTGTTTTGGTAGAGAATTCATTACTTTGTTGAAAATTCTACTTTTTTGGTTGAATTCAACTGTTTTTTATTGCAAATTAAAATCTCTTTTGGTTGGAATATCAGCAACATATTGCTTATTTCGTGAAAGATTCGTCTTTTTTAGTTAAAAATTCAACTGCTTCTTTGAAAGATAAATTAATTTGCTAAAAATACAGTTTTTTGTGGAACTTGAATATTTTTGTTATTTTTTCAAAATCCTGTTGAGTTTTTTTTAACAATTTTTTTAACAATTTCATTATGTACAAAATTTTCTTATAAAATCATTATCAGCACCTCTGAGCAAGAATAAAATTTTTTTCCGTTCCCAGTTTTTTTGAAGTATAAACCTTTCGCAATTTACAGCGTTACAAACAAATGCTTTTTTAACAAAATGCTCCAAAAATCTTAAAACTTGGACGTTATCGATATCGAGATTAGATCTCTTGATAGCAAAATGAAATCTTCTGATCAAATAAAATCTTCTAACCATGAAGTGTTGTTAAAAAATTGTTATTTTGAAGAGGAAAAATCGTCTAAACATTTATACAAAATCATTTGGGCCAACCAGTGTTATCATTTGTCGTAAAACGTTTTCAAAGCCTATACCTATCATTAATAACATTCTTTATTCTTCATCAACTTTGTTGCTGCACATTGCTGTTTTAGCCCATAGTAAAGGCACAGTGTGATTGCCGTACCGATCTGTCGTTCTTGAATAAATGCACGCGCCCTATGCATCTTCTGATGCATTGTTGAAACCGTGCAGTTGTATGGTAACTGGATTATTGCAAAGATCCCATCTTCTGACGGAAATCTCATTTACCTTAATTAATTGATGACTGAAATTATTCCAAATAGTGTGTAGATTTTGTGACAGGGCTTCATCCCAATCAATCTGCAATTCCCAAAATTCTTGAATAATTATCTTAGCCCTGACAACGACCGGTCAGACTAGACCTAAAGGGTGGAAGATTTGCGCTACCGTTGACAAATTTTCCTTTTTGTGATTCTTTCTGGAGGAATTTCTTGAACTGAGTAGCGTAATGTGTCGAGCGTAGAATTCCATAAAATTCCAAGAAGTTAAGGATCTTTATCACCCTGAATCAATTTTTCAGATGGTGCATGTTGATTGTTTGCAAGCATTCGGGGATCGTTGCATGCCCATTTACGTGATTCAGAAGGAGGAGAATAGAAAAAAGGTCACTTCAAAAGACAGATCCGACAGATTGAACCTCATTGAGTGAACGTCCGGCCGAGGTCTAGGCGGAGCCATCGAACACTACACGGACTTTGGTCATGGTACTGCTTTCCTTAAAAACCGCTTGATGTGGGAGATGAAAAATTGGTCCACGTGAGTTTATTTGCTCTGAAGGTATTCTTTGCATATGTCCTTGTGCTTCATAATCGTCCACGACTTCAATATAGCTTTTCATCAGTAGTGGCTGCTTGCTCAGCTTCCGCTCTATCGAGATAAGACATTTTTGTGCTATATAGAGCGAGTTTCCGAGCTCTGATGCTTCAGACTTTAGAGGAAGAGAGACGACGAATCTTCCCTGATTGTCACGTTTAGTTGTAGGTTAAAAATCATGCTCACAGTCGTTGTGTGATTCTAGGTCTGGATACAGTTTCCTTGAAAATATGTTTTCGATTTCCCAGAATCGCGTAACGTCATCATGCAGCTGCTGGTTGATAATAAGATTGCAACTTAACTTTCGTTTCACCTTTGAGGATGGAAGTTCCATGGGCCCGGCTACTATCCATCCCAATTGGGTCTTTTGGATAATCAGCTGATCGTCGCGTAGTTGTATTTGACCTACGCATAAGAGCTGCCAAAATTAACCAGCGCTAATCAAGAGTTTGACAGATCGTATTTTCGCAAAATAAGGATGAGCCAATTCGATTCCTTTTGGAATTTTGAAGTCTTGGCGACCAAGCGATATATTTTGCATGTCATCCGTAATTTCAGAGGTAAGGAAGCAAGTGACACTCGTGGTCAATGCGGTGCACGTGGATTGAATTGTAGCATTGATTCGATGTCGCGGTTCCTGGGTTGTTTTACTGACACCTGAAATTGAAGTGTCTGAGTCCGATACTGGCAATTTAAGACGTTGACATAATTCACGCGTTATGACATTCCACACGATTGCAGCACCTAACATAACGTGATCGCTCTCATTAGAATTTGTTAAGAGTGAGGCCTTGGCTACTATGTCGCGTTTCGTTTCGAATTTGGTTCATCAAACTCGGCAGCATCTTTCGTGGTGCGTTTGAGGTGTAGTAACGTGTTATGCTTTCCTGGGCCTTTGCTATACACGTACCGAGGCTGCTTTGCTTATTCCGATTTCTAGGATATAAACAATTAAAACAAACGCGAAGACGCGATGCTTCTTGTATTCTAGACGGTATTAAAAGATTGTGATTTCGCGCCTTCAGAATACGTGTTTTTTTTTGCTATTATTATTACTGGAACTATTTGCATCCTGTTTCTCGACAACGAATGTTTTCCCCATTCGCGTTTTGTGAATTGGTCGATCTTCGTCGTTAATAAATTAATAATCATCATATACCAAATATCGGTTTGCTCTCCTAATGATTTGAGTGCTAGCAAGTGATTACTCGTGTCGTCGATCAGCTGTCTCAAAGATACGTAAGACGGTTTCGTAATGGGATTTAAAGCGAATACTGATTTCGTGTGATAGAGGATCAGTGAGAGTGAATCCTCATACCGGTCAATTAATCCCTATCATGGTAATTCATAATTTAAGTCTGAGACGCCGAGCGATTGAATGACAAGAGCCGATACAATTGAAAGTCGCGAATTTTCATTAATGAATGACTTAAAGGTTTCGCAGGATGGTAGCCAGTCTTTACATAAACCATCAAATTTCGGCAGCATGATTGTAGGAAGTTTGAGACTAAGCGAATCGATTGATGAAGGATTGCAGACACAAACAGAAGTCTCATTACCGGACGATGTATCTGATTGATTATTTTGAATTCACATCGCAGAGTGCACCTCGCATTGCTCAATAAAATCCTTCACTTTAGTAAGAATGTTAATGTATGTGGTTTTGAACTCTTCGCGATCCTCTGCTTGTGCTCACTCGTAATTTCATCATTGATAACCAATTGTTCAATTGCAGTTTGTGCGATATCATATTTTTCGTAAAGAGTTTCGAAGTTCTGTAGTCGCGCTGGTAATGAACCTACACGGGACTTCCTACCATGTTCAGCGAAGAAATTTTTAAATCGCGTTAATGCCGCTTCGATTGGCACTCGTTTTGACTTCAACTTAATTAATTCTGTCATTTTTTACGCAAGTTGAAAGTTTGAATTCAAGGAAATGAAAAAATGGACTTGGACACTCACCGAAATAAAGAAATGTATTGCTGTAGATTCAGCTCCTCTCTTGATCTCTGGGCTCGGGATTAGTTTGTAGTTAAGACCACTCCATGTGCTTGAAGTCCAAAATATTCATTTTTTATCATCCTCATTGTAGTCACTTGTTCAACAATTGTCACTTGTCCACCACTTGGTCACTCAAACCAAGTTCCATTTTGTCCCACTAGAGTTTCACTTTAAATCAGAAATCACTTCACATTTTAGTACCGCGTTAAGTTTCATTTAAAGTTCACTGCAAGTTAACAAAAATATCCGTTTCGAAGGAACATGTTTTGTTTATTAAAAGTTATTAATAATTACTTCTACTTAACTGTATTAAGTTCTGTTCAAAATTTTGCAGAAAAAATCAAATACATGCAGATTAAATAAGTCCTGTGATGATTAAATTTCATTTTATTTTCAACACTATAAAATACAGAGAAATGAAAATGTATCCAGAAATTATAGACGGTCTAGCAAAAAAAAACTCTTTATCACGGTGACAATAATAATGAATTAGTTAGTCTTTTGCCGAGCGCGTCTCACAGATTACTATTCCTGCAGCCCATTCTACCCCAGGGCCTTTCCAGGATCAGTCCCTGGTTGCCCTGTTACCACTTTATGTTTCAAATTTATGAAAATTTTGGAAATGAGTGGCAACGTCATACTAATCAGAAAAGTGCTCCTTGAGCCAGGGTCACAGCATCAGTCGGGTAATTGTACATCGGCAAGACAATGAGACTGACCCCCAAACCGGTGACGTATCCCAAAGATTTAGCCTTAGTACAATAATGTAATTTCAGCTCACGACAGAAACGTGCTTTCTATCGATTTCCTTTGCTCAAGAAGAACTTTAATGATATTCTAAAGTTGAGAAAGTTGACAAAATCGTGGAAATAGCCTAAATAATATACTTTCAGCTTTTTATTTGTATGATTCACCTCTTTGGTTGAGAATTTAACTCTTTTGTTTAAAATTTTCTTTTTTTTGAATGAAAATTAATTTTTTCATCTAAAAATTTGAAGCTGATTTTCCCCGTCATCTTGCAAAATCTTAATCAGTAAAATTTCACTAATTAAAAATGAAATTCTACTAATTCATTTTTAGAAATGTGAGCAAATAAAGATTAATGAAAAATTACTTATTAAATTATTTTAAATATTGAATAATTTGATAGTGGAAAACAACTATAATTTATAATTACTTATGATTGAAAAATGAGTAGGAAACATTATGAATCTTATAAACTGCACGTCACCTCCACAGAAACATTTTGAATTCAAAAAATTTGAAGCTCATGTACATAGGAGTAATATTTTTCCAGATTCAAGCTCTCAAATAAAGATTGAATAACTTTGTGTGGCTTTCATCTTGAAACAAATTGAAATTTTAATTGTCTTCCATTTGCAGATGTTATAAGAAATAGAAACTTCAAGTAAAATGTGGCAAATTGGGAATGAGCCACTTAGATTGTAAATCTAGTCATCGGCAATAATCCTGTTTTTGAGTTATACATTATTTCAATGAAAAAAAATATTCATATTTTAAAATTTTCCTTTTGTAATTCTAATAAGTGGAAAGCGTTTTTTTTTGACTGCGTGCCGACACTTGATATTTGAATGATAAGAACAAGTTTTTAATATGAACTGTATACTAATAGAAAATACTTGTTGACCATCTGTGAATAAGTTCATCAAGTTTTGTTCATTTTTCGAATTTTAAAACGGAAAAAATAAAAACTTCAAATGTGTCACATTACAAACTGGTACATGGCAAATAGGAGAAAATTGGAATTTATCTTTCACAGGTTTTCAGAATCGGCTTTGCGTAGCGACTAAAAATGAAATTTCAATTATTTTGCAAAAATAAAGAATTTCTTCCGAAATATAAGAATTCTCAACAAGAGTTTGATAAAAAGCGCCAGTTTGTAATATTTTCAGCTTGATTAAAATAATAAGAAGGTAATATTCTGAAACCTGTAAATAAGATACGTCACCTCGACCAGCTTAACGTTCTTACTACAAGTCAATGTTTCAAAAAAGTGAAAAACAAAAATTATTTATACACTTAATCTATCACACCTTACCCTTCATACTCTAGAAAGAATTATGAAGTTCACGTGTACTTTTTTTATATCGAAAAAAAATCTCAAGGTCAAAAAAGCGTACGGAGTAGGGTGGTCCAAAAATATATTGACATTCTTTTTTCCTGCCGGAGGGCGATGATCATCCGAATTTTGTTTCAAATCAACAAGAACAAAAGCATTTTTTTTTTCGAAATTTCGATTCAAGTTTTTAGAATAATTTTTGAGGGCTTGGAAAAATGTTACATTTATGATGTTAAATTATTGTTAAAGTTCGAAGACTGGTAGAGGAATTTTCAGCGAAGCCTTCTATGTACCATTCCTATGAGTTTGGGAGCGTTCACATATTATGTAACATTTAAAAAGGGGGGGGTCGTTCTTCGTGACGGTTTGTTATGTGTGGAGGGGGGGGGGGGGGTATTTTCGACTCGATAATGTATCATTTTCAATTGCATGTCCTATCTGCAGAAAAAAAAAACAATATTAACCTGATTGGTTGCGACACTGCATGAATATAGCGTTTAGTGACTTTTTAGTTTGTTTATTATTTTTAATAATTCGGAAAAAATTCAGAAACTTTTTAATAATTATGAGAGATTTAAGAAGATTAAATTTTCTTCAAGATTTATTTGAAAAGAATAATTTTAAGTTTTAAAGATTTCAAAGTATGTGAAAAAAAGAATATCGAAGAGTTTGAGACCATTTTTTTAAATTTTTCAGGATTTAAATAATTTTTAGATAAACTGAATTTTGCAGGGTATCAAGGGAATGAAAAAAATGTTGTTAAGAGCTATGGCAAAATGACAAATGATTATTTTTTTATGAATTCTCAGAGGAAAATAATAATAATAATAAAAGGCGTAGGGATGTGGCGACCCCATCGCC
>CAKNYM010052678.1:204890-227572 GCA_932195095.1 Andricus curvator | reverse complement strand
TGACACAGAAAAAACAGAAAGTGATAACTGAAGAGCGTTGCAGGGTCGATAAGTATACTTGTGATATTCAATAACTGTATTTATTCCATAAATTTTTCAAGGATTGAAATTACTTTTTAAATAATATGCAACGTTAAAGTTATTTCTCATTTTATCGAAAATAACAAATCTTAAAAATAAATGATTCATAACTCGATAAAGTATTTCCTTCCCCAAACACAGAATTTCGTAAATTTTTTCACCTACCTAAAACATAAGAAATACATTTTTTTTACTTTACTCAGTTTTTTGGCTAGATTTCAAGATATTCTAATGAAGCTTATTATTTGTTCATCTGGAATATCATTAAAATTCTTTGAAAATTATAAAAACAATTTAGAAAAGGTAAAGTCGATTCACCTACTATTGAGAAATTTGAATAAAACTTAGAAAAATCTTTTTCCTAAAGGAAAATACGTGTTAAACTTCATGGGGCTTGCGAAACTTCTAAATATCATTTAAAAAAATATTTTGTTGTGGCTGTGAACGAATTTATAGGCGTTTTGCATGAAAATTCAAAAAAACTTTTACATTACCTGGAAAATCTGGAAACCCTGAAATTGCCAGAGAATTTTATTGAGAGCGTGCTTAATCTTCTTGGTTGAAAATTCATAATTTTTGCAAATTCAGCAGTTTGTCTATAATTTTTTCTGTATTTTGAATGACAAATAGTTGCGGTTGTTTTCTGTAATTTTTAACATTGCTTTGGATTTTTAGTTATAAACAATGGAGAGAATCATTTTTTAAACAATATCTTTATGTCAATATACTTTGTTAAAATAAAACAGATATTTGAAATAGGAAGTCATCATGGCACCAATGACCCTAGCAGTTGATGCGACTATAAACATTCAATTAATAAAAAGAAAATACGATATTTGAAATATTTCTCAAATTTCCTATATGGATCATGTTAATATAAATTTCTCTTGAAGAAGTTACAGAGAGCCTTTTTGTTTAAATTAATATTGATATTATTTCTTTCTAAGAAAAAAGACAAAAGAAGTTGAAAATTTCAGAAAAACCCGCAACTTTCTCACATTATTCTAAAAGAAGATAGTTATAACCCATAATAAAATGTTTAAACAATTTTTTTTTTAATTTTCATTTATTATTTCTCTAAGTGAAAAGTTGACAATCAGTAACAAATTTAAAAAAAAACCGCAACTTTCTAGCATTAATATAGCTGAAAGTAGTTATAAATAATAATTTGTTTGAAGATCCTTTTTGGTAAATTTCTAAAAATATTACCTTGCTAGAAGTAAAAAGTTGACACAAAGTTAAAAATTGCAGAAAAAACTGCAATAATCATGCGCTAATATAGAAGAAGATAGTTATAAACAATAATAATGTATTTAAACATCTATGTTTCCCAATTTATATTAATTATTACCTCACTTTAAGTGAAAAGTGAAACAAAACAGATTTTTTTTAAAAACACAACTTTCTATCACTATTCATAGAGAATATCATAAACACTAATAATAAACTGTTTGAACCATTTTTTAAAAACTTGAATTCATTTTTACGTCAGTCTAATTGAAAAGTGGACCAAAAGGAGAAAATGTCAGAAAAACATAAATTTTCTAGCATTATTCTATAAGAATATTATTATAAATAATAATAAATTGTTGAAACAATTACCTCTGATGAAATTCATTGATTATTGCCTCGATCTAACTGAGAAGTTATATACAAGTAGAAAATTCGGAAAATAACCGCGACTTTCCAACTATTCTAAGAGAGAATTGCTAAATATAATAGTAATCTGTTTAAACAATTTATCTTGGACCCGATCTAAAACAGACTTATAGGGTGATATTCAAAAAGTTATTATTTATTAGTATTTTATAGCTAATTGAGAAGAGAATTTTTTTTAAGTTTTTAAAAGAATTTTTTAAAAGTTGAGTTCCAACTTGAGTCACCTAATTTTGACGATTCTGAATAAAATGTACAAAAACGCCGTTTTTCCTTATCGGAAATACTCGTTGAACTTCATGGGGCTTGAGGAAACTCTAAGTATCATTAAAAAAACGCATTTATTTTTTTGAACTCAGTGTCTGTCCTACGTGGAAAATCTAGAATTATCAGGAAATTTTCCTGAGCGTGCTCAATCTTTTTTAAATTACAATATAAAATTAAATGACCATCATTCTTCATTCATAAAAGTAGCTTTAAATATTTTTATATTTCACTATTTTGTGAAAAATTCGTTTTTTGTTGTTAATAAATTGATTTTTTTTTCAAGCTGAAAACTTACCTATTTTATTTTTGGTTAACAATTCAACTATTTGGTTGAGAATTAATGTATTTTGTTAGAAAATCGTCCTTTTGGTAGAAAATTAATATTTTTGGTTGAAAATTCATCTATCTGTTTGAAAATACAAAATTTTCACTTGAAATGTTGTGAATTTGAAGTGGTTTGAATTGAAATTTAATATAATACGTACATTTATTTTACCTATACCATATACTCACTGAATTTTAAGTATAAGAAGATAAAATAAAAATTTGTTTCAATTATTATTTCAATATATGAAAGGGAGTAATGTGCGGAGGGGTACAGATTTTCAGATTGATCTAGAATTCCCGTGTTACTTATTTAAATAGCACGTTCGTTCCGCAAAACTGCTTCGACCCAGCTTGCTGATCAATCTCTCTAGCTATCACCCCAACTGAAGAGCTTCACCAAATCGTCATGTGAAGCTCCCCACTCGAGCCCATTACTATCCAAGGTATTTTTTTCAGGCGTCATTCACTCTACTAACACTCTTCTTCTAAACTATTTGTCGTCACACTTTTCTGTCCTGGCATACCTCTCTAGCTTACTTCACGTCCATGCCTTTTTTATGCAAGCTCTCGTGTTTATATCGCTTCTTATGTCTCTTCGAATTAGGGTTTCATTTACACATTCTAACCATCCTTTCCGCGGTCTGACTCTGGGCACACTGCCATGGAGTTAAGCTCGATACACTTGTTTCGTTAGTCGTTCATTTTTCATTCACTCAACATGCTCGAACCATCTCAAAGAATTTCTTTCACACATATCAACTAGTGTCTCCTCTATACCACATTCTTTGAGGATTATCTCATTACTCAATTTGTCTATCAGCGTTTTGCCGCATATCACGCGCAGGAATTTCATGTTAATCGCGTTAATTTTACTCGTGTCCTTTCCCTGATAGGCCCACGTCTGTTTTTAGAATTATTTAATTAATTGGTGGTAATAATATATTTAAAATTATCGTGTAATATCATTTTTCAAAACGTCATATATTTAACATATTTATTGACTCCATAGAAACTAAAAAAAACTGGTTTTGTATATACAACCTGGCTAAAACTCATAGAACTTCTCCACTCCTTATTTTTTAGGGTTTTGTAGCCTCGGGTCAAAACCCTTATAGTTTCGAACTAGTGTCCGTCCTTTGGTCGTATAAACCAATATGGATATATAGCACGAAACTGACAGAGGACCAAATGTTGACAAAGGGCCCAATATGGACATAAGGTACGTCCAATATGGACATAGAGCTCAAATTTCCTTATAAATTTAAATTAAATTTTCAAGTTATATTTGGTAAGAAGAATTAATTTTTTCAAAGATTTTTTTCAATAAAAAAAAAATTTTGTTCAAGATGCTATTAAGACTCGATAAACATCTCTCACGTAGGTTCGGTTGGCTGATAAGTTGAGTTTTCTACGTTTCAACAAAATTTTATATGTTTAAGAGAATAACTGTGTGTTGTATCAAACAATTTTTACAGGCGGCTTTGTAGGTCTTCCTAAAAGCCAGTGATATCTGCCCCGGGCTTGAGAAGCTTGTGGGGTGGGGATATATACAGTGCGTAGGGGGGAAGGTAGGATCAGTACACCAGTATCGTTGTACGATTATGTAGGAAGGGTTTGATGGGAGGGTCTGAAGTGGGCCTTGCTTGTTAGGTCGCGGTGGTCGGGGGCGGTATTTCCCTTTGACCTCAAAGCAAGCCAAGCGTCCAGATGGTTCATATCCTGAGGGACGTTGCGTTGGCTAGTGGGCGGTGGCAAGGGGACCCTTTTGATATCACCCTTGATGAGGCGCTGCCAAGCGGACAAACCATCCATCTATTTAACGGAGTGACAGTCACCAAAATTAGGGCGACGAGTGCGTAATTTGTTTGAAAACATTTTCTGTTGGGTGCGGGGGGGGGGGGGGGGAGGAAGATGAAATAAAAGAAGGGATACGGATGAAGGCCCGAGGATCTAGACGGGGTGGCTACCCTAAGCGAGCTCACGAACTCGGAGGGGGTAATTTGGTGAGGGGTCACCCGGTGGTGGTCTTTTCTTTTTTAGAGAACGAAAGCGCAAGGCGAAATGATGACGAACCTACGACCTAGAACTGGAGATTGCACCTTGAAGAGTCGACTCCCCGGAAGCGTTTCGAAAGTGGAGATTGCGGTGAACCTAACAGCTAGTGAAGCGGCTCGAGCTTCATCCGCAATATGAGGAGACCCTGAAGACGGTAGGGCTCGTATTTCGATGAATTCGCTTGGCGAAGGCAGCTTGATCGAAGGTGGTGCGCGCAACGCCCAGGGGCTCGGCGGTGAATCGTAGCAGTCTACGCAGCGAGCAGAACTGCTGGTGGAAGGTCCTGATGACTGACTACCGCGAGTGAGATTAACCGGCAGAAATGTATGACGCGTCTCGTGATGAAATAGAGGCACCCTTAACAAAATGGGCACTGCTCTATTGCTCGCGGGTTTCCGGCGGCACGGATCGCGATTCCGGTCCCTTCCCCGACGAATCTCCAGGAGGTTCCAACCTCCTTCCTGGAAAAAAACTTGCGCCTCTGGATCGTAAGCCGGTACGACTACTCGAACGGTCTCCTGCTCGGCGGCCCGTTGAACGGCGGCGACCTGACGCGCCCGCTATTCTTGAGCGGTCCGACGTGCCCGTTCCTCTTTGGCGGCCTGACGAGCTCGCTCCTCTTCGGCCCAGCGGCGTGCCCATTTCTCGGCGGCTCAACGCGCGCGTGATTCAGCTACTAAACGTACTCGTCCTTCTGCTGCTCGTTGGGCCTCAATAGCCCGACGTTCCCGCTCCTCTGCTAAAACGTCAATCTCGGAGTCTGCGGCGATGATTGAATGAGATAAGTAGTCCCCGAGGACACACAGACGGTGAGACGGTGTGTGCAAAGTTTCCGGAAATACCTTTCAATAGAGGTGGTGCCAACCAGAAAAATGGCCAGCCTCTTTTTCTTGAAAAATATCTCCGCCGATGCGCTGAGGACCCACGTTAGTATGCCAATCTCGCGTGGCTCGAAAAATCGCACGGCCACCGCACTGTACTTAACTGTCACTCACTCACAAAATATAGCTGAGAAGTTAAAACTCGAACACAAAACTAAATGAAAGTTGAGAGGAAAAACCACAAAAGAAACTCGGAAACTCGGCGATGTCTAAACACGGCGAAAATTCTGACGACTCCTCGATGAGATGTCACAAAACTGCTTATTCCTTGGATGGATATTCCAAATGACCGGTAAAAAAAATAAAATAAAATAAAACTGAATGTACTGAGGAATTAGACGCGACGGATGAAGTAAAATGAGCTGGAGCGGAAGCCTTGTAGTTGTGTAAGTTAGTTTATTGTCAAGAGAGAAGAGAAGGCAGAGCGAATGCAACTGACAAACTCGAAAATCGTAAAACGACTGACTTAGAACTAGACTCCTCGACTCTTGGCTGCCCGGGCACGGAGGTCTCGGTAGCAGTGGGAGCGGCAGCGAGCCCGCCGATTAGCTTAGAAACGACAACGAAGTCGCATTCGAGCGCTGTGGACAGCCATCCAGGCCTACCATTCGAGACTTCGCGCGCCGGCGGCCATATTCAACTGAAAATTAACTTAATTCCCACAACTTCAATCAACAATTTAAAAAAGTTATTGTTAATACAAATTTGTAAAATTTTAATAGCTCACTCAAAATTACCTTAACGTTAATTTCCCGCCAACGGGAAGCGGCTTAACATATTAGGACGACCTTTCGATTTTTTTTTTTTTATAACTAGCTGATTACTAGTCTAGCTATTAGATAGTCTAGGAGGGTAAGAATTTATACTAACCAGTATTTTGTAATATAGTCGATATATGTGTACATGGATTTCCATATAGACATATATTGACTTAAATTATGTTTATAAACTAGGCTGTCACAGAGGGGGTGGGGGTTATTTATTATTATCACCCTGTTTATTTGAACTCTCAGGTGGGTATAATTTGATTGTTTAATTTGGCCCGGTCCTTGCTCAAACTTCCCTTGAAATTCCCAGTCAATTCTCTAGTTTATTTAATAGTAATACCGTGATTTGTTTAATTTGGATATAATTATATTACCCTGTTAAGATCCTTTAAGTCGTGGGACAATTGGTCTCAGGGAAAGGACGGCGAGAAGAAAGAGATGGAGGGTAATAGAGTGACTAGGCGAGAAAATCGGCCGGCTAACGGAGCGTAACACGGCGGCAAAATGTGATTACGCGCGTGTTTGTTGGCTTGTTGGGAAATTTTGCGGCCATTACCGGCGGCCTTGAAGAGATAGGAGACAGCTAGGACAAAGGACGTGAGTCACTAAGGGTGAGCGAACTCGTCGTTTAAAAACATCGTAAATCGACACCTCATCTCACAGGCTCTTTACTCAAATTTTCTATCGAAAATTTAAGTGCGAAGCCGCACAGATGAGTGTTGATTTTCGGGGTGCTCAACTTGGCCAGTGGTCTTGAATACCAGAATTTGTTATGTGGACGTTTTCACATGCTGCATAGTTTGGACGAAAAATTAATTTTTTTCAAAGCATAATCGTGATTAGAACAAAAACTTAGTAAACAAATATTCTGCAGTGCATTTGTAGATTTTTGGAGGGCGAACAGTTCTTCATATTTGATGTTTGCTTATCTCGCATATTATGGTCAGAAAATGGAATTTATAATTTGTCAAAAAAAAGTATATTATTTTTAGATAAATAGGTTTTCTTCTTGTGTGTACGCTCCACGCAATACCGCTGATTTTAAGATGAGAGGCATTGAAGTCAATAACAAAATTGGTTTGCACTAAATAATAAATTTTTATTCAAAAAAACGCTACAACCAGGGTTGTCGAGCGAGATACATTGAAAGTATATTTCAAGTACTGTGACCGACAACGGTTAAACATCAGAAACGACTGACTCTTTCAATCGGGGGGAAATGAGTCGGTACTGACCGACCCACACGCTGCTGCTGATGAGTTGATAAAGAAAATACCGAAATTTATCAAACTTTACAACGCCGAATCTTGACATGCGACAAAGCCTTTCGGGCCGTCTACGTTTGAACGTGACTACCTGCTGCGTTAAAGTATTATTTAAAAGGAAATTGGAAGTGAACGTTAACTAAAAGTTGATCAAACAAAAATATGTATGATGTAATTTCTCGACAACTAGAGAAAATAATATTTAAAAAATTAAATACATTAAAGTGACAGAAACATCTAGGGATAGGAAGATGGTCGTGATGTAGGGGAAGACTTCTGCTGAATTGATCGCCCCCAGGCGACGTCGCTATTGCTCCCATAAGGACTAACCGGTTGGCAATTCTCCGTGAGTCCGTAGAAGCAAGGCTTAGGAGGTGTCAAGCGCTGGCGACTAGAACCAAGTATCCATGGTTCTCGGTATGAGGTCGCAGAACGAATGGATCTGTCGCTGAAACACGCAACCTTTATGCGGCCAAACTTGGGGAGCGCGCTGCAGCTCGGTCTGGTGGGGCGGGTAGTGCGTCATTGGTTCCCGAGTCGATGGGGCTTTGCGTGGCTTTTCCTACTTCGTGGAGATTTTTGGGGCCAACGCTCCAATCAGATCATACCTTGATCTACTGTCCTTACGTGCCGTGCCTGACACCTGCTCTCGCCTTGCTTCACGTCTATCCATCTGACGCAAGTATAATGATATTTTAATAATAACAATATAATCGTATTAAGAAATATTAATAATTATAACGCGATTTCTATACGATTATAATCCGTCATAGAGAACAATGAAATTACTATAATATAGAACAAATTTCAATTATAAATGTCGCAATTATTATAATTCTGAGTCTTTTTAGTTTAATATATAAATATATTAAATCAAAATTCAGTGCAACAATAATAATTGTGGCTTATAACCTACACTTATGCCAAACATTAAAATCGTAATTTATATTAATAATTAACTTAAAAACCTTGGGCTACTAACGACATAAAACATAATTTGAATTGTTGAGTCAAATCTGCCTTATTGAACATGCTTATTTAATTTAATTAATTCAGGGAAGGATACTTCTCAGAGATATTGATAATTGGTCAGGTTACCAATATATTACGAGGAAATCATGATAAAACTTGATGTAACTGCAAAGAGCAATGAAAATACAGAAAAAGTAGACGATTGAAAAACATATTGGCATCGATGAAGGCAAGCTTAGCTCATGGAAAACTCCATGGGTACCCGCGAGCCATTCAACATCTGCGTACACCTTAACACAGAAAAAACAAAAGGTGAAAAGTGAAGAGCGTTGCAGGGTAAAATGCTGCGGGCCATCTATTTCATTTTACCGCTACCAATCTTTAATTTTTTTTATGGAGAGTTTGCCCCCAGAATTTTTACCTGAAACTATTTTTACCTTCGGTTTTTTTTTCTGTGAACTGTCGAGTGCCCAGGTACATTCCAGAACAATAGCAGTGGACAGGCCAGGTTCGTTGAGGCAAAAATTGAGAAAAAGAATGGAGGGTTCTCAAATCTTTCTAATCTCTAAGAAGAAACTGATGAAAGCCATCATCACGATACATTCCAATAGGCGTCAAATTTAAACTTACGAAATCATTTTTTCTGGTCATGAGTATTTGAGGCAAGCCCCTTGCGCGTCTTGCTGCTGTGAGAAAAATATGTTAATTAATTTGAAGATTAAATATATATATATATATATATAGAATATATACATAGAATTTGAGCAAAGGTTGGTTAACATTAACATGTGCCTTTATAGCCCAAGCATCTGCTAGGTTTTTTATCGTTTCAACTAGGTAGGGTGCAGTTTTTTGTGGCTAAAACGGTTTATTTAGTGATCCTGATGCAAATTTTCAATTTGCGAGAGATGCGTCTATGCGTCACAGAAATTTTTTTGAAAAAAGATGAAAAAATCATGTTCGCCTATATTGACCCTTTTAATTGCATTATAGAGGAACATGTCTGGCAGACAAATCAAAAATGAAAAATCTATGAGAAAATTATGAACAAATACAACCATTTATTTTTGATAGGTAGCGGACCTACTTTTGAACGAGTTGTTGAATCAAATTAGCCGAGGGTCCCAGAATGAATATCAAAATGATCAATAACCATATTATTTAAACAAACAAATTTGAGGTATTTAGAGATTTCACATAATTGCTTAAAATTTTGTTTTTTTGAGAGTCGTCTTTTTTCGTAGAAAATTCAACGATTTGATGAAAAATTCTGTATTTTTTTTAGAATTCGTCCTTTTTGGTAACAACTTAATCTTCTGGATTGAAAATTCAACTATTGGGTTAAAAATTTATGTATTTTGTTGAAGATTCGTCTTTTTTGTTATAAAATTAATCTTCTTGATGAAAAATTCAACTATTTTGTTAAAAATATATGCATTTTGTTCAAGATTTTTCGTTTTTGGTAGAAAATTCAACTATTTAAATAAAAATGTGGGAATATTGTTCGGAATGCATATTTTGTAGTAAAAAATTATTCTTCTTTGTTAAAAATTTATATTTTTAGTTAAAAATTCAACTATTTGGTTCAAAATTCACCTTTTTGTATTTGGTAGAAAATTATTATTTGATAGAAAATTAAACTTTTTTGTGTAAAATTGGTTTATAAATTGAAAATTAATTTTTTTAAATAAAAATTTGAATACTATATTTGAGGATAAAAATGGATCTTTCTTAGTTGAAAAATTAAACTATTTCGTTGAAAATGTACGTAATTTGTTAAACATTCGCTTTGTTCTTAGCAAATGTAATTCATCTATTTAAATAAAAATTAATGTGTTTTGTTGAAGATTCGTCTTTTTGCTACAAAATTATTCTTCTTGTTTGAAAATTCATATTCTTGGGTAGAAAAGTGAACTGATTTGTAGAAAATTTGCCTTTTTGTCTTGAAAATTGAACAATTTGGTAGAAAATTTCACTATTTGGTAGAAATTAAACTGTTGTGTATCGTATTCGTTTCGTGTATCATATTTAACAATATTCTACTTCTGTATAAGAATTAATGATTCAAAGTTGAAAAATTAAACTGTTTTTGTTTGAAAATATATATGATTTGTTGAAAATTCAGCTTTTTTGTTAGAAAATTATCTTCTTAATTGAAAATTTAACCAAATTGTTCAAAATTCATGTATTCTGTTGAAGATTTTTTTTCAGTAGAAAATTCAACTATTTGATAACAAATTCCTGTATATTGTTTCTTATTTTTTGGAAAGAATTATTCCTCTTGATTAAAAATTCAACTATTTGCTTAAAAATTTGTCTTGTGTTGAAGATTTAGTTTTTTTGGTAGAAAATTATTCTTCTTGTTTACAAATTCTCCTTTTTTATAGAAAACTCGTCTGTTTGGGTTGAAAATTAACATTTCTTTGAAAATTAATTTTGTTTATAATTTCAGTAAAAAATGTATGTAATGTATGTACGAGGTAAGAAGGCTTTTCTTTATGCGAGATGCCTGGACTGCAAGTGCACTTTAATTCGAGCAAAAACTGTTTCATATCATACCCCAGGGGTGAATTCACAGAAAAGTAAGTTGGTAAGCTAAGAACTTTTGACTTAGAATTTTCTAATATTTATTCTAGATTATTTTGTAGTTATTTAAATTATCATCTTTACCACGCCTATCGTAAAACAGATCTCCTATGAATATTCCAGTCACATCTTCACTTCCTTTACGGTACAGATTACTCTGCTGAGGAATAACCTCGTCAAGACGGGATTGGTCTACATCTGGTTGTAAGAAAATACATAGTTATTAATTAATTCAAATATTTAAAAAAAATCATTAAGTTAGAACTACTCGGGATGGGGAGGATACGTGGACGCACCTAAAAGAAAAAGTGAATTTAAAAGAAAAATATAGGAAGGAGTAACTTGATATCATGGCTTATAGTAAGTGAAAGAAGATTTTTTATTAGAAAATAAATTAAATAGGTCAATATTCGTTTTCCTGTTTCTCTACTGCTTTGCACAAAAATGCACGCAATTTAACGTCTCCGACAAATAACTCGCCCACGGTTTGTTCGTTAATTAAACAAATACTAAAAAAAGGCATAAAAAGTCATAAAAGGCATAAAACCAAAAAGCATAAAAGGCTTATTTATTTGACAAAAATCTTTTCTATTATAAAAATATTCGATGAGTTAGGTCAATGTAAAAAGTGAGTTATTCATCGATTGAATTCATATTTTAAAACTTATTTTTTTACGAATAAACCAAAAAATGCACGTCCTAACTCAAACTGATCAGTTACACATTTGTAGCTCTTTTTTCGATGAGCAACTTTTGTCTATTTATTTTTTTCATAGCTTGTGTCGTCCGTCCAATAATTTAATTTTTTTATCAAATTTTCATCATAAAGAGGCGGTATTGTTTTTATGTGAAAACTGACTATCAAGGATTTCTATAAATCTCGACGTTTCGACATCCCCTAAATCCGAAAACCCCGGTTTTACGATGGTGTCTACCTGTCTGTTGTCTTTGTCGTCGTCTGTATACCGGATAACTTTTGGAAGACTGGGCGGATCGGATTTCACTTTGGCACACAGTTTTAATGGCCAAAAAGAAAGATCGAGTTCGTTAATCAGCTATTTTTGATGAAAATTCAAAAAGTTGAAGAATCTTCAAAATTTTTGAGAACATTTTTTTCAAGATTTAAAAATTATATATACGGATATTTATAGTACTCAGAAACTTGAACAATTTATCCTCATGGCTTTTGCCGATTAAAAGAAAATTATCAGAGTTATATCATTTTCAATATCCAAAAAAACAAACGAAAATGAACATTTGAAGCCAAACAACGCACGATGTAAAAATAGTCAAGGAAAGAAAAACGTTGCTTCTTGAAAGCCCTACAAGATTATCATAACAACTTTTTGAATTTTTCCAAAAAATCGAAAATTAAAATTTTTTTTGGTCAAACTATGCAAGATACGGTAAAAACTGAAAGAACAATAATTGTACACCCCAGAAAGATCTAGAAATTTATTATTAATCACATTTTAATAGGGCACGTAGTTTTTGTTTTATTCGTAAAAAATAACATTAAATATATACAAAAAATTCAATTTTTGAACAAACGATACAAGCTACGAACAAAATTATAACAAAAAAGTTATTCACCAAAACAGGAGCAACCAATTTGCTATCAATCAGTTTTTGATCCGATTCGTGATTTTTGTTTTATTCGTAAAAAACAACATTAAGAATTAAAAAATTAAATGTTGAACAAATGACACAAGCTATGAAGGAAATGAATGAACACAAGAGGAAGGGTACAACTGTACACGGAGCAACTGTGCACGAGCCCATCTGTGCACGTCGGTGTCCACTGGTACAACTGTTCACGTTGTTGGCCACAGGCACAACTGTGCACAGGCCATCTGTGCACGTCTGCATTTTCACGTGCACAGTTGGGAGTCTCCCATCTGTGCACGTCTCAAATAATACGATCAGTTTTAAAAATTGCATGTCCACGTGCACAGATGGAATACTCCCAACTTTTCACGTCATAGATGGGAGACTCCCAACTGTGCACGTCTCAATTTTCGAGGGGTGCAACTGTGCACGAATTCACGTCGAAGGCCAGTGGTACAACTGTGCACGTTGTTGGACACTGGCACAAGTGTGCACGTGCACAGACGGGACAATCCCAGCTGTGCACGTCGAGGGCCAGCGGTACAACTGTGCAAGTTGTTGGACACTGGCACAACTGTGCACGTGTAAAGTGATACGATCAGCTTTTCAACTCACAGGTCCACGTGCAGACATTAGATACTCTCAACTGTGCACGTCTACATTGATGCTCTCAGATTTTCAACTGTCAAGTTCACGTACACAGCCGGGACACTTCTAACTGTACACGTGCACCGATGGGATACTCCCTACTGGGCACGTCTCAATTAATACGATCATATTTTTCGGTTACAAGTGCACGTGCACAGTTGGGAGTCTCCCATCTGTGCACGCGCACGTTTGAGAGTCTCCAATCTGTGCACGTGAACCGTTGATAGGTTACCATCTGTGCACATCGAAATGTAGACGTGCACATATGGACCGGTGCACAGTTGTCCCTGTGTCCAACAACGTGCACAGTTGTACCAATCGCCACCGACGTGCACAGATGGGCTCGTGCACAGCTGCTCCGTGCACAGTTGTCCGTCACCCAATAGGATGCGTAGTTTTTGTTTTAATCGTAAAAAATAAGATTAAAAATAAATTAAATTTTGTGAAAAACAGCACAAGGTGCAAACAAAATTAATAGGCACAAAGTTTTTCACCCAAAAAGGATCTACAAGTTTATCATTGATAATAATTTTTAGATTGGGTGAGCAGATTTTCTTTTAATCGTAAAAAATAATAGTGAAAATAAAAAAATTGAATTTTTGGAAAAAGGACACAAGCTACAATAACATATTATTCAACAAAAATTTTCTCCTAAATTACATTTCAAAAATTTCCTTCTAACCACCCCACGGTAGGATGCGTATTTTCAGTTCAAATCGTAAAAAACAACATTGAAAATAAACCAACTAGATTTATGGAAAAACGACACAAGTTGCAATAAAATGTTTTATAACAATTTTTTTAATAGGATGCGCACTTTTTTTAATTATAAAAAGAAGACAATGAAAATACTTTTGTTTCAATACCAATGCACATTATGAATTGTAATAATATAATTTCATGGAAATGATACATTTGTCAGGACAGATATACATACAGACCGACACATTCGTAAAAACCTCTTTTTCGGGTTCACAGGGTCTCAAAACGTAGACATTTGATTAAAGCGGGGGTGTTGTCAAATTTTACACGAATCTAATACCTTCTCTTATGAGAATGTAAAAAAGCCAAAACATTTGAGACAGAATTCCCTGATTTTTAGTCTAGATTTTATTCTAGTTTTTGAATTATCGTACTCACGTTCTGATAGAATATCCTCGATTAAATAAAACCTTCTATCACAGTATATTGCCGCAAGGTTCTTATGCATATCGTACACAGGCAGAGGAGGATACCGACTAGTCCTTGGCAATCTTACTTGCGCTGGCGGCTGATTATTTGCTGGCGGCGTCAACATTTGGAAGCACAAATATATGGATTTTTTATTTATTTAATTTAATTAATTTCATTATTTTATCAATACAAACACCAAGGTTGTTAACAGGGAGTTGGGGGGGGGGGGGTCAGTGGAAGTGGTGTTACGAACTTAGATAACATTAAGTACGTTGACTGATGATAAATTTGAACAAAGTTTGTGAATTTTGCGAAAGATGGCCCTGCAATGGTACAGTTCAATAATATTTTAAGAAATTTGAAAAGCACTTTTATATTTCAGACTTTCCACTCATTTTCCGATTCACCTTTATTCCTTCTTCTCTTGTTATTTTAAAATTGTAGAAGAATTTTTTTTTATCTTCATTCAAACAATCAGAAGGCAAAGTTTTCAAATTGGAGACAGGTAAGATCACGTTTAGAATTTCACAATATGACCTTATTGTTTGATAGTGTTAAAAATGTTACACCATGGCGTCGTTTGATTAAGCTTGTCTATTTTTCACGCTTTCTATGATTATAACTTTCTAAAATTATCATACACAGTCCTGAATAAGTTCATATTTTTACTAAGAAATGAATTGTTATTCACTATTGAATTGGGAAATATGTTGACTACTCGAATTAGAAATTTTCTACGAATTGTTAGTGGCTCACTTTTCTATAATCAAATCTGTAAAATTCCACTAGCAATTAGTTACATTTTTTGAATTTTTTTATTAATCTCTGGCACAATATAAACCTTTTTACTCTCGTGACATTTTCTCGTCACGGTGAGCCAATATTTATTCACAGCCTTAAAAACAATATATTTTTCACAAATGGATGCTCCCCAGAGAGCGACAATATTCAATTTATCAAAAAAAATTATTTCGCAATAACATGCGGTTTTTTGAAACTATTCAACAACAATATATTTCTTATTGGAAATTCATCTTTTGGTGCTTATGTAGTTTGTTGAAAAGTCAACTTTTTGGTTAAAAACTTATGTATTTTGTTAAAAATGGCTTTTTTCGGGTTGAAAACTAATTTTGTAATTACATTATAATTACTTCATTGAGAAGGAACTTTTTTTTCAGAACATCATATTTTCGGTGTGAAAATTACGCTATTTTGTAGAAGATATTTAGGATTCGAGGTCGCTGAGTTCAAATCAGATATAAATATTTGAAAATTAAAAATTCAAGTACCAATATAGCAAGACATAAAAGTGAAATTTATGCTCGGTGTCAGAAGAAATGAATACAATTGTTTCAAACAAACGTTTCCAAATTATGATTGCTCTATCAGTCAAAACACAGATGAACTAACCACGAGTTGAAGTTAAAAAAAATAATAAAAAATCAATTGTTTCCAAAAATACCGTTTTTTCAACTCTATTTGAAAACTAAAAAAGACACAACTTTTTTGTAGGTGTAAAAATCTGCGCAATAAAATTTAACATCCAGATAACGCTAACATTAAAATTTAAAACTTTGTTTGGATGTCTTCAAGGGGACTTCGTTCTCGAAAGTGAAAATTTTATGTGCCCTTAATGCATACGGGCCCTCAATTAGAAAAAAATCGAGACGTTTGAGAATTCCCTGATTTTTGGTCTAAATTTTACTTTAGTTCTGAGATTTATCGGTCTCACCTTGTATTGCCGGTCTGGTGTGCAGTTCATACCGCACACCATTAACTTTTATTGCAACAACTCTATTAGTATGTGGATCGTGCTGGAATTCAGAAATACTCAAATCAGGGTACCCCCGTGATATAACGAGCGGATTATCAGCTGGCGATGACGTCATCATTGAACTTGATACTGGAAGCACAAATATATGGATTTTTTATTAATAAATTTTTTCAACGAAAACTACATTTATTTTTAATTTTTTTAAACTAAAGTGTACCTAGGGGTCGCCCATAAACTACGTTACGAATTTGAGGGGGGTGGGGTTCACGCCAAAAACTAAGGTTGTTAACAGGGTGGTTGGATGGTGGTGATCTGCGGAAGTAACGCTACGAACCTAGATAACATTTACACGGAAAAAATTTATCCGTAAAAAAGTCAAGAACTAGTAGGTAGGTCTCGGATATGAAAAAAATTCATCCGACATTGACGTATTTTCGTAAATAATCTGCGAACTTTGGGACGGAATTGACGAACTCGATGTGAAAATTCTAAAACGGTTCATCACTTTTTTTACGTGAATAATTACAAAAACATTACGAGTGCTTGGGAAAAGATTCTCAGAGCACTCACGAGCTTGCCCGACAAATCTGGGAACTTGAAAGTAGGTTCGCCTGTACGTGGCTTGCACACACGCCCGCATAAACTCGCGGTGCGTGTTGCGCTCGCATGTGTGATTCGAGCTCGTCGGATGAGTGGATAGAAGTTTTGTAATACGTATTTTGTTTGGCCTCGATGGCTGCGCGTGTTCACGCACTCCTGGTTTATGTTTAGAAACTGGTGAGTCAGCAGTCTTTGAGGGTTCGAATCTTCTGAGATGCGAAGTTATAAATTGATATAAATTAAATAGCACAAATAAAATTTTTCCTCTTTATATTTCAGTCTGAAATTTTGAGGAACTGTTCGTAGGAAATTCGAACTGTTCGTAAAAAACTTTGAAATTTATCCACAAATTTCTCATAGAAATAAGGATGTAATGTTCCATTTTTTTATCTCGTAACCGAGACCTAGCTACAAGTTTGTGACATTTTCACGGATAATTTTTTTTTGTTCAAGCAGCTTCCCTTTTTCCCCTTTTTATCGTTTTTTCTTGAATCTGAATTGAATGAATAGAAACCATTAAGAAAATCCAACTATTTTTGACTGAAAAGTCTACTATATTTCATTTTTGATTCAGAATTCATCTTGTTTTGTTAGAACTTCTACTATTTGGTTGAAAATTAATCTATTTTGTTGGGAATGCAAGCTTGTCATCAAGTCATCTTTTTTGGTCAGAAATTCAACTACTTGGGGAGCGTTCACATATCATGAAACAATATTTTATACCTTTGCAACCACCCTAACCCCCTCATACACCATGTAACAGACCGTAACATTTTCGAAGTATTATCAGTTTGTTTTTAAATTGATACAAATATAATTTTTATAAGATTCTTGAGAGAATTAAAAAAGATTTTGGATCTGTCAGATCTGTCAAAAAAGAATCTAGAAGATTTCAAAGGAAATTTTTTTTCTTTATAGGATTTTACCAAATATTAGGAAAAAATCGAGACTTTTTAAAAGAGAATGTTTGCAAATCTCAAAATATTTTTAATCTATTTAAAACGTCTTAAATTCTTAAAAATATTTCCAACTGACTCGAATTTTTCTTAAAATTTTGAAAAATCATTCAATATGTAAAAAATTGCCTTAAAATCTTGTAAATTTTCCCAGAAATTTAATAAAAATTTGTTAATACAATTGATTCAAAGCTTCTAAATTCTCTTTTTGAAATCTTCACAAATCTACATTTTTAAATTTTAAGTTCAAAATTCTTTTTGAATCTGTTCAAATCTTCTTAATATTTCTTGAATTTACCCCATCTTTCTTTTATATATCTTATCAAATTAAAACATTTTTCTTTAAAATCTTCGACACTCTCTTTCAAAATTTTAAGAAATCGTTCGAAATGTTTTGAAACCTTTTTTAATTTACTCTTGAAGTTAATTTCTCAAAATCAAAAATCATTTAAATCTTTCACATGAATCTTGAGAAAATTCTTCTTTCAATCTTTTCAGACCTTCCAAACTTTCTAATCTTTATAAATTATTCGAATTTTTACTGATTTTTTTTTAATTCTGATAAATTATAAAAATTGCCTTGAAATCTATCAGATTCTTCTTTGAAAATTTAAAAAATCTTTTGAAATGTTTTGCAATCTTACTGAATATTCTCCAAAAATTCATTTTTCAAAATAAAAAATCATTTAAACTTTTGCGAGGAACCTACCTTTTTTTAATTTTTGTGAAACGCAGCTATAAAAGAAATGGAACATTTCATTATTTGAAGTTAAATGCAGGCCTAAACTACTTATTATTAACTTTTCGTGAATTGAATTTTGTACAATTCTTCAGAAATATTCGAAGAATCGTTTCTATCCCATACGTCTTAAAATTTCCACCCCAACCATTTTATATTGTGTCCAGAAAATGCGCCGAAAATGCAAAATAGCAATTTTACTTAAAATTTATGCTAAGGACAAGTTTTCTTTAAATTTTTTACATTATTCATTTCTGTATTTGATCAGTGACAAGTTCGAAAGTATCTTTTAACCAATTTAAAATTATTTAAGCAACTATTAATTGTTAAAAAATTGCATTATCCCTGTTAATCATAAAAGGTCAGTATTTTTTGGAATTATTGATACAGGAAGTGAATTTTGAGAATAATATTTATTTATTGAGTTATTTTTTTCATTTCCCAAGCAATTTATATCATTTTTGATTTAAGTTGTTTTATCAAATCATGAAAAGCTTGTATTTTCTGGAGTTGATGACACAATTAATTAATCTTAGGAGGAATATTTTTGGTGTGTGGGATATATAATTATTTATGATACGTTCTGCAATTTGCTGTAATATTGTGCAGTCTTTGAATATATTTTGAAATGTTCAAAAATGTTCCAGAATGTAAATTTCGTAACTTGGGAATTTTTCAGATTTATTTTTTTATTTTGATTTTCTGATGCAATACTAAAATACTTCCATTTTCGTGAAGATCATTGTTGATACGGATAGTGGTGATAAAAATCCCTTTGTGAATGACGCCATCAATTCCGAGATTAAGGAATATGAGGATGCCGAAGACGATGATTTAGACGATGATAATAGCGATTATGAGTCAGATGACGGTAAATAATAAAAGCAGCACCGCTGTTGACTATACAGTGGAAGGGGGCATAGATCCTTTAAAAAGATCACGTATACAAAAAACGTTTTATGTTCTTAACGACAGATAATACACTGTTATTCATTACAAGAAATTAAGACTTAAGAAAGGGACAAAAGCGACTTTCATGAGAAATTGCAAATCAGCTTTACCGGAGTTAGAAAAAACTTTGCAATTTTGATCCAGGCTTGTCACATTCTTTTCCTTGGAATGACACCAGAGGGCCAAATGAATATAGGTTTCCTATTTTAACTCCGGCCTTTTCTCTTCTCATTATTCAACGTGAATAAAAAATACCGAAGCTAGAAACAGCTTTCCAATTTTGATCCAGGCTTGTCCCATTCTTTTCTTTACAATGACACTAGCAGGATAAATATGAATATGAGTTTCCAATATCAACTCCAGCTTTTCCGCTTCTTATTATTTGATATGAATTAGCATTACCGAAGCTGGAAAAAGCTTTGCAATTTTGATCCAGGCTTGTCCAATTCTTCCCCTTAGAATGACACCAGCAGGGTTAAAGATGGGTATAGACTTGCAATTTTAGTTTCAACTTTTTTCCTTCTCATTGCTTGACTTTAATTAGCGTGACTGAAGGTAGAAAAAACTTTGCAATTTATTTCCAGGCTTCTCACATTTTTCTCCTTGGAATGACACCAGCAGGGTCAAAATGGATATAGGTTTCCCATATTAACTCCAGGTTTCCCTCTTCTCATTATTCAACGTGAATAAGTAATGCCGAAGCTAGAAACAGATTTGCAATTTTGATCCAGGCTTGTCCTATTCTTTTCTAGAATGACACCAGCAGGATAAATATAAATATGAGTATCGAATATCAACTTCAGCTTGTCCCATTTTTTCCTTAGAATGGCACCAGCAGGGTATAGATGAATGTAGGTTTCAAATTTTGACCCCAAGTTTTCCTCTTCTCATTATTTGACTTGAATTAGCGTTACCAAAGCTAGAAAAAGATTTCCAATTTTGATCCAGGCTTGTCCCATTTTTTTCCTTAGAATGGCACATGCAGGTTGAAACTGGATATAGGTTTCCAATTTTAACTCCAACTTTTCCCGTTCTCATCATTTGACTTGAATTATCGATATCGAATCTAGAAGAAGCTTTGCAATTTTGATCCAGTCTTGTCTCATTCTTCTCCGTAGAATGGCACCAGCAGGGTAAAAGATGGATATAGGCTTGCAATTTGAATTTCAACTTTTCATATTTTCATTGTCTGATTTTAATTAGCGTTACCGAAGCTAGAAATAGCTTTCCAATTTCGATCCAGGCTTATGCCGTTCTTTGCCTTAGAATGACACCAGCAGCGTAAATATGTATATAGGTTTTCAATTTCAACTCTACCTTTTTTCCTTTTTATTATTTGACATGACTCAACGTTACCGAAGCTAGAAAAAGCTTTGCTGTTTTGATCCAGGCTTGTCCCATTCTTCAGCTTAGAATGGCCGAAGCAGGGTTAAAGATGGATATAGGTTTGCAATTTGAATTTAAACTTTCCCCTTCTCATTGTTTGACTTCAATTAGCGTTGCCGAAGCTAGAAAAAACTTCGCAATTTTGATCAAGGCTTGTCCCATTCTATTCCTCAGAATTGCATCTAGAAATTGAACTTTGGGCTTTAAAATATTATTTGAATAGGAAATATAAATTTAAACAAATTTCAATACATTTTTAAAACTTACATTCTAGGTGATTCGTACTGTTTTGAAGTTCGGAATCAGTCATGAATTTTGGTTGGAAAAAGCGTTTAAAACTATGTCAATTTATGTGAAATGATAAAAAGAGAATTAGTAAGGTTTTAGTCAAAGCGGAACTCCCTATTGTTGTTTTTATGTAAGATTAACTCTGGAAACCAGGGAATTTAGTGTTTGACTAATCATTTATGTTCAGCATGGGCCGTGGCCACAACCAATGCTTAAGCCACGCAAACGATCCATACATGTCCCATCCTTGAACAATCTTTAACCATTTTTCACCTATTTTTGACCCATGGTTGAGCAAGGCTCAATATTCTTCGAAAATCTTCTCGAATTTTAATTATATTTAAATCGTTTCATAACTTCTTAAGAAATATCTCTGAAACTTCACTTGCATTTTTTATAAAATTATGTAATATAGCAAAATTGCAAAATTTTGCTTTAAAATATTTTACACAATTTTTCAAACTTTTAGGAAATTTTAGGAAATGATCGAATTTCTGTTTCTATTAAAAAGGTTCTAATTTTTGAAATTCTTCAAAATAAGTTTTTGCCCATAATTTAATTTTCCCCATCTCCTTGACAATATAAAAAGCTTAAAAATTATGGTGTGGTAACAAAATGTTGAGAACAGAATTATTTCCGAAAATAAAACAATCATTTTCTATTTAAATGTTCTCTTCCACCAATAATGCTTAGAAAGATTTAGAAATAAATTTCATGACGAAGTAAAATTATTTGTTTGGAAATTTTGATGTACAAAATTGATGTTGCAGACAATTCATAAATCTTTATTAATAGATAAACAATCTGAAAACAGTCACTAAAAGTTATATTCGTGCGGTGTCGCAATCAATCATGTTTTTGACAACAATATGTTTGATATTTTTGAGAAATTTAGTAACATCGCTTTACTTCAGATAGGATATGCAATTGAAAATGTTACGTAATCGGGTCAAAAATACTTTGCCCCTACATAACAGACCGTAAAGAAACACTAACCCCCTCCCCCTTTTTTAATGTTACGTAATATGTCAACGCTCCCTTCTTTGAAAGTTTAATTAATCTATTTTGGTTGAGGATTCAATTGCTTTGTTGAAAATTCTACTATTTTTATTAAATAAGGAATAAAAAAATTAAAAATTAAATGAAATAATGGAATAATGATGGAAAAGGAAAATAAAATTTTATATGAGTCGTACCCAAAATTGAGCAATATTTGCAGCCTCAACAGAGATAACTCTGGATCAACATAACAACTTTGATATAAAACTATTTTCGTGACATGAAACATGCTCACAGTTTGGACAAATATTCGAGCAGCACAGATTTGTGGTAATTTAACGTCATCTTTGCCCAAGCTTTAGTCACAATGTGTCGACATTTTTCAAGATTGCATAAGTCTGAACCCGCATAATTCTAAATTTCAAATTTGTGAGTTTATACATAACAGTTTAAGGCTCATGTAGGGGGTAATCTAACCTACAAAACTCACCTCAAAAAATTGATTTCGAATGCTGGCGCACCCAAAGGATGTCAGGGGGCAATTTTTTCCCCACAGGAAGTACATATCCCTATTTGAGGGGGAAAGTCTATCCGAAACAGCAACACTCGCGATAAATATTAAAAAATTAACAAAATAACACAGTTTTCAAACGCCGAAAAAAAGTAAACAGAAACAGTACAATCAGCGCCGCGTGGTATCTCG
>CAKNYM010052678.1:164446-204490 GCA_932195095.1 Andricus curvator | reverse complement strand
TAATGTGAAAAACGACAAATTTCCAATCGTTTTCATGGTGCTCAATGGCCACCATAAAAAATATTGAAAGTCTTCCCAGTTTTCTAGAATTTATTTCTAATGCGAGAGTGGGTTTGTAATGGTGTTCTAATAACAATCTATTGACTGAGGATCACATCAAAAAATCATAGAAACAACAACTTCGACTTTTTCTAAAAATGTTATTTTTTCGTCAAAGAATAATACAGCAGTATATATACGAAGTCTTTCCAGCTTACTATAATTGATTTCTAATACGTGGGTGGGTTTGATGGAGTGTTAGGGGTACATTACATAGCCTAAGGTTTCTCTAAAAAAATCATTAACACAATAACATTGCATTTTGTGGAAAATGCTTATTTTTGCTAATTACAAATTTGGAAAATCTTTACCAAATCTTCTATAGCTATATGTAAATTATTTCTTCTGTGTGGGTGGTGTGAAGGGAATATTATAACATCAACTCAGAATTAGAAGAAGATGTGGAAAGTCTTATTTATCTATTTTATCAGTCAGTATTTTGCGTTGAATATATTTTTCCTTCTTTTTTTTCTTATATATTTTTTAAATAATATTTATTTGTTATGTTTTTAAAATAATATATTATAACTTATTAAGAATTATTACTCCTACATATGTTTCAATGCTTTTTCTATTTCGAATATGGCGCCAGAAGTCCTTTTAAATAGATTTAGTGATCGATCGAGATACCACGCGGCGCTGATTGTACTGTTTCTGTTTACTTTTTTTCGGCGTTTGAAAACTGTGTTATTTTGTTAATTTTTTAATATTTATCGCGAGTGTTGACGTTTCGGAGGGACTTTCCCCCTCAAATAGTGATATGTGCTTCCTGTGGGGAAAAGAATTGCCCCCTGACATCCTTTCGGTGCGCCAGGATTCGAAATAAATTTTTTGAGGTGAGTTTTGTAGGTTAGATTACCCCCTACATGAGCCTTAACTTGAATGATTTTCAGCAGAAAAAGTTTTAGGTTGGGAATTAAATCGCAATGCGAGTTTTTAATTGTTATATTAATAATTATTCACTCGCGTTAGAAACATATAATTTATACAAGAAGTCTCAATCGAACTGCAGATCTTCAGGGGGCTTGTGGTAGCCACGATTCAGCCAAGCCTCGGCCAAGCTTCAGCCTAGACCTATACCTTTTTTGTTCGTAACTGTAACTCTGCTCTACAAAATACTAAACCATTTTAATTTCGGTGCGGTCAAAACTAAGCTACTTAAAAGCTTAAGTGTTTGAGATTGGATAATTAATCAACAGAAGTTTTAGAAATAGAATAATATCATGTATCGGAAATATTAGGAGCATGAAATAAAAAAATTAAACATTTTGAAGCTTAAAAACGAAAAACTGTAAAATTGGGCGAATCACAAATCAAAGCGTCTTGGCGTCTAACATGTGTTAATCAAGAATGTTTTGATAACAGTAGGTAACAAGATTTTCTTTATCATCAATTGATGGGACATTTCAGTAGGTTTTTTTTTCTAAGATTATAAACCTCTAGGCGAAAATGTTCTATTTTTTCGCCCTTTCAGAAAAAGCAGGTTTAAAAAGTGAAAAAAAAAACAAAGGCTGTCTTTGAAACCATGTATCAAACAAACAAGAAATGCTGAATGTTTTTAGAGGGGCTAGAATTGAAGCCTGGTGTATTGACTACGACCCTATGCTTTCGAAAATTAGCTCACGTTTTCTTTTACGTTATTGTACTTGCACAATATGATTTTTTCATTTTTTGAATGATATCGAACATTTAATCTTGAATACCTCCGAAAATATGTATGCTACGGAAAATATATAATTAGTTTCAGGATCAGCGCTTCAGAATACATAAAGAAATACCTCAACAATCGAATAAACATGAATTTCATATAATTTTCTAATTTTATGGTAAAAGTTATAACAAATTATTAAAATTTTGGTAATACTAGTTGACAATACTTTGATTATCATCAATTGATGGAACATTTCGGTATGCCTTTTTTCATAGAATATGGACCTGAAGCCGAAAATGTTCTATCTGTTCGAGTTTTTTAGAAAAGCGGAAAAGAATGGTTTAAAAATTAAAATTTGGTAACTTTTTGTAATTGCGTATTTTGAACTTTAGATCAAAGGTTCAGATTTGTTATTCTGAAAATACCTATGTTATATTTTATATTCAGATTTAGGATCTATATTATATTGAATATACTCACCACCAAATTGGAGAATAACCCCGATGGTAAGAGGCAGAGCGCTGATGTTGATCTTCATCTTTACAGGAAGATTTTTTTTAACGGTGAGTAAAACTGTTTAAAAATATTCACTTCTATATATACCATTCACTATCGGTGATTTTTACATACAAAACCTTCAGGATTATGAAAACTTCCAATGTGCGTAGACTACGTGGAAGAAGCGTTGTGAAATCTTTTAATCTAGAACAAACTGTTAAAATTGAAAACGTCATTTCCCAGACCCGGGACTCCGTTCTTCTACAAATAAAATATAGGTGTTTTCATATCTCAAGTATAAATTCTTATCAGTATAATCAACCTTTCTTGTAAAATCAATGTTTGCCAACTTCTCTTCAAGCTATGAATTCGGGAAATCAAAGTTGACTAACTAATTTTAACCAAAAATATATCTACAAAATAATATCAAACAAATTTTTCTATAAAGCACCACATGGAAATTTTTGAAATAAATACAAGTTTTCTAGAATCACTAGAACACTGTGCGCGCTAAGCGCGCACTAATGACTCTTTCTTTAGAAAAAATAACTCGGTTTATTCTCCAACGTTTTGTCATGGATTTCACAGAATTTTTTTTTCACAGAACAACTTTACACTTTAGATGTTTTCCATATTTTTCAAGATGTATACCTCACGGAAAGATAAATGGAAAATCTGAAAGTACCAGGGTATTTTAATCAATATTTGATTAAATTTCAAAGATTTCAGCTAATCTGAATAGCGACGAAAAAACTTTTTCTGGTTTAAAATTCAAATACTTACTTTGAAGTGGAACTACTTTGTTAAAAATTAATTTTTGTTTGTCAATGATTCATCATTTTAGTTGAAAAATCTTTTCATACATTCAAAAATTAACTATTTTGTTAACATTTCTTTAAATTATTTTTTTAACTGAAAAATCTATTTCATGTTTGGTTGAACATTTATCTTCTTCAGTTCAAAATTGAACTATTTATTAGAAAATTTATTTATTGTATTGAGACTTTGTCTTTGGTGGTAGAAAATTAACCTCCTTGGTGACTAATTCACCTTTCTGATTGAAAATTCAAGTATTGTGTAAGAAGTTTATCTTTTTCGGTTAAAAATTAATCTTTTTGATGGAAAAATCCTTTCTTTTTTTTGAAGATTAGTTTTTTTATTGAAAATCAATTTTATAAACTAAAAATTTTACTATTTTATGCATGTTTGAACATCAATCTTTTTCAGTTGAAATTCAACTATTTGTTCGAACATTTCTGTATTTTGTTGATATTTTGTTGGAAACTCATCATGTGTTTTGTTAAAAATTATTCTTTTTCGGTAGGAAGTTGATCTTTTTGGCTGAAATTTCATTTCTATCATTGAACATTATTTTTGTATTGAAAATTAATTTTTTCAACTAAAAATTTAACTATTTCACTTTTTCTCGAATTTTTTTTATTGGACATTTAATCTTTTTCGTTGAAAATTCATCCGCTCAGGTGAAAATTTAACTATATCTTTAGAAATTTGTTTCATTTGGTGAAAAAACTATTTCTCTAGCTTAAAAATTAAGTATTTTATTTTTGGTTGGTTAAAAATTTAACTATTTTGTTGAAAATTCCCTTTTTCTTGGTTGAAAATTAATTGGTTAAACTGAAAATACAATAATAAAATTTACCATGAATAAATCTTAAATTTTTTTCTGTTCTATTATGCACACAAATATGACATTCTTTGTCGCTGTCCTTTAACTGAATCTCAATCCTTAATTATGTGTATGAATTTGGCAACATTCCTTTCTTCGAGTTTTTCAAATTACCCAATCGATAAGGTGTTAAATTTTGTTGGTCTACCGGTCTAAATATACATTTACTGAGATTGCTCAACGTTTCCCCCTTCGACGAAGGGCCCCTTTAGACGTACAACAATAATTCATAGCCCAAATGCAGAAAAGACTTAAAATAATTGTCACACTTTGTCTCAAAAACACGTTAAAACAATTTTTATCAATAGCTCTTTTACCATATTTTCGAAATGGGTTAACTCTTATATGGATCACGGAGTAATAAGTGATTTTGTGAGTCAAGGATTGTAAAAATGGTACATTTTTTCATGTTGTTAGTGAGTTTAAAACATTGTTTCTAAGAAACATGATATATGGTAAAAATAAAAAAGTGACATTTCGTAAATATGAAAAATGAATAACGTATATAGAAAGTGGTTATTAAAGTGAGTTAAGTCTTTAGTAAATTTTGGAAGACGTTAAGTTAATTATTGACTTTGTAATATGTTGAATTATTTATTGCTAATTATATAATATTCAACACTTATTAGTATTATTAACAAGATTTAAATACATATTGCTTAATCCTTCGATGTCAGTTATTTTGTTAATAGAAAATTTATTCTTTGCAATATGGAACATTTTCCCAATAAGTCTATGTTTATTGTTATCCTCAACACCTAATGTATTGATATTCTCCAAGTCAAAATGATGATGCTTCGTATGACAATGATAGACTAATGCTGTGCTCCTATCATCATGTCTGCAATCATTCTTGTGTTCATTCATTCTGGTATCAACCTTTTTTTTTTGAATGGCCAATGTAGATACATTTACAACCTTTGCAGTTAACACCATATATTGTTTTTCAAGACTTATTTTTAGATTATTACTGCTGTACATTGCAGTGTACGGTAAGACTGAAAATGTATTATAATTATAATAAGAAACAACAATAATGTCATTATTATTATGATTTGTAATTCTATTGACACTATTATTATTTTTATTTCCAATATTCTTTAATCTTTTGTTCATGAACTTAACAATGAACCTTTCAGGGTAGTCGTAATCAATTAAGTTAACTACACTGATTTTATATTTTAAAGGCGTGAAGGAGTTAAAATTTAAGTATCTTTCTAACCAAGAAGGCTTCCTATACCAGTCGGTGTACAATATGCCATTCTCTATTCTTACTAAAGAATCAAGAAAGCTTAAACCTTTTTGAAAGATCTTGTTATACGCGGCTCGCATAGAGCGAGATTCTTTTATTGGTAGATTTAAAACATTCTTGCAGACGACGTTTATTCATTCAGTAGGCAACCATATCAAAATAATAATAACTAGTAATTAGACCTGCGAGCAGGAGAGAGAGAAATAGGTACTCCGCGAAGTGACGTCAGCATTGACGTCAGCAAGCCGGCAGGGCGAGTGGAGGCGAGAGTCGCGAGTAGAGCGCCCGAGAAACTCGACGCGCGCATCTCCCTCCATCGATTTTCTACCCTCTCCGCTCGACTCCCACGCAACGTCCACGCAGCCTCCTCGTTAAAAGGGCGCGCACGGGCCCAGAACGGAAGAAGTGTTTGGGAGCTGGTAGCCAGAGCCCTCTCACTTAAACCCTACAACTGGAAGCCAGCCCTAGGTACCAACAGCTGGTAGCCAGCCATAGGTCTTCACGAGCAAGCCATTGCCGTGACCAACCAATCATACAGAACTCTCGACAGCCAAAATCCTCCACCTGGAAGACAGCCAGAGGCAAATTGACGACGCATCGCTATCACCCTCTTGTGAGGACGAACCTACTACTTTACAATAAAGAACTCCAACTATGTGTAAAATCATGGTAAAATAAGCAACACAAATAAAAACTTAACCGAAATACAATTCTTTCTCTTATTATTTAACTTCTCCCCCCTCTTTCCTCCGCCAACGGGTTAGCTGGCATACCAGCCTGCCCGTTTCCGCTGAGACAGCTGGCATACCAGCCATTTCAGCTGACAAACTGACTAACTTCATCCCTCTCCCACCCACTAACGAACTGAATCTCTGCCAATCAAATTCTTTTCATGAGCAAATCGAAATAAAAAAAATACCCGCTTAACTCGCTATCTCTTTCTATCTTGAGAGATAGATACATCACTCCCCCTTTCTACCTCCTCGACATTTATCTTTTCACTCCCTCCTCTTGTACTCTCCAGATCACTCTTCCAACCCGCTATCTCTCTCTATCTTACGAGATAGACACCTCACTCCCCCTTTCCACCTCCCCCGAAATTTATCCTCTCACTCCCTCCTCCGGTACTCTCCAGATCACTCTCCAATCCGTTATATCTTCCTATCCTATGAGATAGACACATCACACCCTTCTTTCACCTCCCTCTAAATCTATCTACCATACATCGCTTCTCTACAAAACAAAAATTGGAACATTTCCTCTCACTCCCTCCTATGGGTCCCTACCTCTCCTGTCTCTTCTTATCTCATGAGATAACTCCTTCTCACTTCTCCATAGATGAAAATCTATTATCCCTGACGAATATCCTTCTTACTACTTCCCACAAATACAACCCAAAAGTAAGGAGCATATCAATCTTCGATGTTGTTTTTGTGAACACAAGTCAGTATATCGTCCACATAGCGAAAGAAAAACTCAATATCATATGGGATGGCTTTGAGAATATTGCTTTCTAGATCTTTCATGACTAAATTGTCAACCGAAGCAGATATTGGAGAGCCGATTGGTACACCAAAAGTTTGCTCGTAGAGCTTGTTATTGAAAACACAATATGCATTGCTTAAACAAAATTCAAGGAGTTTTATGAAAGATTCCTGAGGAAGACATGTATGATCACTGATTTGTGACCACTGCTTCTTTACATTTGCGATGATCAGTTTGTGTGATCTGTTTGTGAATAGTGCCGTGACATCCAGTGATACCACTTCGTAATCGTCAGGGATATTTTTAATAGTCTTTGTCTTTTCTACAAGATCAAAACTGTATTTAACAAAAGTGTTAGTTTTTCCTAAACTTTTGTGAACTGGAGTGCTGATAAATCTAGATCATTTGTATATAGGTGATCCAATCAAAGAAGTCACTGGTCTCATAGGTATGCCCTGCTTGTGCACCTTCAGCAAGCCATAGAACCTTGGTGAATCACCATTGTAACTCTTTAAACTTTTACTTAGTTCTGAAATCAAAATATTAGTTTTAATCATATCACCAATAATCGAATTTAATTCTCTTTTAACTTTATTAGTTGGATCTTTATGTATTTCTCTAAGTGTGGTGTTATCTTCGAGTAAAGCTTCACATTTTGCAATACAGTCATCTTTCTTGACAATTACAGTTGAATTCCCTTTATCAGCATAGGTGATTCGAACGTTATCTCGAGTAAATTTTTTTGATTTTAAAGCTAGATCTACATATTCAAAATCTTTACCATTTGAAAAATTGCTAAACATGTATCAAGTGAGGATATTATTAATTTCTAACCTTGTATCATTTTCATATTCCGCATCTATCATGCATGTACATTTTCTCTTCTATGCTTGCTAGAGACCTTGCAATAATATTGCTTTTATTAACAGGTATCGTACTAAACTACATCTTCGGGAAACACCTCATTCGATAAATTGAGTAACCATTTTGGATTATAAGACTTCTTTTGATGTTGATAATATAATAATTCTTCTCTTTTGTAGAAAATTAATCTTCTTGATTAAAAATTCACCTTTCTGGTTTGAAAATTTGACTACTTGGTTGACTGGTTAACTCTTCTCTTTCAAATTCATTCAATTTTGTTTGAAGATTTATTATTTCAGTTGAATGTTCATCTTGTTTAGTTGAAAATTCAACTACTTTCTTGCAAGTTGAACTACTTTGTTAAGAAAAAAACATTTTTTCTGTTAAAGATTCATCATTTAGGTAAAAAATTAATCCCTTTGCTTGAAAGTTCAAATATTTTCTTGAAAATTCAATTTGATTCTTTTTAGGGTCTATTTGAATCATTAGGACTTCTACTTAGGTTAAAATCATTCTTGGTAGAAAAATGAACTATTAAATTTCTCGTTTTTTTCGAAATTTCGATTTAGGTTTCTGGAATAATTTTTGAGGGTTTGGAAAAATTTTACAGTTATAATGTCAAATATTTCAGTTATGACGTAACATTAAAAAGGGGGGGGGGGGGGTATTTTCGACCCATTTAAGTAACATTTTTAATTGCATATTCTATCTAAAGGAAAAAAATATTTTTTAATTTTTCAGGATTTAAAGAATTTTATATCACGTTTTTTAGAAAAAATTTCACGAAAATGCAAAAAAAAAATCAGTTCCTCGGAAAAATTAAAATGATTATTTTTTTAAATTAATTCCGAGAGAATATTTCAAAAGATTTCAAAAATTGCCAAAGAAGAATCTGGAAGATTATAAGGCAATTTTTTTAATTTTTCAGAATTTAAGAAAATCAGGAAAAATTGGAATGATTTTTAATGATTATAAAGTTTACAAGATCTGAAAAGATTAAAAAAAGAATTTTCTTAAGATTCGTGTGAAAATTGGAAATGATTTTTTAATTTGAAAAATGAACTTCAAGAGCAAACTAAAAAATGTTTCAAAAAATTTCAAACGATTTCCTGAAATTTCGATGAAGAGTGTAGAATATTTTGAAGCAAAATGTTTCAATTTCGTAAGATTAAAAAATAAAAAAATAAAAATCGAGTAAGTTCAAAAAATATTCAGAAGATTTGAAGAGGTTCAAAAAGAATTTAATACTGTAAAAGATTTTTAAAGATGTGGATTTAAAAAATTTTGTTTAAAAACTTCAGAAGCCTCAAAAGAATTTCGAAAGGTTTCAAGAGAAGTAAGAAATTTTTTTTTAATTCTTGGGGAAATTTAGAAGATTTCAAGGCAATTTCTTACATTTATAATGATTTTTTAATTTTATAAGAGAAATTCGAGTCAGTTAAAAATATTTTTATGAATTTAAGACGTTTTAAATAAATTAAAAATATTTTAAGACATGGAAATATTTCCGACAAATATTTTTTGATTTCTTCCAAACTTCTAAAAGTCCTAAACATCTTTCAAAAAGTCTCGAATTTTTCCTTATTTAATAATTTAATGATAATTTAATAATTTATGCATTCAAGTGTTCAAAAACTTTTAACAAAAAAAATATATTCGAAATTTTTATATTGTATTATTGTAGCATTGCTCCGATCAGATGCGATCACCCGAAACTCTTGGCAAACGATTTTTAAAAATTTTCATACCTTACACATTTGGTAACTTTTATGTTTTTGATTTTTTGAATTGTATTTTTGTTGAACTCAAAAGCTCTTTTGCAACTAAAGAATTATGCAAAGAAAATCGAATTTCTCACAAGCGGGGGATGGCTTTTTTCGAAAATATATTAATTTTCACACATCGTATTTTTTTATTTGCAGGAAAGCTTCTCTTACAAAATATGTGAAATTATTCACCTCCCAATCCCAAAAGAAATATGTAAAAACTTGATTTCTTGTTTATTCCGTAATGTATTTTTCGCAAATAAAACAAAAACCACGCGTCCTATAAAAAAATGATTCACAACAACTTTGTAGATCTTTTTTATGTGCACAATTTTTGTCAATTCATCCTTATCTTGTAGGGCTATCAAAAAGCAACGTCTTTTTCTCTTGGCTTTTTTTATTTCGTGCTTGTTTGGCTTAAAATGTTCATTTTCTTTTGTTTTTTTAGATGTTGAAAATCCTCTAACTTTTTCAATTTTCATCGAAACTAGCTGGCTAACGAAATCGTCCTTTTTTATGTCTGAAAACCCGACTAAGTAAAATTTTACATAGAACCAATATCTTGTCATTAGGATGAGAATGTAAAAATTTAAATTAAAAAAATCTGACAGTTAAATTGAACCAAACAATACGGATTTTTTAACAATATAGTTGAAACTGTAACCAAAACAGGTTCATTCTCTACCAAAAAGTTGCTTTTTTAACCAAAAAAAGCGTTAAATTTTGAACCAAGTAAGATTCTTTAGTCAAGATAGAAAAAAAATGTCAACCAAATTCTTCAATTTTTAAGCCAGAAAGGCAAATTTTCTGTAAAAATCTGAGTTTTCAACCCACAAGTATGAATTTTCAACAAAAAAGGTAAATTTCAGCCAAATAGAAAAAAAATTTCAACAAAAATCTTCAATTTTTCAGCCAGAGAGGCAAATTTTCTGTCAAAAATCTCAGTTTTTAACCCACAGGTAGGAATTTCCAACAAAAAAGGTAAATTTCAGGCAAATCTTTGAATTTCTGAAAATACAGTTGCATTTTCAACAACACAAAATTTTGAAGTTTCATTATTCAATTTTGATTACTACATAGTTTAGCATTTTATGCATTGTTTAAAAAATTTTATATTCAAAACTCATGCTGATCTTCCAATTCCTTATTGAAGGTTAATGTATGATTCTAAGGAGGAAATAAACTTTTGAAAGACACCCGTTTAAACAGATGTATGAAATACAAATATCCGAGAAGTACTATTTTCACCTCTCCAATCTATTTTGAAAAATATGTGAAATGGCATAATTTACAAGAACGTTAATTTTTGAACTGAAAATTGTAATATTCAATTTTTTGCTGACAATTCATGTTTTTAATTGAAAATTTACTTAAATTTCTGAAAATTTGTCTATTGGTAGAAATTAATCTTCTTGGTTGAAGATTCATCGTTTTGATTTAAAAGTCAACTATTCCACTTTAAGATCAATTACTTTAGTTGAAAATTCATCAGCTGGCTTGAAAACTCATTTTTCTACTAAAAATGTAACTATTCCATTTTTAGTCGAAAATTTATCCTTTTCAGTTTAAAATGTAACCATTTAGTGAAAAAATTGTCTTCTTGATTTGAAAATTCATGTATTTTGTTTAAATTTTTTTTTGTAAAAAGTGAATCTTCTTGTTTGAAAATTTATTTTTTTTGGTTTAAACTTCATTCATTCCAGTTGAATATTCATCATATGTTTTTTTATTGGAAAATTAATTTCTTTAACTGAAATGTTAACTATTCAATTTTTAGTTGAAAACTGATATTTTTTAGTCCAAAATTCAATTATTTGGTTAAGATTTCATGTATTTTGTTGAAAAATCGTCTTTTTGGTAGAAAATTAATCGTTTTGGTTGAAAATGCATCTACCTTGTTGGAAATTCAATATCTACACTTGAAAAGTTATGAATTTAGAGCGGTTTAAGTTCAATTTATTATAGAACCCACATTATTTTTACCTAAATATGCACTGAATTTTGAGTATAAGAAGATAAAATAAAAATATTTTCGAATTATTATTTCAATTTATGGACTTTAGAGAGTAACCGACGGTTACCAGTGCTGGTTTTGTATGCGCAACCTGGTTAAAAGTCATACTTCTCCATTCCCTATTCTTTGGGGTCCGTTATACAAACCAATATGGACATACAGCCCGAAACTCACATAAAACCCAAAATTAAGGAAGGGCCTAATATGGGCATAGGGTCTAATATTGACATCGAGCTCAAATTTTCTCATGAATTTAAATTGAATTTTTTTAGCTGAATTAAAAAAAAATATATTTTTTTTTTATTGAATTAAAAAGAAAATTTTTGTTCAAGATTCCATTAAGACTTAATTGACGTCTTGATTGTCTACGAAACACTTTTTTGTAGGCGTCGGTTGGCTAATCAGTTGAATTTTCTATGTTTCAACAGAACATATGATGCTTAAGAGCAGAACAGTGTGTTCTATCAAAAAATGTTGAGAGGCGACTTTGTAGGTCTTCTTGAAAGCCAGAATTTGTTATGCGGAACTTTTTTGTATGTCGCATAGATTAGCTAAAAATAAAATTTTTTATTCCTTCAGAAGTGTAATCGTGATTAAAACAAAAGCGTGGTAAAAAAAGTAGTCTGAATTACTTTTGTAGATCTTGTGCTGAACAATTTTTCATATATAATGTTTGTTCATCTGGCATGATATGATCAAAAAATGAAGTTTATGATTCCTTAAAAAACTTCATCGCGATTAAAACAAAAATTATAAGTTTTAGTAGCAAATGGTATGAAGAAAATTTGCAGATCTTTTTCAGAGAAATAAGTTTCATTCTTGTAGGTTCGTTTAACACAATACAACTGATTCTAGGATAAGAGGGATTGACTTCAATAATAAAATTTGCTTGCAGTAAATAATAAATGTTTATTCAAAACAATGATATAACCGGAGTTGTCGAGTGAGATGGATCGGAAGTAGATTTCAAGTACTGTGACTGACGACGGATAAATACTGGACATGACTGACTCTTTAAATCGAGGGAAAATAAGTCGATATTGACCAAACCTTACCCTGTTGCGGATGAGTAAGTCAAGAAAATACAGAAATCTGTCAAATGTTACAACGACGAATCCTTACATGCGTCAAAGCCTTACGGACCGTCGTCAGACTCGAACTTGTTAAATCTGCTACTGCCATATACTCGATTATTTAAGCGTGACTAACTGCTGCCTTAAAGCATTGCAGAAAACCAAATTGGAAGTGAAAGCTACCTAAAAGTGGGAAGGACTAAATGATGTACAATGTAATTTCTCGACAACTACAGGGTATAATATTTTTAAAGCTAAATACAATAATGTAACACACAACTAAGGATAAGAAGATGGACTTGGTGTAGGGAAAGACGGCTGCTGAATTGGTCACCCCGAGGCGACGTGGCTACTGCTCCCAGAAAGACTAACCGTTTGGTGATTCTCAGCGAGAGAGAAGAAGCATGGCTTAGCAGGTGTCAAGCGTCGGCGATTGAAGGCAAGTATCTATAATTCTCGGTGGATCCAATCACATCGGCGAGCCAAGAGTAAGCCTACCTTGAATCAGCTAGTTTAAATACGAAAGGGGCTCAAATTCGCGTCAGCACAACAACGTTTTTGGCAGTGGCTCTTTTTCGCACACGTAGAGTCGCTGCGGCTTCTGCACTCTCGTTTGAGCAACCTTATTCTAGGCAGGCTTACTGTAGGCTCGCCGGTGTGACTGGATCCGGTGTGAGGTGGCAGACCGAATGGATCTATGGCTGAAACACGCAACCCTTATGCAAACACACTTGGCGAGCGCGCTGCAGCTCGGTCTGGTGGGGCGGGTTGTGTATCATTGGTTCGCGAGTCGATGGGGCTTAGCGTGGCTTTTCCTACTTCGTGGTGATTTTTGGGGCTAACGCTCCAATCAGATCATTCCTTGAACTGCTGGCCTTACGTGCTGTGCCTGACGCCTGCTCTCGCCTTGCTTCACGTCTATCCATATAACGCAAGTATAATAATATTATAATAATAACGATATAATCGTATTAAGAAATATCATTAATTATAACATATCTTCTATACGATTATAATCCGTAATATAGAACAATGAAATTGCTGTAATATAAAACAAATTTCAATTATAAAAGTCGTAATTATTATAATGCTGATATTTTGTAATTTAATATATAAAAATATTAGATCACAATGCAGTGCAATAATAATAATTATGGCTTATAACCTACATTTATGCCAGAAATAAACGTTGTTATTTATATTATCAATTAACTTAAAAACCTCGGACTATTAACGACTTAAAATATAATTTGAATTCTTGAGCCAAGCCTGCCTTATTGAACATGCTCATTTAATTTAATTAATTCAGGGAAGGAAACTTCTCAGAGACATTGATAATTGGTCAGGTTATTGATATATTATGAGGAAATCATAATAAAATTTAAAGCAACTGAAAAAAGCAATGAAAATATAGAAAAATTAGACGACTGGAAAACATATTAGCCTCGATAAAAGCAAGCTTAGCTTATAGAAAACTCCATGGGTACCCGTGAGTCATTCAACATCTGCGTACGCCTTAACGCAGAAAAAACAAAAGGTGAAAACTGAAGAGCGTTTCAGGGCAAAATGCTAGGGGTAATCTCGACATACAAAAAACTGAAGATCTGCAAGAGTAAAATAAAAGATCACTGTTTCATTTTACCTGTATCGATCTTCATTTTTTTCTGTATGGCGAGATTACCCCCAGAATTTTTACTTGAAACTCTTTTTACCTTTGGGTTTTTTCTGTGAACCGTCGAGTACCCAGGTACATTACAAAACAATAGCAGTGGACAAGCAAGGTTCGTTGAGGCAAAAATTGAGACAAAAAAATTAGAGGGTGCTCAAATGTTTCTAATCAACGAGAAGAAACTTATAAAAGCCAGCAGGACGAAACATTCCAATAGGCCTCAAACCTGACGTTACGAAATCATTTACTTTGGGTTTGAGTGGTTTATTACGACATCTTCCACATCCTCCTGCTGTAAGAAAAATATATTTATTAATTAATTTAAAGATTAAAAAAATATGTATACATACATAAAATTTAAGCAAGGGTTGTTTAACATTAACATGTGCCTTTATAGTCCAAGCATCTGCTAGGTTTTCGATCGTCTTAACTAGGTAGGGTGCGTCTTTTGTGGCTAAAACAGTTAGTTTATTTAGTAGTCCTGATGTAAATTTCCAACTTGATAGAAATGCGTCTACGCGGCACAGAAATTTTTTTGAAAAAAGTTGAAGAAATCATGTTCGCCTAGATTGACCCTTTTAATTGCATTATATAGCAAAATGTCTGACAGAAAAATCAAAAGTGAAAAAATTATGAGAAAATTATGAAAAAATACAACCTTTTATTTTTGATAGGTAGCGTAGCTAACTTTTGAAAGATTTGTTAATTTTTTTTGGTAGAAAAATAATATTCTTGGTTAAAAATTAAACTATTGGATAACAAATACATGTAGTATTTTGTTTCGAATTCGTCCTTTTTGGTAGCAAATTAATCTTATTGAATGAAAATTCAACTATTTGGATAATAATTTATGTATTTTGTTGTTAATTCATATTTTTTGTGTGGAAAACTCAACTATTTGGTGAATAACTTGTGCATTTTGTTGACAATTCGTGTTTTTAAGCAGAAAATTTATCTCCTTCGTCGAAAATTTATCTTTTTTTTGTTGAAAAATTCAAATATAGGGTTAAAACATGTATTTTAATAAAGATTCGTCTTTTTTGTTATAAAATTAATCTTGTTTGTTAAAAATTTATCTTTCTTTTTGAAAATTGAACTATTTGGCTAAAAATGTATGTATTCTGTTGAAGATTCGTCTTTTTTGGTACAAAGTTCAACTATATGAATAAAAATTTATGTATTTTATTCGGAATGCATGTTTTGTACTAAAAAATTATTCTTTATTAAAAATTTATATTTCTGGTTAAAATTTCAACTCTTTGGCTCGAAATTCACCTGTTTGTATTTGGGTTGAAAATCAACTTTTGAGTAAAAAATTAAACTGTTTTGTAGAAAGTCCTTTTCTTGGCTTAAAAATTGCAACGAATTGGTAAAAAATTGCACTATTTGGTAGAAAATTAAACTTTTGTGTGCATAATTGGTGTATAAATTGAAACTTAATTTTTTCAAACAAAAATTTTAATATTCTATTAGAGGATAAAAATTGATCTTTCTTAGTTAAGAAATTAAATTATTTTGTTGAAAATTTACATAATTTGTTGTCTTTTTTGATAGGAAATTAATCTATTTAAATAAAAATTTATGTGTTTCGTTGAAGATTTCTCTTTTTGCTAGAAAATTATTCTTCTTGTTTGAAAATTCATATTTCACTTTTTGGTAGAAATTAAACTTTCGTGTATCATATTCATTTTTTCAAATTGAAAATTGATCTTTTTTAATGAAAATTGAAAATATTCCATTTCTGGGTAAAAATTAATCATTCAAAGTTGAAAAAATTAAACTGTTTTCGTTTGAAAATTATTTGTGAAGAATTCGGCTTTTTCGTCAGAAAATTATCTTCTTAATTGAAGATTCAACCATTTTGTTCAAAATTCATGGAATTTTTCGAAGATTTTTTTCAGTAGAAAATTCAACTATTTGATAACAAATTTCTGTATATTGTTTCGTATTTTTTGGAGAAAATTAATCTTCTAGATTGAAAATTTAACTATTTGCTTTTGTCTTTTGTTGAAGATTCCTTTTTTTTTGGAAGAAAATTATTCTTGTTTACAAATTCGCTTTTCTTATAGAATACTCGTTTGTTTGGGTTTGAAATTAAGATTTCTGTTAAAATTTAATTTTGTTTATCATTTCAGTAAAAAATGTCCGTAATTTATGCATGGCTCCCTGTTAAAAAGATAAAAAGGCTTTTCTTAATGCCATATGCCTGGACTGCAAGTGCACTTTAAGTCGAGCAAAAACTGTTTCATAACATAGTTCTGGGATGAATTGACAGAAAAGTACTTTGATAAGCTAAGAACGTTTGAGGTAGAATCTTTTAGTATTTGTTCTAGATTATTTAATAGTTATTTAAATTATCATTTTTACCACGTCTATCGTAAAACTGATCCCAAATGAATATTCCAGTCGAAGATCTACGTCCTCTTCGGTACAGGAGACTATCCTCAGGAATAGCCTCGCCAAGAGAGAATTCGCCTACACCTGGTTGTGAAAGAAAAACATAGTTATTAATTAATTTGAATATTTCAAAAAAACATCAACTTAGAACTACTCGAGTTGGGGAGGATACGGGGACGCACCTAAAAGAAAAAGTGAATTTAAAAGAAAAATATAGCAAGGATTAACTTGATATCATGACTATATGTAATAAGTGGAAGAAGATGTTTTATTAGAAAATAAATGAGATAGGTCAATATTCGTTTTTCTGTTTTTTCACTGCTTTATACAAAATCGCACGAAATTTGACGTCTCCGCTAAATTACTCGCCTACGTTTTGCTCATTAATCAAACAAATACTTTTCGCAATAAAAGGCTTCTTTATTTGACAAAAATCTTTTTTATTATAAAAGCATTGGATTCGTTAGTTCTATGTAAAATATGAGTTATTTATCGATTGAATTCATATGCTCTAAAATGAAACGTAAGTTGCTGAAAAAACTCCTATACAAATAAACTTGTAGTAAAAATGTTTTAAAAACTTGACTGACTTCAAATTTTTCATAAATTGCATATCATGCAAGAATTCAGACGATAGAAGTATTTTTGTGATACTATTATACACGGAAAAAATTTATCCGTAAAAAAGTCACGAACTAGTAGCTAGGTCTCGGATATGAGAAAAATTCATCGGATATTTATGTATTTTCGTAAATAACCTGCGAACTTTGAGAAAGATTGACGAACTCGATGTGAAAATTCTAAAACGGTTCATCACTTTTTTTTACGTGAATAAGTACAAAAATATTACGAGTGATTGGGAAAAGATTCTCAGAGCACTCACGCGCTTGCCCGATAAATCTGGGAACTCGAAAGTAGGTTCGCCTCTACGTGGCCCACACACACTCTCCCAAACGCGCGGTGCGTGTGTGCGCTCGTATGTGTGCCTCGAGCTCGTCGGATGAGTGGCTAGAAGTTTCATAATAGCTATTTTGTTTCGCCTCGATGGCTGCGCGTGTTTACGCACTCCTGGTTTATGTTTAGAAACTGGTGAGTCAGCAGCCTCTGAGGGTTCGAATCTTCTGAGTTGCGAATTTATAAATTAATATAAAATTAAATCACACAAATACAATTTTTCCTCTTTTTATTTCAGTCTGAAATTTTCAGGAACTGTTCGTAGGAAATTCGAACTGTTCGTAAGAAACTTCGAAATTTATCCATATATTTCTCATAGAAATGAGGATTTAATGTTTCATTTTTTTATCTCGTATCCGAGACCTAGCTACAAGTTCGTGACTTCTTCACGGATAAATTTTTTCCGTGTACCTCTGAATATCATTCCTTTAAAAAAAATGGATTAATTTTTTTGTGGATTCGAACGAATTTTCGGGCGACATGCATAATATTTCAGTAAAAAAATGTTTGGACGACCCTAATGTGCTCTTAATGCATCTGGGCCAAAAATTATATTTTAAAAAAACTGACCGTTGCGCGGGCACAATCTCATCGCGCGCGGATCGCTGCGCTCGCAAGTTTGAGCGCGCCCTGGGCGCGCGACTGTTGGTTCTCACGCTTCGCGCTCGGTTATTGTATTTTCCCCACATTTGCACACACCTTTTCAAATTAAAGGTCAAACCATCGACAAATGTGATTTTTTGATTGTGAATTCTCTTTTGTTAAAGCTCTGCTTCGCACTCGATTGTGTCCACAATGTGAACTTTTCTACATTATATTTAACACTTTTATAATAAATGTATACAAAATTTATTTATGTACCTTGGCCTGGGATTGCTTATTCAGATATTGCAAAATAAAGTACAAATTTTATTTATCATGATTACTTCAATATTTGTTTCTTATTTTGCATTAAATTTTGTTGTCAACTTTCCTGAAAAATCTATCATTTCAATCAATTTATATTATTAAAATCCATAATATGCATTGGTATTAAAACATACGAATTTTCATTGTCTTGTTTTTGTAATTGAAAAAAGTGCGCATCCTATAAGGGAAAAATAATTTTTGTATTAAACATTTTATTGCAACTTGTGTCGTTCTACCATCAATTCAATTTGTTTATTTTCAATGTTATTTTTTGCTATTTAAACTAAAAATACACATCTTAGCGTAAAGTGGTTGTGAGCAAATTTGTAGATACAATTTAGGTGAACATTTTTTTTTAATAAAATGTTATTGAAGCTTGTGTCCTTTTTCCAAGAAGTTAATTTTTTTCTTTTCAAACATATTTCTTACGATTGAAACAAAAACTACGCGTCCTAGCAAAAAATGATAAATCACAAATTTGTATGTCTTTTCTAGATGAGCCACTTTTCTCTATTCATTTTTTTATTTTATAGCTTGCTTCTTTGCCCATAAATTTAACTTTTTCATTTTATTGGTTTCGATTGAAACTAAAACTATGCGTTTCATCATAAAATAATAATTACAACTCTTCTTTCGGTGAACAACTTTTGTCTAATTTCCTTTTCGTCGTTTGTCCAAGATTTTAATTTCTTTATTTGTGGTTTTGTTTTTTACGAATAAAACAAAAACATTATTTTTTGTGCGATCAAAATTTGAATTTTCAATTGTTCACGGAAAATCAAAAAGCTGCTATGATAATCTTGAATTTTGAAGTGTTGTGACTTTATTAATTTTCTTTTATCGAAAAAAGTCGTGGGGATAAATTGTTCGAGTATCCGAGTGCTACGCATAGCCGTGCATAGAATTTTTATGTTTCGAAAAAAGTGGTCTTGAAAATTTTGGAAATGCTGTAACTTTTTGAATTTTTATCCAAAATTGCTGGCTAACGAATTTGACATTTAGTTTAGGACATACATACATACATACATACATACATACATACATACATGCATACATAAATACATTATACATATATTCAGACAGACATACAGACAGTGAAAACCTGGTTTTCGGGTTCAGAGGAGTCAAATTTTGCACAAATCTAATACCTTCTCTGATGAGAAAGTAAAAAAAAAACAAGAATTTTGAGACTGAATTCCCCGATTTTTAGTCTAGATTGTATTTAAGTTTTTAAATTATCGTACTCACGTTCTGATAGAATATTATCGATTAAATAAAACCTTCCATCATAGTATATTGCACCAAGATTATTATGCATATCGTACACAGGTAGAGCAGCATAATGGCCAGGCTTCGGCAATCTTACTGGCGATGTCAGCTGATTATTTTCTGGAAGCACAAATATATGGATTATTTATTAACGAATCTGTTCAACGAACCTTAAAATTTTATTTTTATTTTTATGAACTAAAGAGTCTCTAGGGGGTCGCCAATAAACTACATTACGAATTTAAGGGGGGGGGGTCGAGACAGAAAGTAAGGTTGTTAACAAAGAGTTTGGGAGGGGGGGTCAGTGAAAGTAATGTTACGAACTTAGATAACATTAAGTACGTTTACTGATGATAAGTTTGAACAAAGTTTGCGAATTTTGCGAAAAACGGCCCTGCAGTGGTACAGTTCAATAATATTTTAAGAAATTTGAAAAGCACTTTTATATTGCAGACTTCCCACTCATTTTCCGATGATATTTTTGGTTCGCAATTTATCTTGTTTGGTTAAACATTCCACTATTCGGGTAAAAATTCATTGATTTTTCTGCAAGTGCAATTAGTTTCACAAAGACCACTTGTTTGAAAGTTGTATTGCTTTGTTGAAAATTAATTTTTTTTGGTTGAAAATTCATCTGTTTGGTTAAAAATTCAACTATTCCAGTATTATGAAATTAATCGTCTTGTTTAGAAAGTCATCTTTTTTGGTTTAAATGCAACTTTTTGGTGAAAAATTAATCTGTTTTCGTAGAGAATTCATTGCTTTGTTGAAAATTCTACTTTTTCGGTTGAATTCAATTGTTTTGTATTGCAAATTAAAATCTTTTTTGGTTGAAAAATCAACTATTTTGGTAGAAATTTCATCGTTTTTTGTTAAAAATGCAACTACTTGGTAAAAAATTAATGTGTTTCGGATATGGTTTCAACTATTTTTTTGAAAATTCGTATTTTTGGGTTAAATTTGAATCTGTTTTATTTTAATTCAAATCCTTATTGGTGAAAACATTAACTATTACATTTTTGTTGAAAATAAATCTTTGTTAGTTGAAAGTAAAATTGCTTAAATTAAAATTCAATTGGTTTTGTTTAAGATTCATCGCTTCATTTAAAAATTCATGTCTTCAGTTTTCTCGTTGAAGATACAACTATTTAGTTAAAAATTTACGTATTTTGTTGAGAAGTCTTTTTTTTTGTAGAAAATTGATTTTCTTGGTTAAAAATTCATCTTTCTGGTTGAAAATTCACCTACTTAGTTAATTGTTGAACTCTTTTTTTTTTAAACATTAATGTCACTGTTCTTCAAGTTTCATGATTTTAGTTGCCGATTCTTCTTTCTTGGTTGAAAATTCAACTGCTTCTTTGAAAGTTCAATTACTTTGTTAAAAATACAGTTTTCTATTGAAGATTCATCATTTTAGTCCAGATCTCCTCTCTTTGGTTGAAAATTGGAATATTTTGTTGAAAATTCGTTTTTTTTTGTGGTTTGAGAATTACAGTTCGAAATATCAGTTTTCATTTAAACAATTTTTTTAACAATTTCATTATGTACAAAATTTTCTTATAAAATCATTCTTAGCACCCCTGAGCAAGAATAAAATGTGTTGCCTCTTGCAGTTCTTTTGAGATAGTAAACATTTTGCAATTTACAGCGTTACAAACAAATGATTTTTTAACAAAATGCTCCCAAAATCCTAAAACGTGGACTTATCTTTATCGAGATTAGATCTCTTGAAAGCAAAACGAAATCTTCTGATCAAATCAAAACTTCTTTCCGTGAACTGCTGTTAAAAAATTGTTATTCTCAAGAGGAAAAATCGTCTAGACATTAATTTGTCCTAAAACTTTCTGCAAAAATTATATCTATCATTAATATTATTGTTTATTTTTCATCAAGTTTGTTGCTGCATTTTTTATAACAATCGCTATAAATAGAAACCCTCAATGACCAGAATTGATTTTTAAAAAAAATCTTTCTCATCTTTCACTAGATAAAACTTTTCACCCTTGCGATGTGTTCAAATACGACGACCTATTATTTATTCACAGCCTTGCAGGCAATATTTTTTTATGAATCTACGCTCTCTTGAATAATTTTAATTTTCCAATGAAAACTAGAAATATGTAGACACGTAAAACATTTTAAAAATCAAAGGAAATATTTTGAAAATGGAAACAGACTATGTCACGAAACTATGAATGTTGCTGACGTCTCGTGAATATTGCAGTTCACTTATTCAGGGCTGACCTTAAACTGAAGTTTCAGGTTATGTTGTTCATATATATGTATTCTCTACGATGCCTGTGCTTGGCCAGAGCGCCCCATGGTGGGGACTGTTCGAACTTGATTGAACAATCACGCCTTTTTTTTTAAAACCCGGGAGGACGGAAAGCCAAATCGGATTAGTATTATATCCATTGTCCCTATTCATGTTATAAGGGTGTTTCAAGATTTCGATTGCTCCTCTATGTTTTCTTGGAAAAATATTGTACGTTTTTGTGATGATGGTTGTTTTCTAGAATAAAATGCTATGTCCTCTTTCGATATGATGCTCAGCTAGTGCTGATGGCGTGAAATGTTCCAACCTGACTTTACTCTCATGTTCCTTTACACGTTGGCTCACCGCTCTCCCGGTTTCTCCAATATAGACTTTGCCACAAGAACAAGGGATTTTGTATACTCCCGGATCACTGAAAGGTGCCTTTTCATCTTCCGGGTCGTTAAGAAGTTGTACTATTTTCGCAGGAGGTTTAAATATGGTTTGGATGTTGTGTTTCTTGAGTGTCTCTTTTTTTAGTAAGTTGTGTTGATTTGTTTTTTTGAGTGTATTTTCTTATTTCTTTATTAATTTGTTTGTTTGTGTAATTGTTTTGTATTAGGATTTGTTTAACATTTTGTAGTTCCTTTTGTAAGTTATCTTTATCTGTTATGGAGACAGCTCTGTATAGAAGGGAATTGATGATCGATTGCTTTTGAGATGGGTGGTGGTGGGAGGATGCATGTAGGTATCTGTTTGTATGGGTTGGTTTCCTGTAAACTTCATGTCCTGATGTGTTATCAGATCTTTTGTAAACTAGTACGTCCAAGGACGGTAATTTTTTGTTTTGTTCAATTTCCATGGTGAACTGGATATAAAGGTGTATTGGATTGATGAAATCGAAGAGCTTGTGTAGTTCATCTAGTCCATGTCTTCAGATGAGAAAAGTGTCGTCAACGTAACCACACCAAAATGTTGGTTTAAGCTTGGATTTGTTAAAGATTTGATTTTCTAGATTTTCCATAAAGATGTTGGCTGTTACAGGTGAGATTGGAGATCCCATTGCTGCTCCTGAGGTTTGTTCGTAGATTTTGTTATTGAAAGAGAAGTAGGTATTAGTGAGACAGTTTTCTATCAAAGGTGTGAGATTGGAGGGGAAGTTTGCGAAGGATTTAATAATATCTATTGTATCAGAGATTGGTATTTTTGTAAAGAGAGATACTACGTCGAAACTCTCTAGGATGTCTTGAGGTTGAATGTGAATCTGTTGTATCTTTCTGATGAAGTCAAAAGAGTTTTGGACGTGTGTAATATAGTTTCCTGTGAAAGGATTCAGTTTTTTGGCGAGAAAGTGTGCTAGGTTGTAAGTTGGTGAGTTTATTGCGCTGACGATCGGTCTGAGTGGGATGTTGTTTTTGTGGATTTTTGGGAGTCCGTAAAGTTTTGGAGAGATGATAATAGTAAGTTTTAATTTAGATATTGTTTCGCTGTCAAGTTTTGAGGCATTAAGAAGGTCCATGATTTTGTTGTTATAGTCTTCTTTATTCATTATTACTGTTGTGTTGCCTTTATCTGCGGATAATATTATGATGTCTTTATTCTGATTGAGTTCTTTGATTACTGTTTTTTCTTGTTTTGTTAAGTTTGAGGAGGGAAGTTGGGCTTGGCGTAAGATGTTGGCCGTCCTACGCCGTATATCATTCGATTTTTCAGGGTGAAGGTTATATATTGTGGATTCCAACTTACTGATAATTTCTTCTTTCGGGATTTTGGAGGGAGCTACTGCAAAATTATGTCACATCACGCCGTTTAATTAGACTTTCCTATTTTTCACGTTTTTATGTTTATAACTTCAAAAAATTATTATATACAGTAGTAAATAAGCTGAGATATTTTTACTAAGCAATTGTTTGTTTGTCACTATTGAATTAGGTAATATCTTGACTAATCAAATCTTTTATTTTATACTAATCTTTAGTGGCCAAATTTTCACTAATGGTAAAATCTCACTAGTAATTAGTTAAGTTTTTACAATTTGATTCAGAGAGGCAATAAAGTGTATTTCGCGTAAAAAAACCTATAAAATAAAAATAAACTTCTTTAGACACTCAAGTTTATCCTCACACAAAACTAGCAGGTATCAAGTTGATACGGCTAATGGATCAAAAGGATGCAACGTTTTGATATCTATATTCGTGATCAACTTGATTCAAATTTCGAGATCAATTATCTGTCATTAAATCTTAACTTCTCAACACAATATGAAATTTAATTTAATTTATTATTACTGAGGTTGTGAATGTTTGCTTGCAAATGTCAGTGAATCTCGATCGAGGATCGATTATCGATTTGCAAGACTTGAATTTGACAGAAAGGAATGTTTTTCGAAAATCGTCAACTGCAGGGTGTTCAGAACTGAAATTTAGTCACCTTCCTAATTTTTGAAAGGTCTTGTCATTCTAGGAAGTGAACCTGGTATTCCAGGTGCTTAAAATACATTTTCCCCGAGGAAGATGCGTTCACGATAGAAATTTAAGATTCTTTAACCGTTTTTCGAAGGCCTGGCCAACCAGAAAAGTAAACCTAGTAGTCTTGATGTTCAATATATGCATACCTTCGAGCACAGTGTGTAACCTTGGTGTAGCCCAGGTATTCAGAGAACATCTTCTCCGAAGAAAGTTTAATCAGAATAGAAATTTAAGATTCTTCAACCGTCTTTCAAAGGTATAGCTATTCTGAAGAATAAACCTGGTACTACAGGTGTTTAAAATACATCTTCCTCGAGGTAGTTGTATTCATAACTAAAATGTAAGTCACATTGATAATTTTTCGAATTTCTCATCCTTCTAAGAAATGAACCTGGTAGTCCAGGTGTTTAATATATATCTTCCTCGAGGAAGGTACGTTCATAACTGAAATTTCATTCACCTTGACCGTTTTTTCCAGTGTCTCGTCATTCTAGGAAGTAAGCCTCGTGGTCCAGGTATTTAAAACACATCATCACAAAAGAGTATGTGTTCAGAACAGAAGTTTAAGGCAACCTAACCGTGTTTATAAGGCATCGTCGTTTTAGGAAGTAAACTTGGTAGTCCAGGTGTTCAAAATACGCATACTCTTATTCAAATTGAGATAGGAGGGTGTAGGCATTGAATACACCGGCACTTAACACAGCAATATATTTACTGATAAATTACATGGAGAGTCGAAGTGATCTCTAAGACGGTCGAACAGTCAACTGGTGGTAGGTACCTCTGAGGGTCCTTCTCGAGGTACGCAAGGGTAGCGGGAGTCATGCTTACTGTATTTATGCTACGTGACAAAATAGGTTTTCGAAAATATGAAAGTAAGGCCCAAGGGCTGTACTTGATTGCCTTATTGTCCTGCTAGAGAACATCTGCTACTCGACCGTAATTTCTATCCTGAGTTAGGAAACGATTCTACCAAATTTAGAGAAACTACAAAATTGAGAGTTTACGGAATAAAATACTACTCGCTACACTACCCCCTTACCAGTGATAACGCTATAAAAGAAAAGTTAATGATGACAAAATTCTTATATCTATTTTATCAAATAGAAAAATGTACAGTTGTGTTTCTAAAATCCTGCTTGTAGTCGTTCCGGGAACCAAACGTTCCTACCCCGTCGTGTGGTATAACGGTTTGGCTCCTCTTTGTCTTCTAGAAGGTGCTTCTCAGTCGGCTGCAAAAACGTGTCTTGTCGGTTGTTATTGCATTCATCTTCTAGAAGATTTGTATTCACTACAAAAGCTGGTTTTAGGATCAAGAGTTACCTTACAGTTCTTTCCATTGACAAGCACTGTATATTGTTTTTCGCCTCGATCAAGTACTTCGAAAGGTCCGTCGTACGTCGGTTGAAGTGGGCCACGTACTGCATCATGTCGAATAAAAACGAAAGGAAAGGCGGACAATTCTTTAAAAATGAAGATATTTCTCGTTCCATGCCTCGTTCCTTTTACCGGCTTTAATCTTCTCATTTTCTTCCTCAGGTCTTCAACGAAATTAGTATTGCTCGTACTACTGGAGGGCTGAAAAAATTCACCGGGCAGACTAAGTGTCGTGCCACAGAGGAAATCGGCTGGGCTTGCTTTTATGTCCTCCTTTATAGCTACACGAATTCCCAGCAAGATAATCGGCAAAATTTCTGCCCAAGCTTCCGTTTCGTGACATTTAATCGCTGCCTTCAATTGTCTATGCAGTCTTTCGACCGTTCCGTTCCCCGCGGGGTGGTAAGATGTTGTACGTAAATGGGCGGCGCCAATAATTTGAGTTAATTCATTAAATAATTTAGCCTCAAACTGTCGCCCCTGGTCCGTTGTCACTCGCAATGGTATCCCGAAACGTGCAATCCACGTGCTTATAAAGGCACGTGCCACGGTGGCTGCTTCTATGTCTTCGATGGGTACTGCTTCAGGCCACCGAGTAAAACGATCAACCATTGTCAAACAATAACGGAATCCCAATGAACTCGGAAGCGGGCCTACGATGTCCACATGCACATGTTCGAATCTCTTCCCTGGATCGCGAAATTCTCCTACCGGACTCGTGATATGTCTCGTTACTTTCGCGCGATGACAAGGAATGCAACTTTTTGCCCAAGTTCTACAATCCTTATTCACAGACGGCCATACGAATCGGTGGGTGATCAATTTATGTGTCGCCTTTATCCCGGGGTGAGCTAGACCGTGTAGAAGGTTAAATACCGCACGACAAAGGTTTGCAGGAACGAAGGTCTTATGTTATCGCGTGTCGTAACACAATAAACGTCGACTCCGAGATTCGAGAAGTTTACTTTTTTTTTATTGTAATATGCTGGTTTGGGAATTTAAAATTGTTTGCAGGTCGTTGTCGACATTTTGAGCTTCGGCGAGTTTCTTATAATCAAGAGTTTCGATACCTTCGATGCGAGATAACGCATCGGCTACAAGAATATTTATCCCGCTAATATGTTGGATGTTGGTCGTATATTGCGAAATGTAATCTAAGTAGCGAAACTGTCGAGGAGAACTTTTATTCAAATCCTGTTGAAACAAAAAAATAAGAGGTTTGTGATCTGTGAATATGATGAAATCGCGACCCTCTACCATGTGTCTGAACCGTTTGACCGCTGTGTACATAGCGAAAAGATCGCGATCATATGCGCTGTACTTTCGTTGCGGTGTTGTCAAAGATTTATTGAAGAATGCTAGCGGTTGCCAAGCGTCGTTCACGCGTTGCTGTAAAACTGCTCCTACCGCGTAGTCGGATGCGCCTACATTGATAGATAATGGCGCTCCTACAACCGGATGAGCTAACATCGCCGCGTTCGCTAAAGCATTTGTTAATTCATCGAAAGCGTTTTTTAAATCACGGGTCCATTCGATAATAGATTTATTGTTTTTAGGACCCCCGAGTTGTTTATTTAACGGTTGCTGAATTTTCGCGGCATTGGGGATGAATCGAAAATAAAAATTTACTGATCCTAGAAATTGTCTTAAGCCTTTAACCGTATTTGGACAAGGATAATCTACAATTTTTGTCACGCGCTCCGGATCTGGTCGCACGCCCCGTGAATCGACCACGTATCCTAAAAAATTTACTTCGCTCGACCCAAATACACTTTTGCCTGAATTAACTATCAAACCGAATTCCTGTAGCCTTTTTAACAAACTACGTACATGCTCCTCGTGCTCCGCATGACTTTTGGACGTTATTAAAATGTCATCGATGTAAGCATAACAAAAATCAAAATCGCGTAACTCAAAATCCATAAATCGCTGAAATGATTGTGCTGCGTTGCTCAATCCAAAAGGCATGCGGGTAAATTCAAATAATCCGAAAGGCGTAGTTATTGCCATTTTTTCTACGTCTTCCGGCGCTACGGAAATTTGGTTGTAAGCTCTTACCAGATCTATCGTCGAAAATACAGCACATCCATCCAACGTCCTGGCGAAATCTTCGATGTGGGGCACTGGATAGCGATCTGGAACAGTTAGTGCGTTCAGCGCATGGTAGTCTCCCAGGGCCGAAGTCCGCCGTCCTTTTTCGTTACTAAATGTAACGGTGATGCCCACGGGCTCTTCGAGGTACGGATGATCCCTTGCTGGATCATACTGTTGAATTCTGTTTTCGCTTCCTTAAAGCGGCAGGTCTCGTGACGTCGGCAAACTCAGCAAGTATGCGATGGTAGTTTGTCGTTCCTCCAATTGTTCTAACTGAAATAAACTTGCCGGATGCTGCCTGGCCCCTTGTTGTTAATCCTGTAACCGAATCCATCAAGCCTCTATTTTTTGCATCAACGAGAAGTCCATAATGTGCGAGAAAATCCATCCCGAGTATGGGAACATCAACGTCAGCTACAATGATTCGCCATTTAAAACTGCGTCCTAGCGATAGTTTTAAATCCACCGAAATTGTGCCATACGTTGCTATAGGCGTAGAGTTCGCGGCATAAAGTTCGTAAGCACATCTTTTTCTATGTACACTTACGCGTTTTCGCGGATAAACACAGACGTCCGCACCAGTGTCTATCAGAAAAGCTACTTTACTGTCTTGATCAGTCACAAAAATACGACGACTTTGGGGACCATCGTTGACCGACGCTATCAATGATGGTTGTTCGCATTTCCCGCATTCCAGGCACACGGTTCGCGGCACTTGCGAGCTTTTTCCGCGAATTTGTAGTGGTACCAACACAGGTCCGAGTCTGCCCTGCTGTCACGGCTTCGTGACTGATTTCGAGATCGAGAGTGTCTATTTCCACGGGACTGAGATCGATCACGACGATTTTGTGGCTTGTTGATAGCACTTATTTCCGCCTTAATGATTTGTATCAACTCTTCCTTCAGAGTCGTAAGAGGATTGTCCTGTGTCACAGCAGCTATTTTGCCTTTTTCAGGTCGAATTTCGTGCACACGGTCTGCTACTTCAGCCATCCCTGTCAAAGGTTTATCCCTCATTCCGGCCATGACATGTTGCGTAGTGACTGGTAAACGCGTTAACCACAAATTTTGCAAAAAGTCCTCGTTCACCGATGTACCCGCGAGATTCTTTAGGTGGCGCAGGAACTGAGATGGTAGGCGATCTCCAATTTCTGCTCCTTCCAGCAATGTCCTGACGCGCATGCTACTGGAATCTCCATTCATTTTTAAGGACAGTATTTCACAGTAATCCAAGTAAATTTCGTAACACTGTTTTCCTATTCACTCTTCACTTCACTCACAACACGTGTTTTTGGAATCGGCCGCGTTCGCGATCACGTCGGGGTCACCAATTGAAGTGAGAACGCATACTCTTATTTAAATTGAGATAGGAGGGTGTAGGCATTGAATACACCGGCACTTAACAACACAACAATATATTTACTGATAAATTACATGGAGAGTCGAAGTGATCTCTAAGGCGGTCGGACAGTCAACTGGTCGTAGGTACCTCTAAGGGTCCTTCTCAAGGTACGCAAGGGTAGCGTGAGTCATGCTTACTGTATTTATGCTACGTGAAAAAAAAATAGATTTTCGAAAATATGAAAGTAAGGCCCAAGGTCTGTACTTGATTGCCTTATTGTCTTGCTAGAGAACATCTGCTACTCGACCGTAATTTCTATCCTGAGTTAGGAAACGATTCTACCAAATTTAGAGAAACTACAAAATTGAGAGTTTACGGAATAAAATACTACTCGCTACAATTTCATTCTTGGATACAAATTGATCTTCTCGGTTAAAAAAGACAACTATCCGGTTGAAAATGTATGTAATTTTTTATTGAAAATATAATTATTTGATGGAAAATTCAACTTCTTCGAAGAAAGCGGGTAGTTTTAGTTTGAAAAGTCCACTATTTGGCTCAAAATCTATGCATCTTGTTGAGAATTTTGGATGAAAATTTTGTTTCTTCACTGAAAAATCTTTCTTTCTTAAGAATTCAAATATTTTGTTGAAAATTCTGCTGTTTTGGTCTTACGGTATTTCTGGATGACCCCTGAATTAATTCATAAAAAAAAATTTAATTGACAAAAATTACGTTGAATAGAGGGATGATAGGGCGGGGTCAATACTTACAAACCCTAACATAGGAGTGTACGTAACATGAAATTTCAGAAAAAAAAGGAAAATAAGGCCTGATAATTAGGAGGCTCAAATTTGTCAAGAAGATTAAGAAGCCTTAAGTACTTTATTTACTTCATACACAAAATAAAATAATTTTAATTGGGTGTCTAAAATCTCGGGGGGGGGGGGGTCCCCTCGGATCCGCCCTTGTTGACGACAAATCCTAAAAGTGTTAAAATTTTTACAAAAATCGTCATATTTAGGGTTCGAGGTCGCTGAATTCAAATCAGATATCAATATTTCAAAATTTAGGTTCCAATAGGGCAAGACATAAAAGTCAAATTTAGGCTGGGCATCAAAAAAAAAAATTAATAAAATGTTTTTAAACAAACATTTTCGAAATATAATTGCTCCATCAGTCAAAATTCAGACGAATTAACCAAGAGCTAAACTCAAAAAAGAATAAAAAATCAATTGTTTCCAAAAATACCGTTTTTTTAACTCAATTTGAAAACTGAAAAAGCAACAACTTTTTTCAAGGTAAAAAAAAGGTGCGCAATAAAATTTAACATCCAGATAACACTAGAATTAAAATTTCAAACTTTGTTTGGAAGCCTTCAAGGGGACACCGTTCTCGGAAGTGAACATTTTAGGTGCCCTTAATTATAAAAAAACGAGACGATTGAGAATTCCCTTTATTTTGGTCTAAATTGTACTTTAGTTCTTAAATTATCGGTCTTACCTTGCAATGTCGGTCCGGTGAATATTTCATAAGTCACAGCATTCACTATTATTCGAACAACTAGATGGGTGAGTGGATCCAACTCGTAATGAGAAATAGACAGATCAGGGAACCCCTCTGTCGGTATCAGTGGATTACGAGGTGGCGACGGCGCCATCATTGAACTTGATACTGGAAGCATAAATATATGCATTTTTATTAATGAATTTTTCAACAAACGCTGCATTTATTTTTCAATATTCTGAACTAAAAAGTCCCTAGGGGTAGTCCATAAACTACGTTACGAATTTTAGGGGGTAGTGGGTCACGCCAAAAACTAAAGTTATTAACAGGGTGATTGGGGGTGGAGGTCAGTGGAAGTAACGCTACGAACTTAGATAACACTTAGTACGTTTCCTCATGATAAATTTGTACAAATTTTGCGCAATATGGCCCTGTAATAGTACAGTTCAATAATAACTTAATAAATTTAAAAAGCACTTTCACATTTCAGAGTTCACAATTATTTCCTGATTCCCCTCTATTCCTCTTTTTTTAAAGAATTCTTCTTTTGCCCCCTGTGTTTAAGCAACTTCCTTTCTTCCCCTTTTTATCGTTTTTTTTCTCGAAGGTGAATTGAATCAATATAATAGAACTCATTAAGAAAATCTAACTATTTTTGACTGAAAAGTCTACTATATTTTATTTTTGTCATCAAGTCATTTCGAAATGTTTTGAAACTTTTTTAATTTACTTTTAAAGTTCATTTTTCAAAATGAAAAATCATTTAAATTTTTCACACGAATCTTAAGAAAATTCTTCTTTCATTCCTTTCATACCTTCCAAACTGTCTAATCATTAAAAATTAGTCAAATTTTTTCTGCTTTCTTTTAAATTCTGCAAAATTATTAAATGAATATTCTCCTAAAATTAATTCCCAAAATATAAAATCATTTAAATTTTTCCGAGGAACCTATTTTCTTAAATTTTCGTGAAACCTTACAAAATTCTTTAAAAAATTTCAGGAATTTGAATCATTTCGTATCGTTTCAAAACTTCTAAATATCCCTCAAACTTACTCGAATTTTTTCTAAAATTTCGTAATATTGCAAAATTGCACAATTTCGCTTCGAAATATTCTACACACTTTTTCAAAATTCAGAAATTAATTAAAAATCTTTTGTAATTCTTGCAATTTTCTCTTCTAATTCATCAAAGAACAATCATTAGAATTTTTCCCATGAATCGTAAGAGCATCGTCTTCATTCTCACGTGCTGGGGTTCTTCGGACCTCGGATTCGGATTCAGTGACCCCAAAAACATATAGGAAACATGGTCTGTCCTCCAGACCCGAAAAAAGATTTTTTATGACGTTTTTTGAGGTTATGTCAGAACCCTGACGTGCTGGGGGTTTTTGGACCTCGGATTCGGATTCAGCGACCCCAAAAACCTATTATAAACATGGTCTGACCTCCAGATCCGAAACAAAGTTTTTTTTTGTGTGTCTGTGTAATGTTTAGAAACATTTATAAATAAATTTCATGATGAAGTAAAATTATTTGTTTGGAAATGTTGATAATCAAAATTGATATTGGAAAAAATTCACAAATCTTTATTAATAGATAAACAAGCTCAAAACAGTTACAAACAATGAGGTTTTCGACAACAATGTGTTTGATATTTTCTAGAAATGTATTAAAATCGCTTTTTTTTAGATAAGACATGCAATTAAAAGTGCTACTTCATCGGCTAAAAAATACCCCCCCCCCCCTACATAACAGACCGTAACGAAACACGAACACCCCCCCTTTTTTTTGGAAAGTTTGAAAGTTTAATTAATCTATTTTGGTTGAGGATTCAATTGCTTTGTTGAAAATTATACTTTTTTGATCGAATAATGTATAAAAAAAATTAAAAATTAAATAAAATAAAATATTGAAATAATGATACGAAAAGGAAAATAACATTTTTTAATTGTCGTACTTAAAATTGAGCAATACATGAAGCCTCAGCAGAGATAACGCTGGATCAACATAACAACTTTGATATAAAACTATTTTCGTGATATGACACATGCTCACAGTTTGGACAAATATTTGAGCAGCACAGATTTGTGTTGATTTAACGTCATGTTTGCACAATGCGTCGACATTTTTCAAAACTGCACAACTCTGAACCCGAAAAATTCCAATTTCCAAATGCATGAGTTTATATATAACAGTTTAACTTGAATAATTTCTAGCAGAAAAAGTTTGAAATTAGGAATTAAATACTGAACCATTTTAATGTCGGTGCCGTAAAAATTAAGTTAATTAAAAGCTTAAGTGTTTGAGATTGGATAATTAATTGACAGAAGTTTTAAAAATAGAATAATATCATGTATCGGATATATTAAGAGCATGAAATAAAAAAATTAAACATTTTGAAGTTTAAAAACGAAAAACTGTACAATTGGGCGAATCAAAAATCAAAGCGTCTTTGCGCCTAACGTGTTTTAGTAAAGAAGGTTTTAATAACAATAGGTCACAAGATTTTGTTTCTCATAAATTGATGGGACATTTTAGTAGTTTTTTTTTTCTAAGATTATGAACCTAAAGACGAAAATGTTCTATTGTTTCGCGTTTTCAGAAAAACAGGTTTAAAAAGTTAAAAAAAGTAATTGATGTCTTTGAAATCATGTATCAAACAAATCAGAAATGCTAAAGGTTTTCAGTAGGGTTGAAATTGAAGCCTGATGCATGTACTATGACCCTATGTTTTCGAAAATTACCTTACGTTTTTTCACGTTTTTGTACTTGCAAAATTTGATTTTTTCATTTTGTATGTGATATTAAACAATTAATCTTGAATATCTCCGATAATATTTATGCTACGGAAAATATAAAGTTAGTTTCAGGATCAGTGCTAAAGAATACATAAAGAAATACCGTAAAAATCGAATACACGTGAATTTCATAAAATGTTATAACCTAGTAAATTGATGGGACATTTCAGTATGGCTTTTGTCATAGAATACGGACCTGAAGCCGAAAATGTTCTATCTGTTCGCGTTTTTTAGAAAAGCGGAAAAAAATGGTTTAAAAATTAAAATTTCGTAACTTTGAGAGGGTATTTAATATTTTACATTTAGATTTGAGATCTATATTCTATTGAGTATACTCACCACCAAATTGCAGAATAACCCCGATGGTAAGAGGCAGAGCGCTGATGTAGATCTTCATCTTTACAGGAAGATTTTCTGAACTATGAGTGAGACTGTCTGAAAATACTCACTGCTATATACACCAAACACTATCGGTGATTTTTATAAACAAAACCTTCAAAATTATGAAAACTTCCAGTGTGCGCAGACTACGTGGAAGAAGCGTTGTGAAATCTTTTAATCTAGAATAAACTGTTAAAATTGAAAACCTCATTTCCTAGATCCGGGACTCCGTTCTTCTACAAATAAAATGTAGGTGTTTTCCTATCTCAAGTACAAATTATTATCAGTACAGTCAAGCACATTTGTAAAATCAATGTTTGTTAATTTCTCTTCAACCTATGAATTTGTGAAATCAAGGTTAACTAACTAATTTGAACCAAAAATATTTCTAATAAACAATACCAAACAACTTTTTCTATGCAGCACCATATGGAAATTTTCGAAATAAATTTTAAGAATCCCTTTTAAACATTCTCAAACTTCGCGAGATTATAATATACAATCAATCTCCCAAGCTAGAAGTTTTACAGAATCACTAGAACACTGTGCGCGCTAAGCGCACACTAATGACTCTTTCTTCAGAAAAAAACTCGGTTTATTCTCCAACATTTTGTCATGGATTTCACAGCATTTTTTTCACAGGAAAAAAAGAACAGTCAAAATAGTACTGATCCTGCAATATGACAAATTTCACTTCACAACTTTACACTTTACATGTTTTCCATATTTTTCAAGATGTATACCTGACGGAAAGAAAAATGGAAAATCTGGAAGTAAGAGGGTATTTTAATCAGTATTTGATTAAATTTCAAAGATTTCCGCTAATCTGAATAGCGACGAAAAAAATTTTTTTGGTTTAAAATTCAACTACTTAGTTTAAAGTGGAACTTCTTTGTTAAAAATTCATTTTTTGTGTCAATGATTTATAATTTTAGTTGCAAAATCTTTTCTTTCATTCAAAATTTAACTATTTTGTTAACATTTTTTTAAAATATTATTTTAACTGAAAAATCTATTTCATGTTTGGTTGAACATTTATCTTCTTCTGTTGAAAATTTAACTATTTAGTAGAAAATGTCTTTATTTTATTAACTAAAAATTTTACTATTTCATGCTTGTTTGAACATCAATCTTCTTCAATTGAAATTCAACTATTTGTTCGAAAATTTCTGTATTCTGTTGATATGTGGTTGAAAATTCAAGTATTTTCTTAAAAATTATTCCTTTTTGGTAGAAAGTTAATCTTATTGGCCAAAATTTCATTTTTTTTTAACTAAAAATTCAACTATTCCACTTTTTCTCGAATTTTTTAAAATAGATATTGAATCTTTTTGTTTGAAAATTCATCTGCTTAGGTAAAAATTGAACTATTTCGTTAAAAATTTGTTTCATTTGGTAAAAAAATTAGTTCTCTAACTTAAAATTGAAGTATTCTATTTTTTGTTGGAAAGTTTTCTTTTTCAGTTGAAAATTCGTGTATATTGTTGTAAAATTTTCTTTTCTTTTGTGTAGAAAATTCAACAAATTTTGTTGAAAATTCGTTTTTTTTTTGTTGAAAATGAAATTTTTCACTAACAATGTAGGTTTTCTATTTTTGCTAGGATATTGATTTTTTGATTTTATTTAATAGTTGTTTATTGAAAATTAAATTATTTTTGGTGAAAATATGAACTATTACACTTTTTGTTTAGAATTTAGTTTTTCTATCAAACATTTATCAGTTTGGTTAAAAATGTAACTATTTTGTTCAAAATTCCCTTTTTCTTGGTTAAAAATTGATTATTTAAACAGAAAATATAATAATGAAATTCACCATTAATAAATCTTACATTTTTTTAGTTCTATTATGCACACAAATGTGACATTCTTTGTCACTGTCCTTTAACTGAATCTCAATTCTTAATTATGTGTATGAATTTGGCAACATTCCTTTCTTCGAGTTTTTCAAATTACCCAAACGATATGGTGTTAAATTTTGTTGGTCTACTGGTCTCAATATATATTTATTGAGATTGCTCAACGTTTCTTCTTTCGATGAAGGGCCTCTTCAGACGTACAACAATAATTTATAGCCTAAATACAAAAAAGATATGAAATAATTGTCACACTTTGTCTCAAAAACAAGTTAAAAACCATTATTATCAATAGTTCGTTTACCATATTTTCCAAATGGGTTAACTCTTATATGGATCACGGAGTAATAAGTCATTTTGTGAGTCAAGGATTGTAAAAACTGTACATTTTTTCATGTTGTTTGTTAGTTTGAAAAATTGTTTCTAAGAGCTATAATATATGGTAAAAATAAAAAAGTAAGTGACATTTCGTAAATATGAAAAATTAATAACGTATATAGAAAGTGGTCATTAAAATGAGTTGAACCTTTAGTAAATTTTGGAAAATGTTGAATTAATTATTGGCTTCGTGATACGTTCAATTGGTTATTGCTAATTATATAATATTCAACAATGATTAGTATTATTAACAAGATTTAAATATATTTTTCCTAATCCTTTGATGTTCGTTCTTTTGTTAACAGACAATTTATTGAAGTGAAAATTATTATGGAATCACACTAAAGCTAACTTGAGCTGAGGCAGACTGTTTCGAGGGATCGTAGAAGTCGTCATCTGTATATTCGGATAATGATGGCGACTTGCAGCAATAGAGTCCCATAGTCGCCAAAGAGTCGTAGACTAAACATTGGCAATCGTGGGGCCAACCAGGGGGCTAATGTCTTCAGGGGAGGTGAAATAGAGTCAGTTTTGCTCTGGTTGTCGTCTTAAGCATTCGCTTACTCTTTTATTCCAAATTAAATGTATTTATCTCGGGTGATTCTCCTATATTTGTACTCTGACGATGATATAGAATATAATCCTTTAATTATAAAAGAACGGGATTTATTTATCCTTACATTATTGTTTGCAATATGCAAAATTTCCCTAATAAGTCTCTGTTTATAGTTAGTATCAATACCTAATGTATTGATATACTCCAAGTCAAAATGATGATGCTTCGTATGAGAATGATAGACTAATGCTGTGCTCCTCATGTCTGCATTCGTTCTTATATTGATTCATTCTGGTATCAACATTTTCTTTGGAATGGTCAATGTAGATACATTTACAAGGGGGCTTTTTCGTTATTAAAACATTTACATCTATCATGGTCATTGCATAGTATGACTTTGAAACCTACTTTTTCAAGACTTATTTTTAGATTATTACTGCTGTACATTGCAGTGTACGGTCAGACTACAAATGTATTTTTTTTAGAAGTTGTAGGCTCCGGAAGCTACGATCATGGTTCCTTAAAGCGACCAATCTCGACGCAACTGGAACGTGTACGTCATCCACTTCTGCTCCTTCTGTCCTAGAAGGTAAGAAAGAGCGGGAAATTTACGCGAGATGACATCGTGCAACACTGTTCCTTGGAGTTAGGTATCTAGCCGCGGATGACCGCGAGATGAAGGTTTCACCTCTAGATACTTTTTTAGAGCTACCAATCTTTGTAGAATGTTATGAGGAGTGTTTTGCATCCGGTTCGCGATGGACTGAACCTGACGCTGGCAAGCCGGAATCTTGTTGAGTTGGCTAAGAAATGAAGCTTTCATACCTCAAAGACAGCCGATTATGAGAACTACAAGATGAAATTTGTAGCCTTGATACAGCCTGCTCAGCTCGAAAAGAAGTGCTTGATGTAAATGATCTTGGTCTTCAGATCTTCGAGGACAATATCAGGCTTCGTAGCACTGATACGTTGAGTGGTGAAGAATGAGAAATTCCAGTAGATCTCACACTGATCATTCTCCACAACGGACTCCAGTTCCCCCTGAGCGTATGGCAAGACGGGCAATAGATAAAAACCATAGAAGTGCCTAAGATGGTAATATAAGACTTTTAGAGCTGCATTGTGTCTCTCCATGTACCCCAGCGTGCATATTTTGAGCATCCACTGAGAACATGACCAAGTGTTTCTGTCTCTTGCTTGCACGCTCGGCAGTTGGTATCGTCTACAGGTACATTCATTATGCCCTCGCGGTAAACTAAGGTGTGTATAACGCCGTCATGACAGGCAAAAAGAAATCCCTCAGTCTCCGATCTCAATCCAGCTGACTTGAGAAACATGTTGGACAGCCCCATCGAGAGCTCTTCTCTACGTATAATGCCGTAGAATTTACCATGAAGGGGCTTGTCAGCATGTTCTATTAGTAGAAGCGTATGTTCTGCTTCCTGTACACGACTCTTGAGCAACAAAGGTGTTAGTGATTCTAGGCCATGTGTAGTGTCGCTGGAATCAAATGGGATGCCAAGCTCCTCTGCGGCCCTATCTGCGGCACGGTATAGAAACGCCGCAGCATTGACGACTTCATGTTGATGTACGAGTCGCATAAGAGAATCTGTGCTATTTAGAACTGAGCAGGCTGTAGCCAGAAACATTCTGCGATGAAAACACTCTAAGCTCAGCAAGCTTCTACCCCCTTTATCTCGAGGGAGGCATATTCGAGGTACGGAAGATCTAGGATGATGACTTCGATGGATTGTTATCATCTTGCGTGTGCGTCGGTCAAGTTGCTTCAACTCATCGACGTTCCATTTTACTGCACCAAACGTGTAGAGCAGTACAGGAACGGCAAGCATATTTGTCGCCTGGATCTTCTTCTTTCCAGATAATTCGGAAGCCCAAATTTTTCTGAGAATTTGGCGATACCTTTTTCCAAGGGCTGTTTTTAACCCACGCACATTTTGGGATTCCGCTTGCGGTATTCGAAGATATTTATATGTTTCTCCAATACCAAGATGTTGAAATGAAAAAAATGAAAAAAAATGTATTTTGTGAGAAGTTGTAGGCTCCGGAAGCTACGATCATGGTTCTTTAAAAGCAACCAATCCCGACGCAACTGGAACGTGTACGTCATCCGCTTGTGCTCCTTCTGTCCTAGAAGGTAAGCAAGAGCGGGAAATTTACGCGAGAAAACATCGGGCAACACTGTTCCTTGGAGTCAGGTCTCTAGCCGCGGATGATCTTACGCGGCAGACGGGACAGTTGGAGATGAAGTTTCACCTCTGGATACTTTTTTAGAGCTACCAATCTTTTTAGAATGTTATGAGGAACAGTGTTGACGGACCAGATGAAGTGATCCCAGAAGAACAGCCTTTTGCATCCGGTTCGCGATGGAATGAGCCTGACGCTGGCAAGCCGGAATCTTGTTGAGTTGGCTAATAGATGAAGCTTTCATACCTCCAAGACAGCCGATTATGAGAACTACAAGATGGACTTTGAAGCCTTGGTAGAGCCTGCTTAGCTCGAAAAGAAGTGCTTGATATTTCGCCCGTTTTTCTTCCTCCTTTGCCGTGATATTACCATCGGCTGGTGCCGAGAATTCAATCACGTAAATGATCTTGTTCTTCAGATCTTGGAGGACAATATCAGGCTTCGTAGCACTGATACGTTGAGTGGTCGAGAATGAGAAATTCCAGTATATCTTACACTGGTCATTCTCCACAATGGACTCGAGTTCCCCCTGGGCGTATGGCAAGACGGGCAATAGATCAACACCATAGAAGTGCCTCAGATGGTAATATAACACTTTTAGAGCCGCATTGTGTCTCTCTATGTACCCGTATCGTGCATATTTTGAGCATCCACTGAGAACATGTCCAAGTGTTTCTGGCTCTTGCTTGCACGCTCGGCAGTTGGTATCGCCTACAGGTATATTCATTATGCGCTCGCGGTAAACTAAGGTGTCTATAACGCCATCTTGACAGGCAAACAGAAATCCCTCAGTCTTCGATTTTAATCCAGCAGACTTGAGAAACATGTTGGACAGACCCATCGAGAGCTCTTCTCTACGTATAATGCCGTAGAATTTACCATGAAGGGGCTTGTCAGCATGTTCTCTTAGTAGAAGCGTATGTTCTGCTTCCTGTACACGACTTTTGAGCACCAAAGGTGTTAGTGATGTTAGGCCATGTGTAGTGTCGCTGGAATCAAATGGGAGGCCAAGCTCCTCTGCGGCCCTATCTGCGGCACGATATAGAAACGCCGCAGCATTGACGACTTCATGTTGATGTACTAGTCGCATAAGAAAATCTGTGCTGTTCAGAACTGAGCAGGCTGTAGCCAGAACCGTTCTGCGATGAAGACACTCTAAGCTCAGCAAGCCTCTACCCCCTTTATCTCGAGGGAGATATATTCGAGGTACGGAAGATCTAGGATGATGACTTCGATGGATTGT
>CAKNYM010052678.1:115090-164046 GCA_932195095.1 Andricus curvator | reverse complement strand
AGGTACGGAAGATCTAGGATGATGACTTCGATGGATTGTCATCATCTTGCGTGTGCTTCGGTCAAGTTGCTTCAACTCATCGACGTTCCATTTTACTGCACCAAACGTGTAGAGCAGTATAGGAACGGCCAGCATATTGGTCGCCTGGATCTTATTCTTTCCAGATAATTCGGAAGCCCAAATTTTTCTGAGAATTTGGCGATACCTTTTTCCAAGGGCCGTTTTTAACGCAAGCACATCATGGGTTTCCGCTTGCGGTATTCCAAGATATGTATATGTTTCTCCAATACCAAGATGTTGAATGGTATTTCCGCCGATGAGTTGAAGATCCTGATCGTGACCCGATGATGTAGTTTCTAGTCTTCCTTGGTGTAGGTGGACGCAGGCACACTTGTCCAGTCCGAAGCTCATGCCAATCGCTTTAGAGTACCTATTTACCGCCTCCACAAGGATGTTAAGGGCCTCTTTCGAGGAAGCAAAGAGTTTAAGGTCGTCCATGTATAAAAGGTGGTTGACCTTATATTCTCTTTTGTTTGGCGGGCCACATAGGTATCCAGAGCTTTTGCCTCGGAGCACAATAGATAGAGGCAAGAGGGAGATGCAGAAAAGTATCGGACTTAGAGAGTCTCCTTGGAAGACTCCCCTCTTATATGTGATATAGCTTGTAGTCACTTGTCTTTTGTCAGATGTTATGACAAATCTTGTCCGCCACAAGAGCATAAGCTCTTTTATGCATCTCACTATTTTTGGATGCACTTCCATGCATTCAATCAGCTTAATAAGTAGCTCATGGTTCGTGTTATCGAATGCCTTACGGTAGTCAATCCAAGCCATGGACAGATTGCGTCGATACCTGATCGAGTCCTGGGTGATACACCTGTCTATTAACAGGTTCTCCCTGCAACCTGCCAGACCTCTCTTGCATCCACGTTGTTCAACTATTGCACTCCATACCGGCTCGATAGATGTTAATATCCTCTCTTTGAGGATGCCAGTGAATAGCTTGTAGCTGGTGTTTAAACAAGCTATGGGCCTGTAGTTCTTTGGACTTGACAAATCTCCGGTCTTCGGAATCAATACCGTGCGTCCTTCCACTAGCCACTGCGGGACGGGTTGTTCTCCGTTTAAGAAAGTAGTAAATATACGAGCTAGATGTTGGTGCGTAGAAGTAAACTTCTTCCACCAAAAGTTGTTGATTTTATCTGGCCCTGGCGCTGAAAAGTTCTTAGTTCTAGCGATAACTTTCTTCACTTCTTCAGCAGTAATTAGTGGACACTCTTCCTCTGGACCTTGTAACCTGTGCCTTTGGCAAAAGTTACGAAAGAGTGATATATCTGAAGCGTCTTCATTTAGCTGATAAGTATCTCCATATACTTGTTCCCAGAAGACTTGAATCTCTTCTCGACTAGGCGGATTTTTTAACGGCACGTGACGTTTTATTGAACAGACGGGAAGGATGAGTAGAAAATGTGGAATTTTCCTGAATCCACTTTACTCGCCGTTCAAGGCGCTGTTTCGCTGTTGAAAGAGATCTTATTTTTTGCGTCCAGTGCTGCTTGATGGTCAACAGTTTACACTTGTTCAGCGTGTGATTTGCTTTCCTGAAGTTTCGAGCAAGTGCCCTAACTTTTGGAGTGAATTTTTTATTTAATGTTATGTAGCTAATCACGCACTGAATATTTGATGCATGCCGTCTCGCCGTTTCAATTTTGAATTGAAGCTGTGCAATACGCTCGCGAGTCTTACTCAGACGTACTGAAGTTTCGTTACTTCTACTGTCGCTAAGCAAGGACACCGCCTTCTCGTAAACAACACAGTTCAGATTCCAGAGATTAACATCTTCGGGGAGCAAATCGGGGAGAGCAGTATTAGCTTCAGCTAATTTGTCCATCCTGAGAAAGACTTTTTGGTGGATAGATCTCCTACTTCTCATGTTAGCATTATCGGTTATCTGCAAAGTTGGTCTTGCTGGAACGGGTGGAATGTTCGATGGAGGATGTTGCTCTTCTTCGTCTTGTTGATAGAGAGCTTCATATCCGTTTTTTCGCAAAAAGGATACCTGATCTCTTAAATACTGAGGCGTTTGATGAGCATATTCCGGGTGCATATTGACCCAACGGTCATGTAACCTCTGCATGAATCCTCTTCGCGCCGGTGAGCTTCTTTGCCAACAGGTAAGGATGTCTCTCCTGAGTTGGTCAGACCATTTAAATCGATGTTCTCGCGTTTGTCCGGGGCCATTGCCTGGTCGTCGCCTCGGTTCGGTCCTATTGCCACTCCCAACTGAACCATGGCCTCCATCCGAGAGAGGCCTATTGTGGGTGGCACTGCGCGATACTGGTGTCGTAACCGCATAATTCATTGCATTGGGGAGTTAGCCCAAAGCAACGTGGCTGACTGCAAGAGCCGGAGCTCTCGGGCGATGGGGTCGCCACATCCCTACGCCTTTTTCCAAGGGCTGTTTTTAACCCACGCACATTTTGGGATTCCGCTTGCGGTATTCGAAGATATTTATATGTTTCTCCAATACCAAGATGTTGAAATGAAAAAAATGAAAAAAAATGTATTATTATTAATGTTAGTATTATTGTGATTTGTAATTGTACTGACACTATTATTATTTTTATTTCCAATATTCTCTAATCTTTTTTTTATGAACTTAACAATGAACCTTTTAGGGTAGTCGTACTAAAGTAAGGTCTTTTTGACCAAATCAAGTTTTTTATTTTTAAATTTGTGGTCAGAAAGTCTAACCGCCCTATCGACCAAGAAGTTAACTACACTGATTTTATATTTTAAAGGCGTGATGGAGTTAAAATTCAAGTATCTTCCTAACCAAGACGGCTTCCAATACCAGTCGGTGTACAATTTGCCATTCTCTCTTTTCACTGAAGAGGCAGGAAAGCTTATACTCTTATTATTATCTCTCTCTACGGTGAGCTTAAGTCTTGTGTTAAATTTGTTGAACCTTTCTAACAGACCTTCGATGTTGTTTTTGTGAAAACGAGTCAATATATCGTCCACATAACGAATGGGAAACTCAAGATCATAAGGGATGGCTTTGAGAATATTGCTTTTTAGATCTCCCATGAATAAACTGGCAACCGAAGCAGATATTGGAGATCCCATTGATACACCGAAAGTTTGCTCGTAGAACTTGTTATTAAAAACAGAATATGCATTGCTTAAGCAAACTATTAGGATTTTTATGAGAGATCCCTCAGAAAGACAGTTATGATCACTGATTTGTAACCACTTCTTCTTTACATTTACGATGATCAGTTTGTGTGAACTGTTTGTAAAATATAGTGCCGTGACATTCAGTGATACCACTTCGTAATCATCAGGGATATTTTCGATAGACTTTATCTTTTCTACGAAATCAAAACTTTCTTCAATAAGAGTGTTAGTTTTTCCTAAAGTTTTGTGAACTGCAGCGCTAATAAATCTAGATCATTTGTTTATGGGTGATCCAATGAAAGAAGTAACTGTTCCAATAGGTACGCCTTACTTGTGCACCTTCAGCAAGCCATAAAACCTTGGTGAAACACCATTGTAACTCTTTGAACTTTTACTTAGTTCAGGAATCAAAATATTAGTTTCAATCATATCAACAATAATCGAATTTAATTCTCTTTTAACTTCATTAGTTGGATCTTTATCTATCTCTTTGAAGGTGGTGTTATTAGATGGTGTTAGATTATAAATCTAGTCATCGGAAATAATCCTATTTTTGAGTCATAAATTATTTCAATGGAAAAAAATGATAATATTTTTAAATTTTCCATTTGTAATTCTAATAACTGAAAAACTTTTTTTTACCAGAAGAAAACCAGGAAATGATCAGGACTTTTTTTTAGATTTGAGTGATGGTCATCCAAACTGTGTGCCGAAACTCGATATTATATGTGTTAGTGAGACGTGGCTTACTTCTCATCGCCAAATTATCTATCCTCATCGAAACTCCGACTGTCAAGTGACGTACATTGTAATTATAAAACAGAAACTATATGTGTGGCTGATGACTATATCTTGGTCAGAACAAAAAATAATTCTTCTTTCAATATTATACTGGGATCAATATATTCTAATCCAGGCTCTAATATTGTAAACTTTTTGAATAACATAAATGAAGTTATTTATGACATTTCCTTGAAATATCCATGATCGCCTATTATAATAGGAGGAGATTCTAGTTGTGAAGTTGGAGATTTAAACCAATTAGAGGAAGAAATTGCATGTAATAATAGGAGCATATTCAACGTTAAGTCAAGTCTAGACCCTGAACAAGATAAAAGAGGCAAATTGATGGTTGAATGCTTTGAAAAAAATGGTTTGTTTGTTTTTAACGGAAGAACTAGGGGTGATTGCCCTGCTCAATATACCTTCTTTAGAGGGAAAAGTTGTTCGATTATTCATTTAGCTCAAATTCATACCATGGGTGGTCAGATCATTTTGTAATTTTACGGATCCCGATGGGATCTGATCATTTCCCTATAGCGATAACTTTCCTAGCTGACTCGACATTTAATTGTATTGACATAACAAGTGATCCTTATTTTAAATGGAAAAGCGAAAAATATGAAAAACATAAAGATAGACGATAGACGATCTTGAAAAAAATTTAAACAAAACTACCACAGATACAGCAATTCAGTTAGGAATGATTTTAACACCAAGTAAAAAGCTCAGTTTTTCGAAACCATGGTTTTATGTGGATTGTAAAAACAGCAAAAGAGAATGAAAGCAAATGTTAAAAAAATGTAAACAGGAAAATTTTAAACCAGATGCTTTGTTAATTAATGCGGACTATAAAGAAGAATATACGAAGGTACTGTTATTCAAAAAAGAGGCGTATGAAAAATCTCTGTTAGACTGTCTTACAGTGGCCAAGAATTCTAAGCAATTTTGGAAGGTAGTTAATACTTTTGAACCCAATATATCAAATAGGGATTGCATAGATCTAGACACGTGGGAAATATACTACTTCTTCATTCCTTATTCTTTACGGTCCGTTATACAAACCAATATGGACATACAGACCGAAACTGACATAGGACCCAAAATTAAGAAAGGGCCTTATATGGGCATAGAGTCTATCATGGACATAGAGCTCAAATTTTCTCATAATTTAAATTGAGTATTTTAAGCTGAATTGAAAAAATATTGTTTTTTCAATTTTTTTTTAAATTAAAAAGAATGATTTTGTTCAAGATACCATTAAGATTTAATTAGCGTCGTTATAGTCTACGAAACCCTTTTTTGTAGGCATCGGTTGGCTAATCAGTTGAATTTTCTATGTTTCAACAGAAAATTCGATGGTTAAGAGCAGAACAGTGTGTTCTATCAGAAAATATTGAGGGGCGACTTTGTAGGTCTTCTTAAAAGCCAGAAATTGTTATGTGGAACTTTTTCGTATTCTGCATAGATTAGCCGAAAATAAAATTTTCTATTTCCTCAGAAGTGTAATCGTGATTGAAACAAAAGCATAGTAAAAAAATAGTCTGAATTACTTTTGTAAATCTTATGCTGAACAATTTTTCATATATAATGTTTGTTTATCTGGCATAATATGGTCAGAAAGTGGAATTTATGATCCCTTAAAAAACGTGATCGCGATTAAAACAAGAATTATGAGTTTCAGCAGAAAATGATCTGAAGAAAATTTGTAGATCTTTTTTAGATGAATAAGTTCTATTCTTGTGGTTTCGTTTCAAACAATACAAATGATCCTAAGATGAAAGGGATTGACGTCAATAATAAAATTTGTTTGCACTAAATAATAAATGTTTATTCAAAAAAATGGTACAACCGGAGTTGTCGAGTTCGATTAATCGGAAGTAGATTTCAAGTACTGTTACTGGCAACGGATAAATACTGGACATGACTGACCAAACTTTACACTGTTGCGGATGAGTAAGTGAAGAAAATACAGAAATCTGTCAAATGTTACAACGACGAATCCTGACATGCGACAGAGCCTTACGGACCGCTGTCAGACTCGATCTTGGTAAATCTGCTACTGCAATATACTTCGATTATTCAAACGTGACTAACTGCTGCCTTAAAGCATTGCAGAAAACCAAGTTGGAAGTGAAAGATACCTAAAAGTTGGGAGGACAAAATTATGTACAATATAATTTCTCGACAACTACAGGATATAATATTTTTCAAACCGAATACAATAATGTAACACACAACTAAGGATAACAAGTTGGCCTTGGTGAATGGAAAGACGTCTGCTACATTGGTCACCCCGAAGCGACGTGGCTACTGCTCCCAAAAGGACCAACCATTTGGTGATTCACAGCGAGAGAGAAGAAGCAAGGCGACTGAAGGCAAGTATCCATAATTCTCGGTGGATCCAATCACATCGTGGAGCCAAGAGTAAGCCTACCTTGAATAATTTAGCTTAAATACGAAAGTGGCAACAGCGTTTCGGCAGTGGCTCTCTTCCGCACACGTGGAATCCCTGCGGCTTCGGCACTTTCGTTTAAGCAACCTTATTGTAGGCGGGTTGTCCATCATTGGTTCCCGAGTCGATGGGGCTTTGCGTAGCTTGTCCTACTTCATGGGGATTCTTGGGGCGAACGCTCCAATCAGATCATTCCTTGATATGCTGTCCTTACGTGCTGTGCCGGACGCCTGCTCTCGCCTTGCTTCACGTCTATCCATATGACGGAAGTATAATGATATTATAATAATAACAATATAATCGTATTGAGAAATATCACTAATTATGACGTAATTTCTATACGATTATAATCCGTAATATAGAACAATGAAAGTGCTATAATATAAAACAAATTTCAATTATAAAAGTCGCAATTATTATAACGCTGAGACTTCTGAATTTAATATATGAAAATATTAGATGACAATGCAGTGCAATAATAATAATTAAGGCTTATAACCTACATTTATGCCAGAAATAAACGTAATTTATATTATTAATTAACTTAAAAACCTCGGACTTATAACGACTTAAAATATAATTTGAATTGTTGAGCCAAACCTGCCTTATTGAACATGCTTATTTAGTTGAATTAATTCAGGGAAGGAAACTTCTCAGAGATATTGATAATTGGTCAGGTTATCAATATATTACGAGGAAGTCATTATAAAATTTAAAGTAACTGAAAAAAAGCAATGAAAATATAGAAAAATTAGACGATTGGAAAACATATTAGCATCGATGAAGGCAAGCTTAGCTCATGGAAAACTCCATGGGTACCCGTGAGTCATTCGACACGTGCGTACGCCTTGACACAGAAAAAACAAAAGGTCAAAACTGAAGAGTGTTGCAGGGTAAAATGCTAGGGGAAATCTAGACATGCAAAAAACTGAAGATCAACAAGAGTAAAATAAAAGATCACTGTTTGATTTCACCTGTATCGATCTTCAATTTTTTTTGTATGGCGAGATTACCCCCAGAATTTTTACCTGAAGCTCTTTTTACCTTTGGGTTTTTTTTCTGTGAACGGTCGAGTACCCAGGTACATTACACAACAATAGCATTGTACAGACAAGGTCCGTTGAGTCAAAAATTGAGACAAAAAAATGGAGGGTGCTCAAATCTTTCTAATCACTGACAAAAAACTTATGGAAGCCATCAGCACGATACATTCCAATCGGCTTCAAAACTGACACTACGAAATCATTCGTTTTGGTTTGGAGTATTTTATTACGACATCTTCCACATCCTTTTGCTGTAAGAAAAATAGATTTATTAATTAATTTGAAGATTAAAAAAATATGTATACATAAAATTTAAGCAAAGGTTGTTTAACATTAACATGTGCCTTTATAGTCCAAGCATCTGCTAGATTTTCTATCGTTTCAACTAGGTAGGGTGCGTTTTTTGTGGCTAAAATGGTTTATTCATTGGTGCTCACGTAAATTTCCAATTTGATAGAAATGCGCCTACGCGTGACAGAAATTGTTTTGAAAGAAGTTGAAAAAATCATGTTTGCCTAGATTGACCATTTTAAACGTATTATAGAGCAAAATGTCTGGCAGAAAAATCAAAAGGGAAAAAATTTTGAAAAAATTATGAGAAAATACAACCTTTTATTTTTGATAGGTAGCGTAGCTAACTTTTGAAGGATTTGTTAAATCAAATTAGCCAAAATCTCAGACTGAATATCAAAACGATTGATAACCAGATTATTCAAACAAACAAACAAATTTGAAGGATTTAGAGCTTTCACATAATTGGTTAAAAATATATGCATTTTGTTGAAGATTTGTCCTTTTTTGTGGAAAATTCAACTATTCAAATAACCATTCATGCATTTTGTTGAGAATTCGTCTTTTTTGTAGAAAACTAATCTTCTTGGTTAAAAGTTAAACTATTGGATAACAAATATATGTGGTATTTTGTTGAGAATTCGTCCTTTTTGTCAGCAAATTGATCTTGTGGCTTGAAAACTCAACTATTTGTATAAAAATGTATGTATTTTGTTGTAAAGTAAATTGTTCTTGGTGAAAATTTATCATTCAAACTCAAAAAAAAAAACTGTTTTTGTTTGAAAATGTGTATTATTTGTGGAAAATTCGGCTTTTTCGTTAAAAAATCATCTTCTTAATTGAAAATTCAACTACTTTGTTTAAAATTCATATATTTTCTTAAAGATTTTTTTTTAGTAGAAAATTCAACTATCTGATAACGAATTTCTTTATATTGTTTCGTATTTTTGGAAAGAATAAATCCTCTAGATTGAAAATTTAACTATTTGTTCAGAAATTTGTCTTTTGTCGAAGACTCCCTTTTTTGGTAGAAAATTATTCTTGTTTACAAATTTGAATTCTTTATAGAATACTCATCTGTTTGGGTTGGAAATGAACATTTTTGTTAAAATCAATTTTGTTCATAATTTCAGGAAAAAGTGCACTTAATTTTTGCACGGCTCCTAGTTAAAATGGTAAAAAGGCTTTTCTTAATGCGAGATGCCTGGACTGCAAGTGCACTTTAAATCGAGCAAAAACTGTTTTATAACATGCCCCAGGGGCGAATTGACAGAAAAGTAACTTGATAAGTTAAGAACGTTTGAAGTAGAATTTTATAATATTCGCTCTAGATTATTTTGTAGTTATTTCAATTATCATCTTTACCACGCCTATCGTAAAAGTGCCCTCTTTCGAATATTCCAGTCACGTCTCTACTCCCTCTACGGAACAAGTAACTTTCCTCAGGAATAGCATTGAGAATATTGGCTCGGTCTACATCTGGTTGTAAAAGAAAAAAATAGTTATTAATTAACTTAAATATTTCAAAAAATCATGAACTTATAACTACTCGGGATGGGGAGGATAAGGTGGCGCACCTAAAAGAAAAAGTGAATTAAAAAGAAAAATATAAAAAGGAGTAAGTTGATATCTTGGCTATAATAAGTGAGAGAAGATTTTTCTTTAAAAAATAAATGAAATAGGTCAATATTCGTTTTTCTGTTTTTCCACTGCTTTGTAGAAAATCGCACGCAATTTAACGTGTCCGCCAAATCACTCGCCTACCTTTTTTCATTAATGAAACAAATACTTTTCGCATAAAAGGCTCATTTATTTGACAAAAATCTTCCCTACTATAAAAGTACTTTTGAAAACTCGAATAATTTTAAATTTTTAATAAATTGCATATTATGCAAGAATTCACACAATAGAACTATTTTCGAGAGACTGTTATAGTTTTCTGTAAATTGAAACTTACCCTCCTGACCTCTATTTTACATTAAATCTTGAGTCTACTAAGTAATTGTCCAAGAAATCAAATTTTGAATTTCTTTTCTGAATCCCAAATTATTTTTTTTTGTGGGAGAGGGTACATCAAGGTCACACTCCCTCATACACTAGAGGTGCTGAGAATCATCATTCGAATTTGAAATTTTAGGAAAGAATTGACCAACATGGATGATCCTTTAATTAGGCTAAAGCCAATTAAATGCGAAATACGGAAAAATGACAGAGAAAGGTTCCGAATTTCCCGTCTTGGAAAATCCATAGAAAGTCAGTAATCATTTGACGACCAAGAGCGGATACTGAAAATTTGTCGGAGGTTGCGATTGAGAATTTTCTTCAAAGAATGTATATAAAGGGGGGGGGGGCAACGATCTTTCTATGTCGTCTTACATGGGGTACAATTTATGTTGAAAATTCAACTCCTTGGTTGAAAATTCAACTACTTTATTAGAAATTCATTCTTTTGGTTGAAGGTTCATAATTTTAGTTGAAAAATCAACTGTTGGTTTGGAAGTTAACATTTTTGTTGAAAATTTATATTTTTAGGTTTAACATCCAACTGTTTTGTAGAAAAGTTATCATTTTTACTTGAAAATTCAACAGTTTGGTAGAAAATTTAAGTATTTGTTTCAATATTTTATTTTTGTTGTTGAAAATTCATATTATCGGGTTGAAAATGCAACTCTTTTTGAATATAAAAATAGACTGCTTATCCTGAAATTTCCATAGTTAGTAGAAGATTAATTTTTTTATATTAAAATTAATTTTTTTAAACGAAATGGAACTGTTCCATTTTTAATTAAAAATTGATCTTTTCAGTTTGAAAATTCAACAATGCAGTTGAAAATTTATGTAATTCGCTGAAAATTCGTCTTCTTTTGTGAAAAAGTCTTCTTGGTTGAAAATGCAACTACTTAATTGAAAATGTATTTATTTTGTTGAGAATTCGTCTTGTTTAGTAGAAAATTACTCTCCTGGGTTAAAAATTGATCTTTTTGATCGAGAATGTAATTATTTGATTGAAAATTCACCTTTTTACAGAAAGGTCTTTGTTTTAGTTTGAAAAATTCACTATTTGGTTCAAAGTTCATGTATCTTGTTGAAAATTCGTCTTTCATAGTAGAAAATTAATTTTTTTGGTCGAAAATCCATTTTTTTTGACATGAAAATTCTACATTTTGGATGAAATTTTGCTTTTTTATGGAGTGAAACATCTTTCTTTGTTGAGTATTAAAGTATTTTGTTGAAAATATTCTTCTCTGTTAGTTCAATTCAGCTGTTTCTGAAAATTGAACTACTTTATAGTACGATTTAACCAAACCTTCCTCGCACAAATCGTCTTACGGTATTTTTGGATGACCCCTAAATAAATTTACGAAAAAAATTTAGTTGACAAAAAAAAACGTTAGATAGGGGGGTGGGGTGTCAAAACTTACTATAAATAAGATCTGATAATTAGGAGGCTCAAATATCGCAAGGAAATGAAGAAACCTTAAGTACTTTATGTACCTGATATACAAATTTTTAAATTTCAAATTTGGGGTCTTAAATCTCGGGGGTTATATTTAGGGGTTCCAGGTTGGTGAATTCAAATCAGATATCATTCTTTAAAAATTCAAAATTCCGGATCCAATATGGCAAACCATAAATCTTATAAATGGTAGAAACTTAATTAAATAATGATTGTCCTAAGAAGTTTTTGCCTGCTCAAAATTACCTAGATAAACGAAACGCTACAAGACATAAAAGTCAAATTTATGCCGGGCGTAAGAAAAAATTAATGATATTTTTTTAAAGAAACGTTTTCAAATAATGATTGCTCTAGCTGGCCAAAAACAGATAAACTGACCACGAGTTGGAGTTAAAAAAAAAGTTAAAATTCATTTTTTTCAAAAACGACCGTTTTTTAAACTTAATTTGGAAACGAGAAAAAATACAACCTCCAAGGGGACTTCGTTTTCGCAAGTGATGTGCCCTATGATGGTCCAAAAATCCATGGGAAAATGTTGTTTTATTTTCGAAATTTTATTTATTCTGCCTGGAAAATTGTTCGAATCCACACAAAAATAATTCAATTTTTTTTCAAATTATATTCAGAGGTTGCGCAAGCCCCATCAAGTATAACACATATTTCCCATAAAAAAAATACGTTTTTGTAAATTTTATTTAGAATCATCAATATTAGGTGAATTGAGTTGCAATTCAACACTTCTCTCCGCGATTAGCCATAAAATACGAATAAAATATTACTTTCAAACATATCCCCCACAAGTCTGTTTTATCGGGTCCCAAAAAAAAACGTAAATGGTTTAAACAATTTATTATTGTTTTTAGCAACTTTCTCTTACAATAGAGTTAGCAAGTCGCTGTTGTTGAAATTTTTTTCACTTTTTGTCCAATTTCCAATTACAGTAAGGTAAAACTTAATTAATTTTAACAAAAATAATTGTTTACACAATCTGTTATTATTTTTCATAATATTCTCTTAGAATAATGCTAGAAAAATGCAGTTTTTCTCAAAAAATGTCCACCTTTTTTCAACTTTTAATTTTTTTCTTCTATATTAATACTACATAGTTCCGGGTTCCTTCTGAAAATTTCAACTTTTTGTCCACTTGTCAATTAAGGTGAAGTAATAGTTAATTTAACTTAACAAAAATAATTGCTTAAACAATTTATTTTCATTGGTAATAATATTCTCTTTGCTTAAGGGTGGAAAGTTGCCGTTTTTCTGAAATTTTTAACTATTTGTCCATTTTTGACGTGGAGTGACTTGATAATTAATTATATTTAGCAAAAATAGTTGTTTGAACAAATAATTATTGTTTATAACTATCTCTATCCATATTAATACCAGATAGTTGCGGTTTTTTCATAAATTTGTAACGTTTTGTCCACTTTTCACTTACTGAGGTAATAATGTTTAAACAATGTCTTATAATAGGAAAGAAAGGTAACAATAATAATCTGTTTAGGCGATTATTTTTCCTAACTTTAATTAATTATTAATTCACTCCAAGAGAAAAATAGACAAATAATTGAACTTTTCAGAAAAAGCCGGAACTTTCTACTATTACTCAAATTAAATTATAATAAAAATAATAATAAGTTATTTAACCACTTAATTTTTTCAACATTAATCAACTACTTACCTTACTCTAATTACAAATTTGAAAAGAAGTGGAAAATTTTTGGAAAATCTGAAATTTTGTAGCAATATTGTAAGAGAATATTATTAGAAATAAATATAACTCGTTTAAACAATTATGCTTGACAACATTAATTAATTTTAACCTGTCTGAATGAAAATTGGATAAAAAAGGGAAATTTCTTTTAAAAACGCGACTATCCAAATATATTCTAAGAGAAACTTTCTAAAAAAAAAAAAAAAATGGTTTAAACAATTTTTGTTAACATCCAGTTATGAGTATGAAGTACTATTTTATGTATTAGGCACAATTCGCATTAAATCAAAAACCACAAGAAAATCCTAATTATCGCCAAACGCTTGCAAATCCCATTGTTTCACTTATGGAGTTTTTTCGAGACCCTATAAAACAGACTTATGTGGGCGATATTTAAAAAGTAATATTTTATTCATATTTTGTGTCTTACTGCAAAGAGAAATCCTGAGATTCAATTCGACTCACCTCTGAATATCATTCCTTTAAAAAAAATGGATTAATTTTTTTGTGAATTTGAACGAATTTTCGGGCGACATGCATGAAAATTTGATTAACAAAATTTTTGGACCGTTGCCCGGGTACATTCTCATCGCGCGCGGCTGGCTGCGCTCGCAAGTTTGAGCGCGCCCAGAATGCGCGACTATTGGTTCTCGCGCTACGCGCCCGGTCATTGTATTTTCCCCACATTTGTGCACAGACTTTTTAAAATGAAAGGTCAGAGCATCGACAACTGTAATTTGTTGAATGTGAATTCTCTTTTGTTAAAGCTCTGCTTCGTACTCGATTTTGCCCACAATGTGAACTTTTCTACATTATATTTAACACTTTTATATCAATTTTATATAGAATTTATTTCTGTACCTCGACCAGGGATTGTTTATTCAGATATTGCAAAATAAAGTACACATTTCATTTATCATGATTACTTTAATATTTGTTTCTTATTTTGCTGTAAATTTTATTCTCAACTTCCCTGGAAAATGTATCATTTCAATCAATTTATATTATTACAATTCACAATATGCATTGGTATTGAAACATACGTATTTTCATTGTCTTGTTTTTGTGATTTTTAATGTTATTTTTTACTATTTAAACTAAAAATACGCATCTTAGCGTAAATTGGATGTGAGCAAATTTGTAGATACAATTTAGGCGAACATTTTTCTAAAATAAAATGTTATTGAAGCTTATGTCCTTTTTCCAAGAAGTTAATTTTTTTATTTTCAAGCATATTTCTTACGATTAAAACCAAACTACGCGTCCTAACAAAAAATGAATAATTACACATTTGTAGCTCTTTTCTCGATGAGCCACTTTTGTCTATTCATTTTTTTTCATATCTTGTGCCTTTGTCCAAAAATTTAATTTTTTAATTTTTAATTTTATTTGTTCCGATTAAAACCAAAACTACGCGTTTCATCAGAAAATAATAATTACAACTCTTTTTTGGCTGAACAACTTTTGTCTAATTTTTACATTCTCATTCTAATGAGAAGGTATTGGTTTTATGTAAAATTTGACATAGTCGGTTTTCATCAAATCTCCACGTTTTGAGACCTCCTGAGTCAGAAAAAACGATTTTTACGAAGGTATCTGTCTGTATGTCTATCTGTCTGTCTGTTCGCCTGTCTGTCCGTCTGTCTGTCTGTATCGTGTAGGCACGATAACTTTCGAAAGATTGATCAGATAGGATTGTGCTTTGGCACACTTTTTTATGGCCTACAGAGAAATAACGAGTTCGTTAACCAGCTAATTTAGATGAAAATTCAAAAAGTGAGCACATTTTGAAAATTTTTGAGACCACTTTTTTTGAAGATTTGAAAATTCTATATACGGTTATTAGTATTACGCAAAATGACGAACAAAATATGCTCATGACTTTTCGTGATAAAAAAAAATTACTGAAGTTATAGCATTTTCAAAATTAAAAAAAAAAACGAAAATGAACATTTTAAGCTGAAAAACGGACGATATGAAAAAAAGTCAAGAGGAGAAAAACTTTACTTTTTGGGCACCCTATAATATTTTTATAACAACTTTTTGAATTTTTTGAAAAATAAAAAATTCAAATTTTGATCGCACAAAAAAAATGAAAAATTCCATTTTGCTGTTGAAAATAGAAAAATAAAATTTTTAGACGAATAACACGAGCTACGAAAAAAATGACAGAAACAAAATTTGTTCATCCAAGGAAGAGTTACAAATGTATTTTGAACCATTTTTCGATAGGATGCGTACTTTTTGCTTTATTTGTAAAAATAACATTGACAGTAAAAAAAAAAATTTTTTTTGAAAAAACCATGCAAGGTGCGAAAACAGATAAATGAAAAAAAATTGTACATTCGAAAAAGTTTTACAAACCTGTAATCAATTTTTGTTGTAAGAATATATTCAAAATGAAAAAAATTAACTTTTTTGAAAAACGGCACAAGCTGAAATAAAATTTTAACTAATAAAATTTGTCGTCTAAATTATATAATTATTTTTTATTTGAAATCAAATACAAATTTAGTAATTTGTATATGAAGAACATATAACACGAAGCACAAAGTGCACGATCAGTGTATTTCGGAGCGCGAAGCGCGACGACCAAATCCCGCGCCGTAAATGCGCTCAAACTTTTTTGTTTCTGTCATACGGTGCACAGAACCGAGCGTGGAACGCAAGGTTCAAATGATTTTCAAATAAAATATCGAGCGCGAAGCGCGAGTGTCTGGATGAGAATGTGTTCCTTAAGGTCGATAGAACCTTGAGTAAATAAAGTTCCTTTGCAGTCTAAAATAAAAACAAATTTAACAATCACTTAATATGTAGAGGTTTTGATAATTTTATAATATTTGCAAAAAAACTTTTTCTTTTCATCGAAGTCGAACACGAAGTTCAAAAATCTAGAGAAGCCGAGCGTAAAGCACGATGTAAATAAGCCCGAGCGCGTAGCGCGAGGTGAATACATAATCGAGCGCGAAGTTTTTTGGGTTCAGAGGGTCTCAAAACGTGGACATTTGACAAATGCGGGGGGTAGGGGTCAAATCTTGCACAAATCTAATAACTTCTCTGATGAGAGTGTAAAAAGAAACAAGACGTTTGAGACTGAACTCCCTGATTTTTAGTCTAGATTGTATTTTAGTTTTTCAGTGATCGTACTCACGTTCTGATCGAATATTGTTGATTAAATAAAACCTTCCATCATAGTATATTGCACCAAGGTTTTTATACATATCGTACACAGGTAGAGCAGGATACTGGCTAGGCTTCGGCAATATTACTGGCGGTGTCAGCTGATTATTTTCTGGAAGCACAAATATATGGATCATTTATTAACGAATCTGTTCAACGAACCTTACATTTTTATTTTTATGAACTAAAGAGTCTCTAGGGGTCGCCAATAAACCACATTACCAATTTCAGTGAAAGTAATGTTACGAACTTAGATAACATTAGGTACATTTACTAATGATAAATTTGAACAAAGTTTCCGAAATTTTGCGAAAAACGGCCCTGTAGTGGCACAGTTCAATAATATTTTAAGAAATTTGAAAAGCACTTTTATATTTCAGACTTCCCACTCATTTCCCGATTTCCCTTTATTCTTTCTTCTAAAGAATTCTACTTTTTCCCCCTTTTTTCAAGAAACTCCCCTCTTTATCGTTTTTGTTCTTAAATGTGAACTAAATTAATAGAACCCATCAATAAAGTCGATTTATTTTTGGCCGAAAAGTCTACTATATTATATTTTTTGTTCGCAATTTATCTTGTTTGGTTAAACATTCCAATATTTGGGTAAAAATTTATTGATTTTGGTGCAAATGCAATTAGTACGGGCCCTCAATTGCATACGGGCCCTTAATTAGAAAAAAATCCATACGTTTGAGAATTCCCCGATTTTTGGTCTAAATTGTACTTCAGTTCTTGAATTATCGGTCTTACCTTGCAATGTCGGTCCGGTGAATATTGTATAAAGGATACCATTAACTATTATTGCAATAACTAGATGAGTACGTGGATCGCTGTCGTAAAAAGAAATACTCAAATCAGGGTACCCCGGTGTCTCTGTCAGTGGATTTCGAGGTGGCGACGACGTCATCATTGAACTTGATACTGGAAGCACAAATATGGATTTTTTATTAATGAATTTTTTCAACGAATGCTACATTTATTTTTCATTTTTCTGAACTGAAGAGTCCCTAGGGGTCGTCCATGAACTACGTTACGAATTTGAGGGGGGTGGGGGTCACGCCAAAACTAAGGTTGTTATTTGTTAACAGGTTGATTGGGGGGGGGGGTCAGCAGAAATTACTCTACGAACTTAGATAACATTTAGTACGCTTCCTGGTGATTTTGAACAAAGTTTGCGAATTTTGCGAAATATGGCCCTTCAATGGTACAGTTCAATAATAACCTAATAAATTTGAAAAGCACTTTATATTTCAGACTTCACACTCATTTCCCGATTCCCCTGTATTTCTTTTTCTAAAGAATTCTTCTTTTTTCCCTTTCTTCAAGAAACTTCCCTTTTTCCCCTTTTTATAGTTTTTTTTCCTAAATGTGAACTAAATTAATGGAACCCATAAAGAAAGTCCAACTATTCTTGGCTGAAATGTCTACTATATATTATTTTTGGTTCAGAATTCATCTTGTTTTGTTAAAAGTTATACTATTTGGTTGAAAATTAACCTAGTTTGTTGGGAATGCAATTAGCTTCCCATCAAGTCATCTTTTTTGGTCAGAAATTCAAATACTTTGGGAGCGTTCACATATTGCGCAACATTATTGTTCATTCTATTGAAGCATTTTGAAATTCTTTCAAAGCTTCTAGAGTTTTTGATGTGTAAATATCTTAGACCTCGATATGGGGAGTCGCGCCTGACTCAAATGAAACCACGACTGGAAAGTGTAACGCAAGCCTCTGACACACGCGTTGTGTCTTATATCATAGACTGGAGGCTCGCTTCTTGTCACCCAACAAAAGGAGCGCCCCCTCTCTCTTTTTCTTTCTTTCTCCCTCTCTCCCTTTATCACATAATTGGTCATTATTTTAACAATTTCCATTTGTTTAAACAATATTTTCTCCCTCAAATTGTAACAAGTTATTATAATCTGGAATTTATATCTTGAAAACAATAATTGTCCACGACTTACAGAGAAAAAAATATTTTTTAAACGAATGATAATTGATGAAACAATTGTAAATCATTTACAAACAGGAGGAAAATTTTATGTGTCTAATTTGAAAAAAAAGAAACAATTTTCAATATTTTTCTTATAATTGTTGAGTACTTAGATGTGTAATAATAATGATAAGTGTCATAATAATGAATTTTTCATAATGAAATTTCAATTTTTATTATTCTTCTTCATGAAATATAATTAGCCTAATTCTAAATGTAGATGCGCAACATAAGTGCGACACAATGTGTTCTTTCAGAGAACTCATATCGGTCCGCATCGGTATTTTATAAACAAAGCTTGACTAAGCAGGCAAAGGAGAGAATGCGTTTTAGGAAATAAAATAGTTTGAAGAATGAATCAATAAATTTTTTGAGTGTTCAAAATTATATCATTTTTAAACAATTTTAGGTTGAAACACTTCAATTAAAGGAGTTTACATTGTTATTGAAACACTCAAATTCAAAAATGTCACTTATAAATTAAAAATTTAAAAAAAAATTAAAAAATGAAAATTTTTAAGTTTGCATTTAGCACTCTGAAATTTTAATGATTCGAGGCTTATTTTATTTCAAATAATTCAATTTCAATTTGTTTATTTTTTAATATTTAATTTTTACTTTTTTATTTTAAATTTATTATAACAAACATAGCGAACCTCAAAGCGTGTCCAGAGTTCTTTCAGAGAAATCATATTGGCCCGCATCGGTATTTTATGAACAAAGCTTGACTAAGCAAACCTGGAAGAGACTGCGTTTTAAGAACTAAAATAGTTTGAACAATCAATCCAGAAATTTGTATGTGTTCAAAATTATATAATTTTCAAACAATTTTGATTTAAAAACAGTACAATTTAGTGATTATAAGTTGTTTCTTGAAAAATCTAAATTGAAAAATGTCATTTACAAATTAAAAATGGAACAAAAATGAAACAATGAAAATTTTAAATTTTATATTCAGCACCCTGAAATTTGAACGATTCGAGGTTTATTTTATTTTAAATAATTCAATTTTATTTAATTCATTTTTGATTATTTGATTTATAATTTCTTATTTTAAATAAACAGTCAAATATTGTTAAATATGGAAACAAAAATTTGTTAATTAAATATTTTCAAACCGAATGCTTAAAAAATGGAGTATTTTAGAATGCAATAATATTGGAATAGAATTTCTTTCCAAGATTTTTCATTTCTTCCTTAATATAATTAATAGTTTAAATGCAAATTTAAAACTACACTCTTCAGTAGAGCAAAGTTAAAATGCTAAAATTAATCGAATCGTTTGAGCTGAAGGATAACAATTTGTGGTCTGACATTCAAAACAAGTAAAGAAAAAAATTTTGAAATCAGTTAATATTTTCTGTTCTCTTTTTTAAATTTACAATTAAAAATGTTAAAAATAAAAATTTGGCTTATTTAAAATTTTTTGAAAATGTAAAAGAAACATGGTTTTTGGATTGATTCGAACCTGAAATTTCTTCAGCTTGAACCAATGAAACATATTATTATTTTTTATTCATGGGAAACATTTTTTTTCGTGGTGCATATAAAGTTCCAAAATCGCAAAAAAAAAAATGAAATCCCAAAAATCCTAAATCAAGACAAAAGTTTTTTTCCGAAAAAGCAAAAAATTTATTTTTAAATTTCGTAATTTTTTATTATTGTTCACTAGTAAAAGCTGTGAATATAACAAATTCGTCATAATTTTTGAACCAAGTGGAAACATTTTGAATTTGAAATCATTAAATTTTACTGATTTAAATTTTGTTTCACTTTTGTCGAATTCCAACCCACAAGTTTTTTTCCCTCAGCTCCAACGATTTAATTTGTTTTGGCATTTTCACTCCGCCCTACTCTTCAGTGCTCTTAAACTCAGATTAAAAATTGCTCAAGCTAGAACATTTAACATTGCAGTTGATGAATTGGGAATATTCCACTTTTTAATTAGGTAGGTAGATAAAGTGCTCACCTTCTAATACCTGTTTAAAAAGTACTATATATTTTGTAATGCTATTGGTACCTTATTTACTCTTAAACAATTTATTTCAATGCTATAATTTCTTTAATTATTACTCAATAATGGGTACACTTACTAATTCTAGAGATTTTTTCGCGTAATTCAAATATTGTATTTTCAAATATGGTATATTTAAAGAGAAAAGGGGGAAGTTTTTTGTTTTTTGAGTTTTTTGAGAATTTTTACACATAAATCTGTCTTGGGTCGTAGTTTAGGACGCACGTGATGTTTTTTTGAAACTTTTGAAAATCTACATTTTCAACAATGTTTTTTAATTTGAAAATTCTTTTTGAATATCATCAAATCTTCTAAATATTTGTTGAATTTACTCGATTTTTCTTTGATTTTTTAATCTTATCGATTTTTTTAACACGAATCTTAAGAAAATTCTTCTTTTATTTTTTTCATAGCTCCCAAACTTTCAAATCTTTAAAAATTATTCGAATTTTTTCTGCTTTTTTTTTAATTCTGCAAAATTATGAAAATTGTCTTGAAATCTACCAGATTCTGCTTTGAAATTTTTTGAAATCTTTTGAAATTTTTAGAAATCTTATTTAATATTTTCTTAAAATTAATTTTTCAAAACATAAAATCATTTGAATTTTTCCGAGGAACCTATTTTTTGTAATTTTCGTGAAACCTTACAAAATTCTTAAAAAATGTTCAGGAATTTGAATTATTTTGAATCGATTCAAAACTTCTAAATATCCCTTAAACTTACTCGAATTTTTTCTAAAATTATGTAATATTGCAAAATTACACAATTTTGCTTTAAAATATTTAACACACTTTTTCAAAATTTTGGAAATAACTAAAAATGTTTTGTAATTTTTTCAATTTTCTCTTCTAATTCATCAAAGAACAATCATTCGCATTTTCCCCATGAATCTTAAGAACATTTTCTTCATTCTTTTGACACACTGCAAAATTCAAATTTCTGTTTATATTAAAAAGCTTCTAATTTTTTTCGAATTCTTCAAAATAAGTTTTTGCCCATAAATTAATTTTCCCAACTCTTTGAAAATGTAAAAAAGCTTACAAATTATGGTGTGGTAGCAAAATTTTGGGAACAGAATTATTTCGCAATATCAAACAATCATTTACAATTTGAATTTTCTCTTCTATTAATAATATTTAGAAACATATGGAAATAAATTTTATGATTAAGTAAAATTATTCTTTTGGAAATTTAGATTAACAAAATTTATATTGCAGAAAATTCAAAAATCTTTATCAATAGATAAACAAACTGAAAACAGTCGCTAAAAGTTATATTCATGCAGTGTCGCAACCAATCAGGTTTTCGACAACAATGTGTTTGATATTTTTGAGAAATTGAGTAAAATCGCTTCTTTTAGATAGTACATGCAATTAAAAGTGCTACGTGATCGGGTAACAATACCCCCCTCTCCCCTCTCCACATAACAGACCGTAACGAAACACAAACACCCTCCCACTTTCATGGAAAGTTTGAAAGTTTAATTAATCTATTTTGGTTGAGGATTCAATTGCTTTGTTGAAATTTCTACTTTTTTGATTAAATAAGGAATAAAAATATTTTAAATAAAATGAAATAATGATGGAACAGGAAAATAAAATTTTCTAATTGTCGTACCTAAAATTGAGCAATACTTGAAGCCTCAGCAGAGATAACGCTGGATTAACATAACAACTTTCATATAAAACTATTTTCGTGATAAGACACGTGCTCACAGTTTGGACAAATATTCGAGCAGCACAGATTTGTGTTGATTTAACGTCATCTTTACACAATGCCTCGACATTTTTCAAAATTGCACAACTCTGAACCCGAATAATTCCAATTTCCAAATGTATGAGTTTATATACAATAGTTTAACTTAAATAATTCCTAGCAGAAAAGGTTTCAAATTAGGAATTGAATACTAAACCATTTTAATTTCGGTGCCGTCAAAATTAAGCTACTTAAAAGCTTAAGTGTTTGAGATAGGACGAAAATGTTCTATTTTTTCGCGTTTTCAGAAAAGCAGGTTTAAGAAGTCAAAAAAGCTAATGGCTGTTTTGGAAACCATGTATTAAAAAAACCAGGAATGCTAAAGGTTTTAAGTAGGGCTGAAATTGAAACCTGATGCATGTACTATGACCCTATGTTTTCGAAAATTACCTTACGTTTTATTTGCGTTTTGGTACTTGGAAAATATGATTTTTTCATTTTGTACGTGATATTGAACAATTACCCTGGCGGACCGAACGAACGGAGCGGATACGCTACAGCGTATCCTTATAGTATCCACATCGTATCCACTCCGTATCATGCAAGAAAAACTCATTTAAATCGCAGTAGTTTTTCTTGCAAGATTAAAAACTTTAAAAAAATATAATACTTATCGACAACGTGGGCTGAAGGCGACTTCAAACGCATAGTCGACGGATAACGCCTATTGACTGCTACTGAACGAAGATGCGTTTGAAGTCGCCTTCAGCGCACGTCATCGAGAAGTATTATATTTTTTTAAAGTTTTTAATGTTGCAAGAAAAACTATTGCGATTACTCTGTGACCTTTTAACTCAAAATTTCACGTAGAATTCGAATTTCAACAAGTGAAATGTTAATCTTTCTTTTTTAATGAGTTTTTCTTGCATGATACGGAGAGGATACGATGTGGATACTATAAGGATACGCTGTAGCGTATCCGTTCCATTCGTTCAGTCCGCCAGGGTAATCTTGAATATTTCTGATAATATTTATGCTACGGAAAATATAAAGTTATTTTCACACAGAAAAAGCTAGGGTTTCTATTAGAACCAATTTTTGGTTCCAAAGGAGCTGCAACAAAAAGGAACCTCTCTTGCTGAGAGGGAACCCAAAATCATAAATGGTTTCTAAATGAACCCGAAGTGTGGATTCGAATGGTTCTAATAGAGCTTTTTTGTCACTTCTGCCTTGACTCACTTCACAGATTTTACAAGTAAATGGTGCAAATTTTGCTTTATAATTCTAATTAAATAATATTGCACTGGGAAGAATGCAATGAAGAAACTAAAATCATAGACATTAGTCATTCTCGAAAGGAAGATATCGTACATGAAATGTGACAGTTTTTAAGGTTATGTTGAAAATCCGATGGTTTCCACTGTGTATGCAAAACAAGCGCGGGACTATTTAAAATTATATAATATACACTTGCAATATTAGGTTAATATTAAGTTTTTTCGAAAAGCTAGGTATTCCTATAATTCAATTTAATTTGCTTTAAAGAAGAATAAAAAAAGTTTGTTGATATTTATCTGTATGTCTATTCATAGTATTTATTGATTTCAAATAGGCCCGCGCCGGATATAAACGAACTAAAAAGGAACCCCTAATAAGAGTTCATTTAGAACCTAAGTTCTGAATGATCCCAAGTTTTACTTGAGGCGCAGCATTACTGAACCCTCAGTTTTTTCTGTGTGGGATCAGCGCTTCAGAATACATAAAGAAATACCATAAAAAAGTTATAGCAAATTATTAAAATTTTTGTGACACTAGATGACAATATTTTTATTATCATCAATCGATGGGACATTTGAGTATGTCTTTTTTCATAGAATACGGACCTTAAGCCGAAAATGTTCTATCTGTTCGCATTTTTTAGAAAAGCGGAAAAAAATGGTTTGAAAATTAAAATTTTGTAACATTGTGTAATTGTGTATTTTAAACTTTAGCTCAATAGATTCAACTTTGTTAGTCTGAGAGCATGTAATATTTTACATTCAGATTTGAGATCTATATTATATTGAGTATACTCACTACCAAATTGTAGAATAACCCCTATGGTAAGAGGCAGAGCGCTGATGTAGATCTTCATTTTTGCAGAAAGATTTTCTGAACCGTGAGTGAGACTGTTTGAGAATATTCACGGCTATATATACTGATTGCTATCGGTGATTTTCACATACAAACCCTTCGGAATTATGAAAACTTCCGATGTGCGTCGACTACGTGGAAGAAGCGTTATCAAATATTTTAATCTAGAACAAACTGTTAAAATTGAATACCTCATTCCATAGAGCCTGGACTCCGTTCTTCTACAAATAAAATATATGTGTTTTTATATCTCAAGTACCAATTATTATCAGTGCAATCAAACACATTCGTAAAATCAATTTTTGCAAATTTCTCTTCAAGATATGAATTTGTGAAATAAAAGTTGACTCACTAATTTGAACCAAAGATATTTCTCTAAAATTATATCAAAAAACTTTTTCTATAAAGCACCATATGAGAATTTTTGAAATAAATGTTTTAAATCCATTTTGAACATTCTCAAACATTTTGTCATGGATTTCACAGAACATTTTTTTATACAGAAAAAAAAACAGTCAAAATGGTACTGATCTTGTAATATGACAAATTTCACTTCATAACTTTAGACTTTAATGGTTTTCCATATTTTTGAAGATGATGAATACCTCATGGAGAGAAAAATGGAGAATCTGGAAATAGCAGGGTATTTTAATCAGTCTTGATTAAAGTTCAAAGATTTTCGCTAATCTGAATAGCAACGAAAAAGCTTTTTTTCGTTTAAAATTCAACTGCTTAGTTTAAAGTGTAACTACTTTGTTGAACATTAATTTTTTTTGTTAATGATTTATCATTTTAGTTGTTTTTCAGTTGAAAATTGAACTATTTAGTACGAAATTTCTTTATTTTATTTAAACTTTGTCTTATGTAGTAGAAAATTAATCTCCTTGGTGACAATTCACCTTTTTAATTGAAAATTCAGGTATTTTGAAAAAAGTTGATCTTTTTCAGTAGAAAATTAATCTTTTTGTTTGAACATTCCTTTCTTTGTTTTGAAAATGAGTCTTTTTTATTTGAAAATCAATTTTTTAAACTAAAAGTTTTACTATTTCATGCTTGTTTAAACATCAACCTTCTTCAGTTGAAATTCAACTATTTGTTTGAAAATTTCTGTATTTTGTTGATATTTGGTTGGCAATTCATGTATTTTGTTAAAAATTATTTTTTTTTTTAGAAAGTTAATCTTTTTGGCTAAAGTTTCATTTCTTTTGTTGAACATTATTTTTTCTATTGAAAATTAATTTTTTTAACTAAGAATTCGACTATTTCACTTTTTCTGGAATTTTTTTTAATGGACATCTAATCTTTTTGATTGAAAATTCATCTGCTTAGGTGTAAATTAACTATTTCGTTGAAAATTTGTTCTATTTGGTTAAAAACTTATTTCTCTAACTTAAAATTAAAGTATTCTATTTTTTGTTGGCAATTTATCTTTTTTAGTTGAACATTTATTATAGGCCAGTAGGCCCATATTGAGAACCACTAAAAAGCGATGAGTCACGGTAAATTCCCCGCTTGATTTTGTATGCACAAACCCAAGCGGGAAATCCTTCCGTCCTAATTGCTTCTTAATGGTGTCGACAAACGCGTCGCTTTCTTTTTTTCAGAACTAATATTACCAGAATTAAAAAATTAAGAGTTCCTTTTTCTTTTTCGGATTGTGATAATTCATTTTCCTTACATTTGAAAAAAAATAATTAAAATTATTCGTTTCTCTAATTTTCAATATTAAAAAAATTAAAATTAAAACAAATTTCCATGTCTCAATATTTTGAAAATAGAAACGACCTGATGTGCGTTAAAGAAAAATCTTTTAATTAGTTTTAAGATCGGTGTAAATTTTGTATTTTATTGGAATAACATTCTGGAAGGCTCGATTATTATTATTATTCTTAGGCAACAATTTTCCTTGTATTAATAATATTCATCGTAGAATTTAATTTAGAAATTCAGTATATTTTTCTTGTGTTATCAAAATATCGTGACTTTAGTTTATTATTTTTAATGTTAATAATAATTATTTCGTAAAATATAATTAAACTGGCGCGAGACGCTCGAGGTTGGAAGAAGGCAGCACGGAGTATGGTGTCCCCACCGCTCCGTTCCGACTCCGTTGCGAGAATCTGGCCAAATCAGAAGGCCAGCAGCCGCTCCCTTCTTCGCTCGAGCTCTCCCGCCTCTAGCAAATAAATACTGCCACTCTGGGTAAAATCGTCACTTGCGTCTTGGCACCAGCTCGTGCTCTGACACCTACAGAGAAATATTCACCTAGTCTCTCTCTCTCTTTTTATTGGCGATCGCTACTCAGGGCTCTCACTCTTGTGTAAGCATTAGCCAATAAAGAAATTAACTCCAAATCAACTCTCTACTTTATCTCCTCTCGCCTTCCTCAACTTCTCTTCTCTTTTTCCGGTGACTCTGGGTTCACCCTCAGAGGTCTCGAGGTCACCACTCTTTCTCTCTCTCTCCTTCTCCAGTGACTTTGGGTTTACCCTCGTGGTTTCGAGGTCACTCTCTCTCTCTCTCTCTCTTTGCTCTGCCTTTTTCCAACCTTTATGCCTGGAAAGCCTAAGAACCGCTCCCGCCCCAACAAGCACCTCCGTTTCTGACGTGCTAGCAACGCTCTCCTCCGAGCATCCACCTCATCCTCTCCTAGACAAGACGAACCTTCCGTCGCTCAACTTGACCTTTCCGCTCCTACACCTTCCTCCAAAATCCCAATCATCCAATTCATCAAGGTAATTCCTTCAGACTCCCGGTTCCGATTCATTCGGGCACATCCCGCCTCCTTCTCAGCCCCAGCATCGGGCCGTCTGGATTCAACCAGAGCCCAACTCTGATCCCGGTCATTACAATCGACTCCTTTCCTTCCTCCGAATCAGACGATACTCTCCTGCTCAGTGCCGAAGAGTTCTTCTCTCCCTCACTCCTCTCCCCGCCTTCCAAACGAGCTCGACTGACGCCTCGACGAAACCTAGACTTATAGGTTGACCAACTGACGACCCTGACGAGACCTAGACTTCTAGGATGACCAACCGACAACACCATCGGACAGGAGCCGTGCCGGCCTCCGGACCGCCGTTCATGGACGGGCTTCAAGCCTACCGTTACCTTCTCTCGTTACAAGGAGCCGTAACCATCCACCAGTCTCTTCCGAGCAGTCGGAAAAACGAAAAGAAGTTTATGGCCGAACTAGAAGCTTTCCTGCAGAGAAATAATCAACATTTGCCAACGCGAGCTGCACCTACTCTTACACTGCGATCCACGGCTAGAGCGACCAACTTACAATAATCTAGTCCGCCGGATCCAGCACAGTGGCTTGACGTAACACGCCCGCAACACGCGTCCACCCTCTCTTTGATTATCCCTTTCTACACACCTACTAACGACAAAGGGGCTACATCAAATTGGCGGCCCAACATGGAGCTTAAGAATTATAAATTTTGAGTTTCGGCAGAGGTCGAACCGAACCATATTTCGCGCTCACTGACACCGTCTTGCCGCGTACCAGATCGATCATCAAGAACAATGGCCACAAGAAACAATCCGGTTTCTGAGTTACAACCACAAAACTCAGAGGCGCCCAGCGATTCCGTAGCACCAGCAAACCAACAGGGCCCTCTGGAGAGGCCTACCTCACCAATGCCAGCCTACTCCGAAGCAGCAGTACAACCGACTTCCATGAGGGGAAAAAGCTGGTCGCTCCCAGGGAGCAACCGCCGAACACCGCGAGTATTATTCCAAGGACCCGCGGGAGAATTTCAACCAGTTCCGGGTCCTAGCAGCAGGCGGGATGCTGTCCGGCACGAACACCGAATGGCGGGCCCTCATCCGGGTAATACGGAAACTGGATGTGCCCACACCAATGATCACTGGCCAGGATCGCGAAGATTTTGACGCATTCCTGAGCCAGTGCGAACATGACTTTACGGAGGCAGCCATCGGGCCATCGGAATTGTTGAATTTTTAAGCCAAAAATACGTATTTTTTACAAAACAATTAAATTTTTAACAAAAAAGTTAATTTTTAATTGAAACAGAATAATTGTTAACCAGACACTTGCATTTTTAACCAAAAAAGATCAAATTTTCATAGAAATAGATGAATTTTCAAACCAAAACGATGAATGTTCAACAAAATTATTGAATTTTCAACCAAAACATATTTATAAGTCTAAGAAGAAAAAAAATTGCAATTGAATTGTTGAATTTTTAAGCCAAAAAGACGAATTTTTAACAAAACAGTTGAATTTTCAACCAAGAAGTGTGACTTTTGAACAAAATTGTTAAATTTTCGACAAAATAATTCACTTTCATACCAAAAAAGGATTTAAGAATTCATAACCAAAAATTTATGAGTAGGCTTGTCTACTGAAAACAATGAACTTTCAAGCAAAAATAATTAAGATTTTCTCATTGGTCTCTAGTAACTAAGTTCGCATTTAAGCGGAAAAACGAGAAAAAGAGGGGAATAGGAAAAAGACTGTGGAGCCTGCGATAAACAAATAGGGATTCTGATCATTTATATACCCAAGAATAACACTTTAAATATCATGTGATAATGAACTGAAATAAACATAATTTTAATATATTCTGAAATACTGTTTCATACTTCCAAATATTCCCTCATATTCCTACATATTCTCTCATATTCCCACATGTTCAAAAATTCTTCATACTCTTTGTATTGCCAAATATTCTGATATATTCTATATATTCCCGAATATTCTTAAGGGAATATATTCCTGGAACATAAAAATCAGAGCGGTTGACCCCTCGAATAATTTTAAATTTTGAATATTTCGAAATGTGTGAAAAAAGAATATGGAAGAGTCTGAGACAATTTTTTTTAATTTTACAGGATTTAAAGAATTTGTAGGTAAACTGAATTTTGCGAGGTGTCAAGAGATTGAAAAAAATGTTGTTGAGATTCATGGAAAAATTTCAAATGATTATTTTCGCTTCCTCATAGAGGAAGCTTTGTAATGGTGACATTTTCCAAAAAATTTAAATTCATTTAATTGAACCTTCCTTAATTTAAAAATGTCTAATACAATGTTCTAAGCAGATGTCCGGCTGTGTGCGTGTGTGTGGATGTTACACTTTTTTGTGAACACGATAACTAGAAAACGGTTGCAGATAAATTGATGAAATTTGTATGGCTTATTTTCCCCTCTCATATCTTGAAACTGATCGAAGGATTTCTAAAAGTATTTTTTGCATTTTTTTTAGCACTCTATGATGTTTTAAAAATCGGTTTTTTATAGTAAAACTTATTTCTTTAGCATAATTCAAATTTGATGCAAGAATATAAAAGATTCATTGGTTCGAGACGAATCGATTGACCCACAATATTAATACATTTTATTGAAGAGTAGGGAAGTTATGGTGATTTATATACTTTGAAAATCGTTTTTTATAGCAAAAATTTTCTCATTCTCATAATTTAAAAGTTATAAAATAGCTTCCACCCAACCAAATCCAAAATCCCACACTTCCACGTAACCCCGTCACTACACTGTCCTCCCTTATCACCTTTCGCCTCAATCACACCTCCACACCCGTCGCCAGAACCAAAAAAGATAGCACAGAATAAACACGCGTAATTTACCATTCGGTACCGGAAACGGAAGCTAAAATCTTAATTACTAAAATTTCACTAATTAAAAATGAAATTCTACTGATTCATTTAGAGAAATGTGAGCAACTAAAGATTAGCGAAAAATTACTTGTTCAATTATTTGAAATATTCAATAATTCTATAGTGGAAAATAACGAATTTGTAATTACTTATTATTGAAAAATGAGTAGGAAATATTGCGAATTTTATAAACTGCACATCACCTCCATAAACATTCCGTATTTGCAAGTTATTGCTTCAGAATGGACAAATTGGACTAATATTTACACACCTATTCTCTTTCACGATACCTTATCAACATAAAACTTTTCTGATTTCGAATCACCTAAATTCAAAATCAAAACATCTAAGAACGTGAATTTTAAAATTATTAAATCTTTGGAAAAAGAAAGATGTAAATTCAAGATATTTCAAGCTCATGTACATAGGAGTGACATTTTTCAAGATTATAAATCTAGTCATTGGAAATAATCTTATTTTTGGGTCATAAATTATTTCAATGAAAAAAAATCATCATATTTTTAAATTTTCCATTTTAAATTCTAATAACTGGAAATTTTTTTTTTACCAGAATAAAACCAGGAAATGATCAGGACTTTTTTTTTAGATTTGAGTGATGGTCATCCAAACTGCTTGCCAAAACTCGATATTTGAATTATGAGAAAATTTTTTTAATATGAACTGCATACTAACAGAATGAATACTTGTTGACCATTTATGAACAATTTCATCAAGTTTGGTTCTTTTTTCGAATTTTAAAATGGCAAGATATAAAAAAATCTAATTTGTCGCATTACAAAACTGGTACTGAAAAATAGGAGAAAATTGGAATATATGTAATAATTTTCAATAAAATAATTACAAAGTATAAAAACCGGACAAATATGATGTTTTAATATGTGACATAGTTTGTTCGATAAGATGTATGCTACCATGATACGAAATAGAAAATCCTTGGAAATAAATTTGTTTTTGTCGATTCAACGATATCCTTGCCAATGCTTTGATTTTTGCTTGACTTTAGAAAAATTTAAAGTTAAAGCTAAAATAATGTACTAAACTGAGAAAACTCAAATTTGAAACACATATAAAAAAGTTGGGCGATTCCGAGAATTTCAAGATTAAAATTTCATAGATTTTCAGAATCGGCTTTGGGTAGCGACTAAAAATGAAATTTCAATTTTTTCGCAAAAATAAAAAATATTGTGAAACCTGTAAATAAGATTCGTCACCGCGACTAGCTTAACGTTCTTATAATATATACAATTGTATTTAAAAATTCATCTCTTTGGTTGATCATTTTTTTTTTTTTTTTTCAAAAACTACGAATTTGACCATTGAATTTTTTTCTCAATTTAATTATTATAGTTGAAGATTCATTCTTTTTGTCGAAAATTAATCTTTTTGGATTAAAATTCAACTATTTTAGTTGAAGATTCATCATTGTAGTTGAAAATTCATCAGTTTGGTTGATTTTGTTTTACTAAAAATGTAACTTCTCCAATTGAATATAACATCATTTTAGTTGAAAATTTTTCCCTTTGGTTGAACGTTAATTTTTTAACTGAAAATTGAAATGTTCAATTTTTTTTAATAATTCATCTTTTTCAATCGAAAATTGACGTACTTTTCTGAGAATTCGTCTTTTGGGAGAAATTAATCTTCTTGGTTGGAGATTCATCGTTTTGATTTAAAAGTCAACTATTCCACTATGAATTTAATGCGGTTTAACTTGAATTTATTAGGATTTCAGCTGTAGCCTCCGTGTCGGTCGGACGTGTTTGGGGTCCGCTCCCTAAAGTTTGTTTGTTGCTTTTCATACTAATGTATGTATTTCGAATTTAAAGTGAAATTATGACGACCAACGAAGAGCTGAAAAATTTATTGCTATCTGTGCAAGAAGAAGATACTAAGACCTTGAAAGAATCCGCTGAAAAAATTTTGGATGAGCTCCAGGTTTACAAAGAGGAATTTAGTCTCCTAGAAGAGAGGAATCTGCTTTTGGAAAATAAATCAAGCACCATGGAGAAAAAATTGGTTTTATAGAAGCTAGAGAAAGAGCCAGAAACATCGTACTGTATAACGTGAAGGATGATCTTACCAGCAATAACCGTCTCTCTGATTCTATTAATACCATTTTCGAGAAGGCTAATATTGACATAGTAAATGATTGTATCGAAAAGGTCGTAAGGATTAGAAAAATTCAAGGTTCGAGACCAGTTTTGGTTTCGTTTACTAATTCGAGATACAAAGAGAAGATTATTCAAAATGCAAAAAATCTGCGGTCTCTGGAGGTGACCTTCTCAAATGATCTCACTCATGAACAGAGAGAAACACGTAAGAAGCTGAGAGAATACCAACTTAAATTGGAACGATTTGGAAATTCTTCTCTTATCTAGGGAAATCGCCTTCTTATGGACAACAACTTCTATGATTTACTATCCATAGAAAAGTTGCTTGCAGCAAATAATGGTGATGGATATCAATCTGATGTTGGTGAATCAATGACTTCGACAAGCTCTACAAGAGGCAAGTAAATGGGACGCCCCCCTAAAATCATATCACCTAATATCGACAACAATAAGAAACCCAAACACATTCATAAGGACAAAACAATTAAGAATTTTTTAAAGGAGGTCCCGGAAGGAGGAGAGCCCAAGATGGTCCCGAGAGCATGAGGGATGCTCTATCAAAATCATTGCCAAGAGTTGCATTTTGGAATGCCAGAGGATTTAAGAATTTGGGTGACATTCATACGCATACTACCACTGAGGATATTATATGTGTTAGTGAGACGTGGCTTACTTCTCACCCCCAAATTATCTATCCTCATCGAAACTCCGACTGTCAAGTGACATACAGTGTGGCAACAAAGGAATCAACAATGGGCAGAGCAAAGGGAGGTCTACTCATTATCACAAACACGGGTAATTACAAAACAGAAACTATATGTGTGGCTGATGACTATATCTTTGTCAAAATAAAAAATAATTTTCTTTTCAATATCATACTGGGATCAATTTACTCTAATTCAGGCTCTAATATTGTAAACTGTTTGAATATTGTGGGATATGATAATATTAATTATTCAGGTATCAACTATATTTAAATTTTTTTAGAAGCATAGAGTTCAGATGTCGCTAAATGCCGCTTACAGCGTTAAGCTTCAGAGTAGAGTGGAAGGGAGAGTCGAGTCAACATGGCGACAACCAGAAATTTTGTGACAGATTGATTCTGGGGTTTTCAATGATAGTTACTGCTTAACTTTTGATTAATAAACGATTCATGGTGTATTTGAAATTTCGTGTCTTTTAATGAGTTCCCCGGTCCTACAATTGGGGGCTCGTCCAGGATGAGGCAGGCCATGAAGCAGATTCATCTGATGAACGAAGCAGCATGGAAGTATCCTGTAAAGAAGTAATGAACGTTAACATTAATTTTAAAGGACCCGAATTTAATTCCCTGACGCAGCACATCAAGGATCAAATATTAAGGAAGAAAATAGAAGAACTTCTCGAAGGTCACACACCTGAAGCGACTGAAGATAGCGGAGTGAAGATGAGGATTGTTCTCAAAGATGAAATTCCAGTCTTTCAAAACCCTCGAAGACTATCAGCAGAGCATAGGAAAACGACGAACGAAATAATTGAGTTTCTGATTATGCTAGCCCAGTGGTCCTGACGTCAAGGAAAAATGGAGAACCTCGTCTGTGTGTGGACTACCGGATGCTCAATAAGAAGATTGTGAGGGATAGGTTTGCTCTCCCACTCATAGAGGACCTTCTCGACAGATTACAAGGTGCGGTAGTATTTAGTACTCTTGACCTCAAGGATGGTTTTTTTCCACGTGCCACTGAAAAAGGAAAGAACCAAATTTACAGCATTCGTGGTGCCAGACGGGCATTACGAATTTTTACGAGTTCCATTTGGTCTCTGTAATTCTCCTGCCGTGTTTTAGAGACACATCAGAGCGATATTCAGACCACTGATTTCGAATGGAACAATACTGTCGTACCTGCACGACATTATAGTTCCTACAGAGACTGAAGAAGAAAATATTGAAAAACTGCAACTGGTTTTGGAATTGGATAGTAAATACGGCCTAATTATAAATTGGAAGAAATGTACTTTATTAGTCAGAGAGGTAGAATACCTTGGCTACATAGTGAAAGATGGAATCATCAGGCCGTCAGAAGTCTCGATAGCAAGGCCGCTAACTGAGCTATTGAAAGACGGAGTAAAATTCGAATTTGGACCAGAACAAGTGAGGGCATTCAACGAGTTGAAGGCGATCCTGGCACGAGACCCCGTGCTTAAATTGTATAGGATAGGAGCAGAGACGGAACTCCACACGGACGCATCAAAACTCGGTCTCGGGGTCATTATGATGCAGAAGGATTCTGAAGACGGTCTGATGCATCCCATATTTTTCGCAAGCTGGAAGACGTCCCCCCGTACATAGGAATACTATACAAGTTACGAACTGGAAATTCTCGCGGTGGTTAAGGCTCTTGAAAAGTTTCGGGTATATTTACTCAATATCCCGATTAAAATCGTGACTGATTGTCGTGCTTTTGCACAGACAATGAGCAAGAAAGAAACATGTCTCCGAGTGCAACGATGGGCTATATTGATTTAGAGTTTTCAATATACCATCGAACATCGCCCCGGTACCTCGATGCGTCACGTGGATGCCTTGAGTAGAACTACAGTATCCGTCTGCATCATTCAGGAGAAAAAAGATGGTCTGATTTCTCAAATCCAGACGGCTCAAGAAGAAGATGCAGAGTTAAAGAAGATCATCGAAGCTATGAGTGACGACAAGGACGAAGAATTCTCTTTGAAACGTGGAGTCTTGTACCGAGAAAAAGACGGAAACATCCAACTGGTAGTGCCAAAATCAATGCAACATGAGATTATCAAGCAAGCGCACGACAAAGGGCACTTCAGCGTACAGAAAACACAATATGCAATCCAACAAGAGTTTTGGTTCCCTGGAATGCGAAACAAGATAGAAAGGCATATTCAGAGCTGTATCAAGTGTATTCTCGCCGAGAAGAAACATGGAAAAGCTGAAGGCTTTCTTAATCCAATCGACAAGGGCGTAAAACCACTTGATACGTACCCCATCGATCATCTGGGTTCTATACCCTCTACGAAGAAGAATTATAATCATCTATTTGTGGTAACAGATTCTTTCACCAAGTTCTCTTGGATTCATCCCACTAAATCGACAACAGCAGAAGAGGCTATTGAACGACTGAGGAGACAAGCACTTATTTTTGGTAATCCCAGACGTATAGTTTCCGATATAAGAACTGCTTTCACCTCTAATGCATTCCAAAATTATTGCAAGTCTGAAGGTATCGAACAAATGTTGATAACGACTGGAATACCTCGCGGAAATGGACAGGTGGAGAGAGTGAACCGAATCATTATCCCGGTTCTATCCAAACTATCAATGGAGAATCCAGCCAATTGGTTTAAGTACATTGATCAGCTACAACAATACTTTAACTCATCCTTTCACAGAAGTATTGGCATGACACCTTTTGAACTATTGATTGGAACGAATATGAGATTAAAGGATGATCTACAACTTCGCTCCATTCTGGAGGAAGAAACAATAGCCGCGTTGAACCAAGAGCGCTCTCAGCTCAGAGGCGAAGCCATCTCCAATTTAACTAAAATTCCAAAGGAGAATAAAAAAACAGCTGATCGCAAGCGGAAAATGGCTCACATATACAAAGACGGAGACCTGGTAGCCATTCGTCGCACTCAAGGTGGTCCTAGCCTAAAACTACATCCGAAGTTTTTGGGTCCATACAAGGTTGTATCGGTGCTTCGGAACGACCGTTACTTGGTCCAGAAAATTGGACATCATGAAGGACCTTTCCGTACCAGCTCTTCAGCAGACCATATGAAGAAGTGGCCCAACAGACGACAGCCCGACGTTGACTCAGATTCTGGAAGCGACAATGATCATTTTTGAGAGGTCAGCAACGAGGACGTTGCAAATGCAGAATGGCCGATTGTGGGATATGATAATATTAATTATTCAGGTATCGACTATATTTAAATTTGTTTAGAAGCATAGAGTTCAGATGTCGCTAAATGTCGCTTACAGCGTTAAGCTACAGAGTAGAGTGGAAGGGAGAGTCGAGTGAACATGGCGACAACCAGAAGTTTTGTGACAGATTGATTCTGGGGTTTTCAATGATAATTACTGCTTAACTTTTGATTAATAAACGATTCATGGTTTATTTGAAATGTCGTGTCTTTTAATGAGTTCCCCGGTCCTACAATAACATAAATGAAGTTATTTATGACATTTCCTTAAAATATCCAAAATGGCCTATAATAATAGGAGGCGATTTTAATTGTAAAGTTGGAGATTTAAACCAATTAGAGGAATAAATTGTATGTAATAATAGGAGCATATGTAACGTTAGGTCAAGTCTAGACCCTGAACAATATAAAAGAGGCAAATTGATGGTTGAATGCTTTGAAACAAATGGTTTGATTGTTTTGAAAGGAAGAACTAGGAACGATTGTCTTGCTCAATATACCTTTTTTAGAGGAAAAAGTTGTTCGATTATTGATTTGGCTTAAATTCATACCATGGGTGCTCAACTAATTGATCATTTTGAAGTTTTATGGGTCCCGACGGGATCTGATCATTTCCCTCTAGCGATAACTTTCCTGGCTGACTCGACACTTAATTGTATTAACAAAACAAGTGATCCTTATTTCAGATGGAAAAACGAAAAATATGAAAAATATAAAAAAAATATTCAGTACCCTTCAGATTCTAATTATGAGAATTTGTCGATAGACGATCTTGAAAAAAATTTAAACAAAACTACCACAGATACAGCAATTCAGTTAGGAATGATTATAACACCAAGTAAAAAGCTCAGTTTTTCGAAGCCATGGTTTGATGAGGATTGTAAAAACAGCAGAAAAGAATGAAAGTAAATGTTAAAAAAATGTGAACAGGAAAATTTTAAACCAGATACTTTGTTAATTTATGCGGACTATAAAGAAGAATATACGAAGTTACTGTTATTAAAAGAAAAGGCGTATGAAAAATCTCTGTTAGACTGTCTTACAGTGGCCAAGAATTCTAAGCAATTTTGGAAGGTAGTTAATACTTTTGAACCCAAATGATCAAATAGGGATTGCATAGATCTAGACACGTGAGAAATATACTTCCGATCTACGAGTATATATCCTGCCCGGGATCCTGATACCTTCATATTATCGATTAACCAAGTTGAATTTATTATAGTACCCACATCAGTTTTATCTAAATATGCACTGAATTTTTGATATAAGAAGATAGAATAAAAATTCGTTCGAATTATTATTTCAATTTATGGACTTTAGAGACAAATTAAGAAATGAATTATTATGTTTTTAGTATTATTTAATTAACAGGTGGTTAACAGTACCGGTTTTGTATACACAACCTCGTTAGAACTCATACAAATTCTCCTTTCCTTATTCTTTACGGTCCGTTATACAAACCAATATGGACATACAGACCGAAACTGACATAGGACCCAAAATTAAGAAAGGGCCTTATATGGGCATAGGGTCCAACATGGACATAGAGCTCGAATTTTCTCATAATTTAAATTGAGTATTTTAAGCTGAATTAAAAAAATATTGTCTTTTCAATTTTTTTTTTAAATTAAAAAGAATGATTTTGTTCAAGATTCCATTAAGATTTAATTAACGTCATTATAGTCTACGAAACCCTTTTTTGTAGGCATCGGTTGGCTAATCAGTTGAATTTTCTATGCTTCAACAGAACATTCGATGTTTATGAACAGAACATTGTGTTCTATCAGAAAATATTGAGAGGCGACTTTGTAGGTATTCTTGAAAGCCCAAATTTGTTATGTGGAACTTTTTTGTATGTTGCATAGATTAGCCGGAAATAAAAATTTTTATCCCTTTAGATGTGTAATCGTGATTAAAACAAAAGCATGGTAAAAAAATAGTCTGAATTACTTTTGTAGATCTTGTGCTGAACAATTTTTCATGTATAACGTTTGTTTATCTGGCATAATATGATCAAAAAATGGAATTTATAATTCCTTAAAATACGTTATCGCGATTAAAACAAAAATGATAAGTTTTGGCAGAAAATGGTCTCAAGAAAACTTGTAGATATCTTTTAGATAAATAAGTTCCATTCTTGTGGGTTCTTTTCACACAATACAAATGATCCTAAGATGAAAGGGATTGACGTCAATAATACAATTTCTTTGCACTAAATAATAAATGTTTATTCAAAAAAATGGTACAACCGGAGTTGTCCAGTGCGATTAATCGGAAATCGATTCCAAGTACTGTTACTGACAACGGATAAATACTCGACTGACTGACCAAACTGTACACTGTTGCGGGTGAGTAAGTAAAGAAAATACTCTGTCAAATGTTACAACGACGAATCCTGACATGCGACAAAGCCTTACGGACCGCCGTCGGACTCGATCTTGGTAAATCTGCTACAGCAATATACTTCGATTATTTTAACTTGACTAACTGCTGCCTTAAAGCATTACAGAAAACCAAATTGGAAGTGAAAACTACCTAAAAGTTGGGAGGACAAAATTATGTACAATGTAATTTCTCGACAACTACAGGATTTAATATTTTTCAAACTGAATACAATAATGTAACACACAACTAAGGATAAGAAGTTGACCTTGGTGTATGGAAAGACGTCTGCTACATTGGTCACCCCGAAGCGACGTGGAGAGTGCTCCCAGAAGGACCAACCGTTTGGTGATTCACAGCGAGAGAGAAGAAGCAAGGCTTAGCAGGTGTCAAGCGTCGGCTACTGAAGGCAAGTATCTTTAATTCTCGGTGGATCCAATCACATCGGCGAGCCAAGAATAAGCCCACCTTGAATAAGGTAGCTTAAATACGAAAGTGGCAACAGCGTTTCGGCAGTGGCTCTTTTTCGCACACGTGGAGTCCCTGCGTCTTCTGCACTCACGTTTAAGCAACCGCATTCTAGGGAGGCTTACTGTAGGCTCGCCGGTGTGACTGGATCCGGTGTGAGGTGGCAGACCGAATGGATCCATGGCTGAAACACGCAACCCTTATACAGACACACTTGGCGAGCGCGCTGCAGCTCGGTCTGGTGGGGCGGGTTGTGCCTCATTGGTTCCCGAGTCGATGAGGCTTTGCGTGGATTTTCCTACTCCATGGGGATTTTTGGGACTAACGCTCCAATCAGATTATTCCTTCATCTGCTGACCTAACGTGATCTTCCGGATGCCTGCTCTCGCCTTGCTTCACGTCTATCCATATGACGCAAGTATAATAATATTATAATAATAACGATATAATCGTATTTAGAAATATCAATAATTATGACGTAATTTCTATACGATTTAAATCCGTAATATAGAAGAATGAAATTGCTATAATATAAAACAAATTTCAATTATAAAAGTCGCAATTATTATAATGCTGAGACTTTGTAATTTAATATCTAAAAATATTAGATCGCAATGCAGTGCAATAATAATTATAACTTATGACCTACATTTATGCCAGAAATAAACGTTGTAATTTATATTATTAATTAAATAACAAACCTCGGACTATTAAGGACTTAAAATATAATTTGAATTGTTGAGCCAAACCTGCCTTATTGAACATGCTTATTTAGTTGAATTAATTCAGGGAAGGAAACTTCTCAGAGATATTGATAATTGGTCAGGTTATCAATATATTACGAGGAAATCATTATAAAATTTGAAGTAACTAAAAAAAAGCAATAAAAATATAGAAAAATTAGACGATTGGAAAACATATTAGCATCGATGGAGGCAAGCTTAGCTCATGGAAAACTCCATGGGTACCCATGAGTCATTCAACATCTGCGTACGCCTTGACACAGAAAAAACAAAAGATAAAAACTGAAGAGCGTTTCAGGGTAAAATTCTAGGGGTAATCTAGACATGCGAAAAACTGAAGATCAGCAAGAGTCAAACAAAAGATCACTGATTGATTTTACCTGTATCGATCTTCAATTTTTTTTGTATGGCGAGGTTACCCCCAGAATTTTTACCTGAAACTCTTTTTACCTTTGGGTTTTTTTGTGTGAACCGTCGAGTACCCAGGTACATTGCACAACAATAGCAGTGGACAAGCAAGGTTCGTCGAGTCAAAAATTGAGACAAAAAAATGTAGGGTGCTCAAATCTTTCTAAGCACTGACAAAAAACTTATGAAAGCCATCAGCACGATACATTCCAATAGCATTCAAACCTGACACTACGAAATCATTCGGTTTTGTTGTGAGTATTCTATTACGACATCTTCCACATCCTTTTGCTGTAAGAAAAATAGATTGATTAATTAATCTGAAGATTAAAAAAAATATTTATACGTAAAATTTAACCAAAGGTTGTTTAACATCAACATGTGCCTTTATAGTCCAAGCGTCTGCTAGATTTTCTATCGTTTCAACTAGGTAGGGTGCGTTTTCTGTGGCTAAAATGGTTTATTCAGTGGTGCTCATGTAAATTTCCAATTTGATAGAAATGCGCCTACGCGTGACAGAAATTGTTTTGAAAGAAGTTGAAACAATCCTGTTTGCCTAGATTGACGATTTTAATCGCATTATAGAGCAAGATGTCTGGCAGAAAAATCAAAAGTGAAAAAATTATGAGAAAATACAACCTTTTTTTTATAGGTAGCGTCGCTAACTTTTAAACGATTTGTTAAATCAAATTAGCCAAAGTCCCAGACTGAATATCAAAACGAATAATAACCAGATTATTCAAATGAACAAAAAAATTTGAAGGATTTAGAGCTTTCACATAATTGGTTTAAGATATATGCACTTTGTTGAAGATTTGTCGTTTTTGGTGGAAAATTAAACTATTCAAATAACCATTCATGCACTTTGTTGCGAATTCGTCTTTTTGGTAGAAAACTAATCTTGTTGGTTAAAAATGAAACTATTGGATAACAAATATATGTAATATTTATGTATTTTGTTGTAAAGTAAATTGTTCTGGGTGAAAATTTATCATTCAAACCCAAAAAAAATTTAACTCTTTTTGTTTGAAAATGTATGTCTATATGTTGTTTCATATTTTTGGAAAGAATAAATCCTCTAGATTGAAAATTTAACTATTTGCTCAAAAATTAGTCTTTTGTTCAAGATTCCCTTTGATTGGTAGAAAATTATTCTTGTTTACAAATTCGCATTTTTGATAGAATACTCATCTGTTTGGGTTGGAAATGAACATTTTTGTTCAAATTAATTTTGTTTAGAATTTCAGGAAAAAGTGCACGTAATTTTTTCACGGCTCCTAGTTAAAAAGATAAAAAGGCTTCTCTTAATGCGAGATGCCTGGACTGCAAGTGCACTTTAAGTCGAGCAAAAACTGTTTTATAACATGCCCCAGGGGCGAATTGACAGACAAGTAACTTGATAAGCTAAGAACGTTTGAGGTAGAATTTTCTAATATTTGCTCGCGATTATTTTGTGGTTATTTAAATTATCATATTTACCACGCCTATCGTAAAATTGCCCTCTTTCGAATATTCCAGTCACGTCTCTACGCCCTTTACGGAACAAGTAACTTCTCTCAGGAATAGCATTGAGAATATTGGCTGGGTCTACATCTGGTTGTAAAAGAAAAATATAGTTATTAATTAACTTAAATATTTCAAAAAATCATCAACTTATAACTACTCGGGATGGTGAGGATACGTTGGCGCACCTAAAAGAAAAAGTGAATTTAAAAGAAAAATATAAAAATGAGTAAGTTGATATCTTGGCTATAATAAGTGAGAGAAGATTTTTCATTAAAAAATAAATGAAATAGGTCTATATTCGTTCTTCTGTTTTCCACAGCTTTGTAGAAAGTCGCACGCGATTTAACATGTCCGCCAAATCACTCGCCTACCTTTTTTTCATTAATTAAACAAATACTTTTCGTATAAAAGGCTCATTTATTTGACAAAAATCTTGCCTATTATAAAAGTATCGGATTGGTTAGGTCGATATAAAATATGAATTATTCATCAATTGAATTCATATGCTCTAAAATGAAACATAAGTTGCCGAAAAAACTCCTATACAAATGAGCTTGTAGTGAAAATGTTTTAAAAACTCAAATGATTTTAAATTTTTCATAAATTGGATATTATGCAAAAATTCAGACAATAGAACTATTTTCGTGAGATTGTTATATTTTTCTGTAAAATGAAAATTACCCTCCTCACCCCTATTCTGCACTAAATCTTGAGTCTACTAAGTAATTGTCCAAGAAATCAAATTTTGAATTTCTTTTCTGAATCCCAAATTATTTTTTTTTGTGGGAGAGGGTACATCAAGGTCACACTCCCTCATACACTAGAGGTGCTGAGAATCATCATTCGAATTTGGAATTTTATGAAAGAATTGACTAACACGGATGATCCTTTAATAAGGCTAAAGCCAATCAAATGCGAAATACGGAAAAATGACAGAGAAAGGTTCCGAATTTCCCATCTTGGAAAATCCATAGAAAGTCAGTAATCATTTGACGAACAAGAGCGAATACAGAAAATTTTTCTGAGGGGGCGATTGTGAATTTTCTTCAAAGAATGTATATAAAGGGGGGGCAACGATCTTTCTATGTCGTCTTACATGGGGTACAATTTATGTTGAAAATTCAACTCCTTGGTTGAAAGTTGAACTACTTTATTAGAAATTCATTCGTTTGGTTGAAGGTTCATAATTTCAGTTGAAAAATCAACCGTTGGTTTGGAAATTAACATTTTTGTTAAAAATTTATATTTTTAGGTTGAATATCCAACTGTTTTGTAGAAAAGTTATCATTTTTACTTGAAAATTCAACAGCTTGGTAGATAATTGAACTATTTGTTTCAATATTTGATTTTTGTTCTTGAAAATTTATATTATCGGGTTGAAAATTCGACTATTTTTGTGGATAATTTGTCCTTTTTGCTTGAAAATTCAACAAGTTGGGGGAAAATTGAACTGTTTTGTAAAAAATTCACTTTTCTGTGTTGGAAATTATTGATTTTCAATTAAAAATTAACTATTCCATTTGTGTTTAAATGTATTTGAAAATTCAACCATGCGGTTGAAAATTTATGTAATTCGCTGAAAATTCGTCTTGTTTTGTAAAAAAGTCTTCTTGGTTGAAAATGCAACTATTTAGTTGAAAATGTATTTATTTTGTTGAGAATTCGTCTTGTTTAGTAGAAAATTACTCTCCTTGGTTAAAAATTGATCTTTTTGATCGAAAATGTAATTATTTGATTGAAAATTCAACTTTTTTGCAGAAAGCTCTTTGTTATTCGGATTTTGCACAATGAAGTACACATTTTATTTATCGTGATTACTTTAATATTTGTTTCTTATTTTGCTTCAAATTTCATTCTGAACTTCCCTGGAAAATGGTTCATTTCAATCAATTCATATTATTACAATTCATAATATGCATTGGTATTGAAACATGCGTATTTTCATTGTCTTGTTTTTGTGATTTTCAATGTTATTTTTCACTATTTAAACTAAAAATACGCATCTTAGCGTAAAGTAGTTGTAAGCAAATTTGTAGATAGAATTAAAGCGAAGATTTAAAAAAAAAATGTTATTGAAGCATGTGTCCTTTTTCCAAGAAGTTAATTTTTTTATTTTCGAGCATATTTCTTACGATTAAAACCAAACTACGCGTCCTAACAAAAAATTAATAATTTCAAATTTCTAGGTTTTTTCTCGATGAGCCACTTTTGTCTATTCATTTTTTTCATAGCTTGCTTCTTTGCCCAAAAATTTAATTTTTTCATTTTATTGGTTTCGATTGAAACTAAAACTATGCGTTTCATCAGAAAATAATAATTACAACTCTTTTTTGGGTGAACAACTTTTGTCTAATTTTTTTTTCGTCGTTCGTGCAAGAATTTAATTTCTTCGTTTTTAGTGTTGTTTTTTACGAATAAAACAAGAACTACGTGTCCTATAAAAAAGTGATCAATAACAAATTTGCAAATCATTTTCAATTTTTCACGGAAAGTCAACAAGTTGTTATGATAATCTTGTATGGCTTCCAAAAAACACCGTTTTTGTTTTCCTGACTTTTGTTTCATATCGTGCGTTGTTTGGCTTAAAATGTTCATTTGCGTTTGTTTTTTCGAATTTTTAAAGTGTTGTAACTTTGTTCATTTTTGTTTATCGCAAAAAGTCGTGAGGATAGATTGTTCGAGTTTTTGAGTGCTACGAATAGCCCCACATAGAATTTTTAGGTCTTGAAAAAAGTGGTCTTAAAAATTTTGGAACTGCTGTAACCTTTGAATTTTTATCCAAAATCGCTGGCTAACGAACATGACATTTACTTTAGGACATACAGACATACATACATACATACATACATACATACATACATACATACATAGAAAAAGGCACATTCGTGAAAACCTGTTTTTTGGGTTCAGAGGGTCTCAAAACGTGGACATTTGACAAATGCGGGGGGTAGGGGTCAAATTTTGCACAAATCTAATACCTTCTCTGATGAGAGTGTAAAAAAAACAAGATGTTTGAGACTGAACTCCCTGATTTTTAGTCTAGATTGTATTTAAGTTTTTCAGTGATGGTACTCACGTTCTGATCGAATATTGTCGATTAAATAAAACCTTCCATCATAGTATATTGCAGCAAGGTTTTTATACATATCGTACACAGGTATAGCAGGATACTCTTTAGGCTTCGGCAATATTACTGGCGGTGTCAGCTGACCATTTTCTGAAATCACAAATATATGGATTATTTATTAACGAATCTGTTCAACGAACCTTACATTTTTATTTTTATTTTTATGAAATAAAGAGTCTCTAGGGGTAGCCAATAAACTACATTAGCAATTTCAGGGAGGGGGGGTAAAAACAAAAACTAAGGTTGTTAACAAGGAGTTGGGAGGGGGGTCAGTGAAAGTAATGTTACGAACTTAGAGAACATTAAGTACGTTTACTGATGATAAATTTGAACAAAGTTTGCGAATTTTGCGAAAGACGGCCCTGCAGTGGTACAGTTCAATAATATTTTAAGAAATTTGAGAAGCACTTTTATATTTCAGAATTCCCCCTCATTTCCCGATTTCCCTTTATTAATTCTTCTAAAGAATTCTATTTTTTCCCCCTTTTTTCAAGAAACTTCCCTTTTTATTGTGTTTTTTCTTAAATTAGTTTCACAAAGACATCTTTTCTGGTCAGAAATTCAACCCCTTGTTTGAAAGTTTGATTACTTTGTTAAAAATTAATTTTTTTGGTTGAAAATTCATCTGTTTTGGTGGAGAATTAATCTGTTTTGGTGGACAATTCATTGCTTTCTTGAAAATTCTACTTTTTTGGTTGAATTTAGCTGTTTTTTTATTGCAAATTAAAATCTGTTTTGGTTGAAATATCAACTTCATACTGCTTATTTCGTTAAGAATTCGTCCTTTTTGGTTGAAAATTCAACTATTATGGTAGAAATTTCATCTTTTTTTTGTTAGAAATGCAACTACATGTTTAAAAATTAATATGTGTTTCGGATATGGTTTCAACTATTTTGTTGAAAATTTGTATTTTTGGGTTAAATTTGAATCAGTTCTATTTTAATTCAAATCTTTATTGGCGAAAACATCAACTATTACATTTTTTGTTGAAAATAAATCTCTTTTAGTTGGAAGTAAAATTACTTTATTAAAATTCAACTTTTTTTGTTTAAGATTCATCACTTCATTAAAAAATTCATGTCTTCGGTTGTCCAGTTGAACATACAAATATTTGGTTAAAAATTTACGCATTTTGTTGGAAAGTATTTTTTTGTAGAAGATTGATATTCTTGGTTAAAAATTCATCTTTCTGGTTGAAAATTCACCTACTTAGTTAAATTTTGAACTCTTTTGTTAAAAATTAATGTAACTGTTCTTCAATTTTCATGATTTTAGTTGCCAATTCTTTTTTCTTCGTTGAAAATTCAACTGCTTCTTTGAAAGTTCAATTACTTTGTTAAAAATACAGTTTTTTGTTGAAGATTCATCATTTGAGTCCAAATCTCCTCTCTTTGGTTGAAAATTAAAATATTTTGTTGAAAATTCGTTTTTTTTGTGGCTTGAGAATTACATTTCAAAAAAGTCTTCTGATTTCGAATATTTTGGTTATTTTTTAAAAATCCTGGTAATTTTTCAATCAAACAATTTTTTTAACAATTTCATTATGTACAAAATTTTCTTATAAAATAATTTTTAGCATCTCTGAGCAAGAATAAAATTTGTTGCCTCTTTCAGTTTTTTTTAGGTATAAACATTTTGCAGTTTACAGCGTTACAAACAAATTATTTTTTAACAAAATGTTCCAAAAATCTTAAAACTTGGTCTTATCTATGTCGAGATTAGATCTCTTCAAAGCAAAACGAAATATTCTGATCAAATCAAAACTTCTTTCCATGAACTGCTGTTAAAAAATTGTTATTTTTAAGAGGAAAAATCTTCTAGACATTAATTTGTCCTCAAACTTTTTTCAAAACCTATATCTATCATTATTAATATTCTTTTTTTTTCATCAACTTTGTTGTTGCATTGTTCATAACAATGGCTATAAATAAAAACCCTCAATGACCAGAATTGATTTTAAAAAAAAATCTTTTTCATCTTTCACTAGATAAAACTTTTCACCCTCGTGACGTGTTCTCGTACGATGACCTATTATTTATTCACAGCCTTTCAGACAATATTTTCTTTATAAATCTACGCTCTCTTGAATAATTTCAATTTTCCAATGAAAACTAGAAATATGTAGAAACGTAAAACATTTTAAAAATCAAAAACGGAGTTCTGCCAAAAAGTAGCGCATGATGACTCTGAATATGCATAGTTTATGTATAGTCCATTGACCCATTGAATATAAAAAAAATTCATTTTTTTATATTTGTGCAAACAACCAGAAGGAAATATTTTAAAAATGGAAACAGACTAGGTCACATCAACAATTTCTCAATACGGCCTTCATATTTTTGTAATAGATTTTAAAATGTCACATCATCACGCCGTTTAATTAAACTTTCCTATTTTTCACGTTTTTTATGGTTATAACTTCAAAAATTATTATATACAGTCCTAAATAAGTTGAGATATTTTTACGAAGCAATTATTTGTTTTTCACTATTGAATTGGGTAATATCTTGACTAACCAAATTTGTAACTTTGTACTAATCGTTAGTGGCCAAATTTTCGCTAATGGTAAAATCTTACTAGTAGTTAGATAAGTTTTTACAATTTGATTCAGAGAGGCAATAAAGTATATTTTAAATAAGAAAAAAAGCTATAAAAGAAAAACAAACTTCTTTAGACTCTCAAGTTTATTCTTATCCAAGGCAAATCATTTTTGCAAAGTTTGCTATATAATTGCGATTTCCTATGGAAAATTAGAAAAATATACAACCGAAACTAATTTTGAAAATCGAAAACCCCGCATGTGTATAATTAATTCAGAGTATAATGATTCCTTGTTATTTTAACATTGTAAAAAATTAATTTTTTTCTTATCTTTCTTCAAACAATCAGAAGGCAATATTTTCAATTTGGAGACAGGTTACATCACGTTTAGAATTTCACAATATGACCTTCTTATTGTTTGATAGAGTTAAGAATGTTACACCATGGCGTCGTTTGATCAAGCTTTTCTATTTTTCACGTTTTCCATGTTTATAACTTTTTAAAATTATTATATACAGTCCTGAATGAGTTCATATTTTGCTACTAAGAAATAAGTTGGTTTTCACTATTGAATTGGGAAATATCTTGATTGCTCGAATTAGAAATTTTCTAGTAATTGTTAGTGGCTCACTTTCCTATAATCAAATCTGTAAAATTCCACTAGCAATGGGTTAAATTTTTTGAATTTTTTTATAAATCTCTGGCACAATATAAAACATTTTACTCTTGTGACATTTTCTCGTTACAATGAGCCATTATTCATTCAGTCTTGAAAACAATATATCTTTCATAAATTTCGGCTCCCCTGAGAGCCAGAATATTCAAGTTTTCAAAAAATTTGCTTTCGCAATAACATGCGGTTTTTGAAAACTATTCAATTTATTGCCTATTGTACCGTAAAGAAACAAAAACAAAACCTTTGAATTGTTTAAACACATTGGAGTGCCCACTTTACTATTATTTTTTGTCTGTTAAAAATCTGGATTTCAAATTCAAAACCAGCGGCTCAAAAACCCCTTGAATAGTAAATTTCATTCTGGTCGAACCATAATCGTCTCAAAAATGTCATAAATCATTTTCCAAGTCAATTTCAAAACTTTTTGGCAACATCCCATATAAATTAGTGTATAATTTTATATTTGAATTTTCTAATTGTTTTGACTTTAAAACATTCAATACAATTTGAATTCCTTTGAATTTAAGAAGATCCATGGTCACCTTACGCGGAAATAATCATGTCCATATAAAATAATTTTATTTCTTACACCTATCGCTGAAACAAAACGGCCGTTTTCAAGGCCAACAAATTTTTCAACAGATTTTTAATAAATTCTGGAACTCATATATACTTTTAATACATCAAAATTTATTTTCACTTATTTTGTAATTTCTTGTAAACTGATAATGAACTTCTCTAAATTATTATTTATACCATTCGTCAAGAAAATCACTGTTTAAAAAGTATTTGTAAACGAGTATATATATATATATATATATATATATTAATATTTCAGTATAAGTTTATTTTATCGTGTTTTATCAAATAAAAAATAAGTTCCTTTGAATTAATCAAACTACCGTCAAGTTAATTCATTTATAATTATAAAAATGTTATTATTACTGGGAATAATGGGGGGCCCGTAGGATATTTAAGGTAAGATTGTACGATTTTAAATGCAATCATTTGGAAATGAATAATGAAATATTGATGGAGAAGGCAAATAAAATTTAATAATTGTCGTGCCTCAAATTGAGAAATATTTGAAGCTTCAGCAGAGATAACGCTGGATCAACAAAAAACATTATATAAAACTATTTTCGTGATGTGGCACATGCTCACAGTTTGGACAAATATTAGAGCAGCACAGATTTGTGTTGATTTATCGTTTTCTTATCTAAAGCTTTATTTCGAATATGTCGATATTTTTCAAGATTGCACAACTCTTTAGCCAAACAACTTCAATTTTTAAATGTAGGAGTTTATATGTAACAATTGAACCTGAATAATTTTCTAGCAGAAAAAGTGTGAATTTAGAATTGAATACTAAACGATTTTAATTTCGGTGCGATCAAAATTAAGCTACTTAAAAGCTCAAGTGTTTTAGATTGGATAATCAATTAACAGAAGCTTCAGAAATAAA
>CAKNYM010052678.1:57891-105090 GCA_932195095.1 Andricus curvator | reverse complement strand
GGGCTTGTTGACCCCAAGCGAAAAAGGCTTCCCGCAAAGAGCCAATTCATTATTTTGAGTAGCTGAATTTTTTACACACTCTTGGATAGTTACTTCAATGAATGCTGTGGGTTATTTAGTTCAAAATTTCTTCTAAATATGAAAAAAAGATTGTAGAAGTTAAAAAATAGAGAAAAATGACATTTTTTACGCGTTGGAGGGGGTATCTGGCTAAGGTGAAAGGACCGTATAAGTACCATTTTCAAATGTTGAAGGGACTTAAATTAGGATTGAAAATGCCTGGAGTCTTTTTTACCCCAGTGTGCCATCGGAGGGATAGTACAGATCATAATAAAGCGTAAAAATGAAGGGGAAAAAAAGAGATTTTCTTCACCTGTGAAATTTGTTTTTCTACATTAAATTTTTTTAGTTTTACCACAGTAGGTAATTAAATATATGCGAAAGCTGCTAGGAATAAGAAAAAACCAAAAATATATACCTGCATGCTATCTAAATGCATTTCAATACACCTCCAAAAACGCAGTATTTCCATACATTTGAATAGAAATATACAGGGGTCTGGCCAGACCATATGTGCCAAACCGAAGGTTATCGGAACATGTGCCAAACGGAGGGTTAATATTGTAAAAAAACTAAGCAGCTAATAATTAATTAACCATTTTCCAACATGAAAAACAATAAATAATTATTCCCATTGGAACATTTAAATAATGTTTATATTTTATTTTTCAAGAAATTTATTTTTTTATGATAATTTATGTTAGCTAATATTAAAAAATTAAAATTAAATCTTCAAGTAATTTAATATTGTGCAAAAAAATAATCAGCTAATAAATAATCAATGAGTTCAGAACATGAAAAGCATTAAATCATTGTTTTCATCGAAACATTCAAATAATGTTGATTTTATATTTTTCTGAAAATTTCAGTCATCAACAACCTTTTGAACTAATTACAGAATTACATATGAAAGCATATGTACATATAATTTTGAAAATTGAATTCAGATACTCATTTCGCAATCTCAGAAAAAACTGGACATTTATGTAACTGGAATAGGGCTATTTTCATAATCTCAAAGTAAATAATCAATTTATGTTACTTAATTCTAGAATATCAAATTTCAATCTTTATGTTATTTGATATTGTGAACAAATTAATTAGCTTATTCTTAATTAATTAGTTCACAGCATAAAAAGTATGAAAAAATTATTTTCATTGAAAATTCAAATAATTTTTACTTTATATATATTTTTCTTTCTTGGACTTTTCTTCTACTAAATTTGATTTATTAATCATCTTTTAACTAATTCCAGAAAATGTAATTTTTAACAGAAATATTTAATATTTAATTAATGATTTCAAAACATAGAAAGCATTTAATAATTATTTTCATTGAAATATTAGAATAACTTGTATTTAATATTTATCTGAAAATTTTGATTATTAATAACCTTTCAATGTAAAACCAGAAAAATTGAAATATATGCACATATAATTTTGAAATTGAATTCGGATACTCACTTCACAACATCACAAACATTTTAAAAAATTATATAATTTTAATGGAGATATTTTGAAGGAAAAATAAATTTTTATCATAACAATAGCAGCCAATATTAAATCAGATCAACTTAGTGTAAAGAATCAATTTATGTGAATTAATTGAAAACAATTCAAATTCAATCTTTATGTAATTCACTTTTTTGAAAAAAATGAATCAGTCGATAGTTATTAATAGTTAATTCATTAGTTCATAACATAAAAATCAACCCACAATATCATTTGGCTTGTAACATCAAAATAAGTTTTATCTTATATTTTTCTAAAAATTTCAATTATTTATAATCTTTTTAACTAATTCCATAAAAACTTAAAACACATTGACGTATAATTTTGAAGATTGAATTTAGATAATTATCTCACAACATCCTAAACATTTTGAAAATTATGAAATTGGAATGGAGGTATTTTAAATATGAATAAACTTTTATTATAAAAATCATATTCAATATTCTATTACATAACGATTCCTTTTATACCACAATCTTACACAAGATGGAGGTTACCTTTTTTCATATGAAGGATTTGAACTTTTATTCCTGAAAATTTAATTTGTTTATGAAATAGAATTAGTTAATATATAATTAATTAGTTCACAACATAAAAAGCATTAAACGATTATTCTCACTGAAACATTCAAAATACATTTTTTCAATAAACAGATTTGAAAAGAATCAAATCAAACCTTTCTTCGACCGTCAATGTAAATATGCGTAAGTGTTATTTTGTAGGTCTTACGGTCTTCAATAAAGTAAAAGAAATAAGAAACGAAATTACTAAAGAATCCCTTTATTACTCATTTGTAAAAAACTTATAACTGTTGTTATTTATATATTATTTATTTAGATTCTTTGAAAAAGGCACGCAGTGATAGCCGAACCGTCAGCATGAGTAATAAACGAATTCTTTAGTAATTTCCTTTGTTATTTCTTTTACTTTATTGAAGACCGTAAGACCTACAAAATAACACTTACGCATTCATTTTTTCATTTGAAATTGCATTTCTATACATTTAATTTATTAATGACTTTTAAAACTAATTCCAGCTAAATTCAAAATATATGTATAAATTTGTATAATAAAAGTTTATTTATTTTCAAAATACCCTTATTACAATTAAATCATTTTTCAAATGTGCCTGATTTTGTAAAATGAGTATCTCAATGTAGTTTTCAAAAATATATGTGTAAATATGTTTTATTTTTTCTAAAATTAGTATAAAAGGTTACGAATAAATTGAATTTTTAGAAATGGAAGTACAAATTTAAAAAAATGTAAAGTAAAAATTAATTGAATGTTTTAATGAAAGTCATAATTTAATGCTTTTTATTACATTCTCATTCTAATGAGAAGGTATTGGTTTTATGTAAAATTTGACATAGTCGGTTTTCATCAAATCTCCACGTTTTGAGACCTCCTGAGTCAGAAAAAACGATTTTTACGAAGGTGTCTGTCTGTCTGTAGTCTGTCTGTCTGTCTGTAGTCTGTCTGTCTGTCTGTCTGTATGTCTGTCTGCCTGCCTGTCTGTCTGTCTGTCTGTAGCCACGATAACTTTCGAAAAAATGATCAGATTTGATTGAGCTTTGGCACACTTTTTTATGGCCCAAAAATAGAGAACGAGTTCGTTAACCAGCTATTTTGGATGAAAATCCAAAAAGTGAGCACATTTTGAAAATTTTTGAGACCACTTTTTTGGAAGATTTGAAAATTCTATGTACGGTTATTAGTAGTACGCAAAATGATGAACAAAATATTCTTATGACTTTTCGTGATAAAAAAAAAATTACTGGAGTTATAGCATTTTCAAAATTCCAAAAAACAAACGAAAATGAACATTTTAAGCCGAAAAACGCACGATATGAAAAAAAGTCAAGAGGAGAAAAACGTTGATTCCTGAACACCCTATAATATTTTCATAACAACTTTTTGAATTTTTCGAAAAATAAAAAATTCAAATTTTGATCGCACAAAAAATTAATGAAAAATCAAAAAAGCCATTTTGCTGTAAAACTATGCAAGATACCAGAAAATATCATCTCACCAAAATTGTGCACCTAAAAAGGATCTACAAATTTCTTATCATTCACTTTTTGATATGACGCGTAGTTTTTGTTTTATTCGTAAAAAACAGCATTGAAAATAGAAAAATCAAATTTTCAGACGAATATTACCAGCTACGAAAAAATGACCGAAACAAAATTTGTTCATCCAAGGAAGAGGTACAAATTTATTGTGACTCATGTTTCGATAGGATGCGTGGTTTTCGTTTTATTCGTGAAAATAACATTGACAGTAAAAAAAATCAAATTTTTGAAAAAACAATGCAAGGTACGAAAACATATAAATGAACAAAAATTGTGCATTCAAAAAAGACTTACACACCCGTAATCAATTTTTGTGGTAAGAATATATTCAAAATGAAAAATTTAACTTTTTTGATAAACGGCACAAGCTAAAATATTAAGCACAAAGTGCGCGCTCAGTGTATTTATCAAATCGCACGCCGTAAGTGCGCTCAAACTTTTTTGTTTCTATCATACGGTTCAAATGATTTTCAAATCAAATATCGAGCGCGAAGCGCGAGTGTCTGGATGAGAATGTGTTCCTTAAGGTCGATAGAACCTTGAGTAAATAAAGTTCCTTTTCAGTCTAAAATAAAAATAAATTTAACAATCACTTAATATGTAGAGGTTTTGATAATTTTATAATATTTGCAAACAAACTTTTTCTTTTCATCGATGTCGAACACGAAGTTCAAAAATCTAGAGGAGCCTAGCGTAAAGCGCGATGCAAATACGCCCGAGCGCCTAGCGCGAGGTGAACACATAATCGAGCGCGAAGCGCGAGATAAATATATGATCGAGCGCGAAGCGCGAGATCCAACAGTCGCGCGCCCTAGGCGCGCTCAAACTTGCGAGCGAAGCGAGCCGCGCGCGAAGCGAGCCGCGCGCGAAGCGCGCCATGAGAATGTGCCCGCGAAGCGGGCAGATTTTTTTTTAAATTGATTGATTAATTATTACCTGATTAATTTCTTTCAAAATGATAAATTACATGATGATTGATTTTGATTTGTTTCAATTAAGTACATAAATTTATTATTTACTTTAAGGTTATATTGAATATTAGCAATCATTTCTATAATAAAAGTTTATTTACATTTAAAATATCTCTATTCCAATTACTTAATTTCTGTTAATGTTTGTGATGTTGCGAAATGATTATCTGAATTTAATTTTCAAAATTATATGTAAATATGTCTTAATTTTTTCTCAAATTACTAAAAAAGGTTACTAATGAATCAGATTTTTAGAAATGAAACTGAAAATTTAAAAAAAATGTAAAGTAAAAATTGTTTGAATGCCTGAATGAAAATGATAGTTGAATGAGCCAAGTGCTGGATTTAAACGCATTGCCGATTTTCAATATAGGCTTACAAACATAACATTGTAAATGTAAAGTTAACCTCGAATTAAATAAAAAACTTTAGGACTAGTATCCTAACACTCTTGTGCCTTTAACCACTCTTAAAATACAATGCAACATCCTACCATTATATTATTTTTCACCATCATAAACATTCATAAACTTTCACGATGTTCCAACACTTGACTCTTCTCCTAACCCAACTTTTGGGTTTACGAAGTAGGATTTCGGACATTTCGAATTTCCATTCGGCTGTCATGGTGTATCGCACTGTTTTATCTCGCGAGCAGCTTAGTCACGTGACTAGACTGGACTCGACTTACGACCTTACGGAAAATGCAAGTAGGCCGTTCTTGCACCCAACCGCTCAATTGTTTCATTCTTGGATACAAATTGATCTTCTCAGTTTAAAAGGACAAATATCCGGTAGAAAATGTATGTTGACAATTTATTTATAACAGAAATTTAGTCGACAAAAATTACGTTAGATAGGGGGTTGAGGGGGCGGGGTTCAAAACTTTCAAACTCTAACATAGGAGTTTACGTAACATGAAATTTCAGAAAAAAATACGTTCTGATAATATACTTCATATAAAAAATTTTTAATTTCAAATTAGGTGTCTTAAATCTCGGGGAAGGGGGGATCCACCTCTGATCCGCCCCTGTTGACGACAAATCTTCAAAGTGTTAACACTTTTACAAAAATCGTCATGTTTAGGGTTCGAGGTCGTTGAATTCAAATCAGATATCACTATTTCAAAATTCAAAATTCAGGTTCCAATATGGCAAGGCATAAAAGTCAAATTTATGCTCGGCGTAACAAAAAAATTAATAACATGTTTTTAAACAAACGTTTCCAAATTATAATTGCTCTATCAGTCAAAAGACAGACGAACTAACCACGAGTTAAACTCAAAAAAGAACAAAAAATCAATTGTTTCCAAAAATACCGTTTTTTAAACTTAATTTGAAAACTGAAAAAGAAACAACTTTTTTCTAGGTAAAAAAAGATGCGCAATAAAATTTAACATCCAGATAACACTGAAATTAAAATTTGAAACTTTGTTTGGAAGCCTTCAAGGGGACTTCGTTCTCGCAAGTGAAAATTTTATGTGCCCTTAATGCATACGGGCCGTCAATTAAAAAAAAATCGATGCGTTTGAGAATTCCCCGATTTTTGGTCCAAATTGTTCTTTAGTTCTTAAATTATCGGTCTTACCTTGCAATTTCGGTCCGGTGAATATTTCATAAATGATACCATTAACTGTTATTGCAATAACTAGATGAGTATGTGGATCGCGATCGTAAAAAGAAATACTCAAATCAGGGTACCCCGGTGTCTCTGCCTGTATATTTCGAGGTGGCGACGGCGTCATCATTGAACTTGATACTGGAAGCACAAATATATGGATTTTTTATTAATGAATTTTTTCAACGAATGCTACATTTATTTTTCATTTTTCTGAACTGAAGAGTCCCTAGGGGTCGTCCATAAGCTACGTTACGAATTTGAGGCGAGAGGGGGTCACGCCAAACACTAAGGTTGTTATTTTTTACCCGGGGGCTGGGGGGGGGGGGGTCAGTGGAAATTACGCTACGAACTTAGATAACATTTAGTACGCTTCCTGATGATAAATTTGAACAAAGTTTGCGAATTTTGCGAATTATGGCTCTGCAATGGTATAGTTCAATAATAACTTAATAAATTTGAAAATCACTTTATATTTCAGACTTCACACTCCCGATTCCCCTGTATTCCTTTTTCTGAAGAATTCTTCTTTTTCCCCTTTTTTCAAGAAACTTCCCTTTTCTCCCTTTTTATAGTTTTTTTTCCTAAATGTGAACTAAATTAATGGGACCCATCAAGAAAGTCCAACTATTTTTGGCTGAAATGTCTACTATATATTATTTTTGGTTCAGAATTCATCTTGTTTTGTTAAAATTTCTACTATTTGGTTGAAAATTAACCTATTTTGTTGGGAATGCAATTAGCTTGCCATCAAGTCATCTTTTTTGGTCAGATATTCAACTATTTGGGGAGCGTTCACATATCTTCCGACTCCCCTCCCCACACTCCCTCACCATCGTTACGTAACATTTATTGTATTATGTTTAAAAACATAATAGAAGTATTGTCTAACAATAAATAAAATAATATTTTCATGTAACTCTGAATGCTTTCTAAATATTTTTGTTGTCATAAAAATATTGAAAAACTTTCTTCTTTTTATAAGTTTTTTAACAATTAAATTTGAGCGGAAATTAAATCCAGAAATTTGAGAAAAAGAAAATAATTATTATCCGTTTGTTTTTGAATTTATATAAATATAATTTTTATAAGATTCTTGAGAAAATGAAAATAGATTTTGGAATCTTTCGGATCTGTCAAAAAAGAATCTAGAAGATTTTAAAGAAAATTGTTTTTCTTCATAGGATTTTACAAAACATTAGGGAAAATTCGAGACTTTTCAAAATATATTGAGGATTTTTAGAAGTTTCCAAGGAATCAAAAATTATTTGATAAATTTTCGGAAATTTTTCCAAGTCTTAAAATATTTTTAATCTATTTAAAACGTCTTCAATTCTTAAAAATATTTTTAACTGACTCGAATTTTTCTTAAAATTTTGAAATATCATACAAATTGTAAAAAAATTGCCTTAAAATCTTGTAAATTTTTCCAGGAATTTTAAGCAAATTTGTGCATTCTATTGACGCCTTTCGAAATTCTTTTAAAGCTTCTAGAGTTTCTTTTTTAAATCTTTAAAAATCTACATATTTATAAATGTTTTTAAGTTTAAAATTCTTTTTGAATATCATCAAATCTACTAAATATTTTTTGAATTTACTTGATTTTTCTTTGATGTTTTGCTCTTATCGAATTAAAACATTTTGCTTTAAAATCTTTTACACTCTTCTTCGAAATTTTAAGAAATCGTTTGAAACGTTTTGAAAAATTTTTCAATTTACTTTTAAAGTTCGTTTTTCAAAATGAAAAATCATTTAAATTTTTCACACGAATCTTAAGAAAATTCTTCTTTCATTCTTTTCATAGCTCCCAAACTTTCAAATCTTTAAAAATTATTCGAATTTTTTCTGCTTTTTTTTTAATTCTGCAAAATTATGAAAATTGCCTTGAAATCTATCAGATTCTGCTTTGAAATTTTTTGAAATCTTTTGAAATGTTTTGAAATCTTATTGAATATTCTATTAAAATTAAGTTTTAAAAATATAAAATCATTTACATTTTTCCGAGGAACCTATTTTTTTTAATTTTCGTGAAACCTTACAAAATTCTTAAAAAATGTTCAGGAATTTGAATTGTTTTGAATTGTTTCAAAAATTCTCAATATCCCTTAAACTCACTCGAATTTTTGCTAAAATTTTGTAATATTGCAAAATTACACAATTTCGCTTTAAAATATTTAACACACTTTTTCAAAATTTTGGTATATAATTAAAAATGTGTTGTAATTTTTTCAATTTTATCTTCTAATTCATCAAAGAACAATCATTCGAATTTTTCCCATGAATCTTAAGAAAATTTTCTTAATTCTTTTGCCACACTTAAAAACTTCTGTTTCTATTGAAAAGCTTCTAATTTTTTTCGAATTCTTCAAAATAAGTTTTTGCCCATGAATTAATTTTCCTCATCTCTTTGAAAATGTAAAAAGCTTACAAATTATGGTGTGGTAGCAAAATGATGGGAACAGAATTATTTCCCAATATCAAACAATCATTTACAATTTGAATTTTCTCTTCTATCGATAATATTTAGAAACATTTAGAAATAAATTTTTTGATAAAGTAAAGTTATTTGTTTGCAAATTTTGATATAAAAAATTGATATTGCAGAAAATTCACAAATCTTTATCATTGATAAACAAACTGAAAACAGTTACTAAAAGTTATATTCATGCAGTGTCCCAACCAATGAGGTTTTCGACAACAATGTATTTGATATTTTCAAGAAATTTAGTAAAATCGCTTTTTTTAGATAGGACATGCAATTAAAAGTGCTGCGTGATCGGGTCAAAATACCCCCCCCCCCACACACATAACAGACCGTAACGAAACACGAACACCCTCCACCTTTCTTGGAAAGTTTGAAAGTTTAATTAATCTATTTTGGTTGAGGATTCAATTGCTTCGTTGAAAATTCTACTTTTTTGATTAAATAATGAATAAAAAATTTCAAATAAAGTAAAATAATTAAATAATGATGGAAAAGGAAAATAAAATTTTCTAATTGTCGTACCAAAAATTGAGCAATACTTGAAGCCTTAGCAGAGATAACGCTGGATCAACATAACAACTTTTATATAAATCTATTTTCGTGATATGACACATGCTCACAGTTTGCACAAATATTCGAGCAGCACAGATTTGTGTTGATTTAACGTCATCTTTACACAATGCGTCGACATTTTTCAAAATTGCACAACTCTGAACCCGAATAATTCCGATTTCCAAATTTATGAGTTTATATATAACAGTTTAACTTGAATAATTTGAGCAGAAAAAGTTTGAAATTAGGAATTAAATACTAAACCATTTTAATTTCGGTGCCATCAAAATTAAGCTACTTAAAAGCTTAAGTGTTTGAGAATGGATAATTAATTAACATAAGTTTTAGGGATAGAATAATATCATGTGTCGGATATATTAAGAGCATAAAATAAAAAAAAATTAAACATTTTGAAGCTTAAAAACGAAAAACTGTAAAATTGGGCGAATTACAAATCAAAGAGTCTTTGCGTCTAACATCTGTTATCAAAGAAGGTTTTAATACCACTAGGTAACAAGAATTTGTTTCTCATAAATTGATGGGACATTTCAAAAGGTTTTTTTATAATATTATGAACCTAAAGACGAAAATGTTCTATGTTTTCGCGTTTTCAGAAAAACAGGTTTAAAAAGTCAAAAAAACTAATGGCTGTTTTTGAAACCGTGTATCAAACAAACCAGAAATGCTAAAAGTTTTCAGTAGGGCGGAAATTGAAGTCTGATGCATGTACTATGACCCTATGATTTCGAAAATTACCTTACGTTTTTTTGCGTTTCTGTATTTGAAAAATGTGATTTTTTCTTTTTGTACGTGATATTAAATAATTAATCTTGAATATTTCCGATAATATTTATGCTATGGAAAATATAAAGTTATTTTCAGGATCGGCGCTTCAGAATACATAAAGAAATACCATAAAAAAGTTATAGAAAATTATTAAAATTTTTGTGACACTAGATGACAATATTTTGATTATCATCAATTGATGGGACATTTCAGTGTGCCTTTTTTCATAGAATACGGACCTTAAGCCGAAAATGTTGTATCTGTTCGCGTTTTTCAGAAAAGCGGAAAAAAATGGTTTAAAAATTAAAATTTTGTAACATTGTGTAATTGTGTATTTTAAACTTTAGCTCAATAGATTGAACCTTGTTCCTCTGAGAGCATGTAATATTTTACATTCAGATTTGAGATCTATATTATATTGAGTATACTCACTACCAAATTGTAGAATAACCCCTATGGTAAGAGGCAGAGCGCTGATGTAGATCTTCATTTTTGCAGAAAGATTTTCTGAACCGTGAGTGAGACTGTTTGAGAATATTCACGGCTATATATACCGATCACTATCGGTGATTTTTACATACAAAACCTTCAGAATTATGAAAACTTCCAATGTGCGTCGACTACGTGGAAGAAGCGTTGTGAAATCTTTTAATCTAGAACAAACTGTTAAAATTGAAAACCTCATTTCCTAGACCCGGGACTCCGTTCTTCTACAAATAAACTATAGGTGTTTTCATATCTCAAGTACCAATTATTATCAGTCAAATCAGCTACATTTGTGAAATGAATGTTTGCCAATTTCTCTTCAAGCTATGAATTGGTGAAATCAAAGTTGACGAACTAATTTGAACCAAAAATATTTGTAATAAATTATATCAAAAGACTTTTTCTTTAAAGCACCACATGAGAATTTTTGATATACATTTTTTGAATCCATTTTGAACATTCTCAAACTTCGCGTGATTATATTATATGCCATCAATCTCCCATACCTAGAAGTTTTCTAGAATCACTAGAACACTGTGCACTAGGGTGGTCCAACAAATTTTTTTTCGAATTTGTATGGGGACACCCCCCAAATTTGTTCGAATCCACCCAAAAAAAAAAACACTTTTTTTGTTTTGAAAAAGAAATGATATTTAGGGGTGGCGCAAGCCCCATGAAGTTTAACATGTATTTCCCATAAGAAAAAAAGGCGTTTTTGTAAATCTTATTCAGAATCCTCAATATTATCTCAATCGAGTTGAAACTCAACACTTCTCTTCACAATTAGCCATAGAATACGAATAAAATATCACTTTTCAAATATCACCCCCATATGTCTGTTTTATAGGGTCCGAAAGAAACCACATAAGTGAAAAAAATGGTTTTGCGAGTTTTTGGCGCTAGTTATGATTTTTTTGCGGTTTTTTAATGCGAATTGTTTCTAATACATAAAATATGACTTCATACTGAAAATTAGATATTTGAATGAATTGTTTTAACAATTTATTATTGTTTTTAGCAATTTTCTCATAGAATGTAGTTAGAAAGACGCTGTTTTTTCACAAATTTTCCATTTGTTGTCCAATTTTCAATTAGAGGGAAGTGATAGTTCATCAATGTTAACAATAGTGATTGTTTAAACAATTTATTATAATTATTAGTAATATTATATTTGAATAATGCTAGAAAGATGCGGATTTTTTTTTTAATTTCTGGCTTTTTGTCGAATTTTCATCTGTAGTGAAATAAGAATAAATTCAACTTAACAAAATAATTGTTTAAAAAATTTATTAGAATCATTAATAATATTATAATTGAATAATGCTAGAAAGATGCGGTTTTTTTTTTAAATTTCTGGCTTTTTGTTTAATTTTCATTTGGAGTGAAGTAATAATGAATTCAAGTTAACAAAATAATTGTTTAAACAATTTATTATTATTGTTGCTAATATTCTCTTTGCTTAATCGGTAGAATGTTGCGGTTTTTTCTGAAATTTTCAACTGTTTGTTTATTTTTTATTAGGCGTGACTTGATAATTAATTATATTTAGCAAAAATAATTGTTTAAGCAAATTATTATTGTTTATGACTATCTTCATCTATATCGATTGCGCCTGATAGTTGCGGTTTTTGGCAATTTTTACCTTTCTGTCCTTTTTTCACTTAGTGATGTAATAATTAATTAAAGTTAACAGAAAAGTTGTTTAAACAATTTAATATTGTTTATAACCATCTTTTCTCAGATAAGTGCTACAAAGTGACGGTTTTTTCTAAAATATTTTACTTTGCATCGCCTTTTTATTTATGAACAAGTAATAAGTCAACCACAACAAAAATGATTTCTTGAAAGGTATTGTTGTTTTAAGTGAATTATTTTTGCTCTTTTCCAAATGCTTGAAACAATTAATTTAAAGAAAAAAAACTATTTTACACGAGAGGCAAAAACAAAGAATAGAATACTTAGGAATAGGTGGAACGACTAGGTCTTTAAATGACTTGTAAAAGTTTTTTTTTTTTATTACAACAAGAAGTTTATTGCAAAGCGTAAAAGAAAAACTTGGAATTGCAAATCTCTAATGTTTATATACTAATTGTTAGTAATTAAGCAGGCGAAGCAAAGTGAAAGATTTTAGAAAAAACCGCCACTTTCTAGCACTTATCTAAGAAAAGATAGTTATAAATAATATTAAATTGTTTAAACAACTTTTTCTGTTAACTTTAATTAATTATTACCTCACTAAGTGAAAAAAGGACAGAAAGGTAAAAATTGCCGTAAAACCGCAACTATCAGGCGCAATCGATATAGATGAAGATAGTCATAAACAATAATAATTTGTTTAAACAATTATTTTTGCTGAATCTAATTAATTATCAAGTCACGCCTAATAAAAAATAAACAAACAGTTGAAAATTTCAGAAAAAACCGCATCATTCTACCGATTAAGCAAAGAGAATATTATCAATAATGATAATAAATTGTTTAAACAATTATTTCGTTAACTTGAATTCATTATCACTTCACTCCAAATGAAAATTAAACAAAAAGCCAGAAATTAAAAAAAAAACGCATCTTTCTAGCATTATTCAATTATAATATTATTAATAAGTATAATACATTGTTTAAACAATTCTTTTGTTAACTTGAATTTATTATTACTTCACTACAGATGAAAATTGGACAAAAAGCCAGAAATTTAAAAAAAAATCCGCATCTTTCTAGTATTATTCAAATATAATATTATTAATAATTATGATAAATTGTTTAAACAATCACTATTCTTAACATTGATGAACTATCACTTCCCTCTCATTGAAAATTGGACAACGAATGGAAAATTTGTGAAAAAACCGCGTCTTTCTAACTACATTCTATGAGAAAATTGCTAACAACAATAATAAATTGTTTAAACAATTCATTGAAATATCTAATTTTCAGTATAAAGTCATATTTTATGTATTAGAAACAATTCGCATTAAAAAACCGCAAAAAAATCATAATTAGCGCCAAAAACTCGCAAAACCCATTTTTTCACTTATGGGGTTTCTCTTTGGGTCCCTATAAAACAGACTTATGGTGTTGGTTTTTGAAAAGTGATATTTTATTCGTATTTTATGGCTAATTTTGAAGAGAAATGTTGAGTTTCAACTCGATGGAGATAATATTGAGGATTCTGAATAAGATTTACAAAAACGTCTTTTTTTCTTATGGGAAATACATGTTAAACTTCATGAGGCTTGCCCCACCCCTAAATATCATTTTTTATTCAAAACAAAAAAAATGGATTTATTCTTGAGTGGGTTCGAACAAATTTGGTGGGTGTCCCGATAAAAATTCAAAAAAAAAATTTTCCAATGCATTTTTGGACCACCCTACTGTGCACTCTTTGCATGCACTAATGACTCTTTCTTCATAAAAAAAAATCCGATTATTCATCAACATTTTGTGATGGATTTCAGAAAAGACTTTTTTCCACAAAAAAAAATAACAGTCAAAGTGGTACTGATCCTGTGATATGAAAAATTTCACTTCACAACTTTACACTTTCGAGGTTTTCCACATTTTTCAAGACGAATGGAAAGAAAAATGGAAAATCTGGAAATAGCAAGGTATTTTAATCAGTCTTGATTAAATTTAGAAAGTTTTCGCTAATCAGAACAGCGACGAGAAAATTTCGTTTGGCTTAAAATTCAACTACTCAGTTTAAAGTGGAACTACTTTGTAGAAAATTCATTTTTTCGTTAATAATTCATCACTTTAGTTGCAAAATCTTTTGTTTCGTTCAAAATGTAACTATTTTGTTAACATTTTTTTCGATTATTTTTTCAACTGAAAAACTGAATATTTCATGTTTGGTCGAACATTTATGTTCTTCAGTTGAAAATTAAAATATTTAGTAAAAAATTTCTTCATTTTATTGAAACTTTTTCTTTTGTGGTAGAAACTTAATCTCCTTGGTGACTAATTCACCGTTTTAATTGCAAATTCAGGTATTTTGTAAAAAGTTTTTTTTTTCGGTAGAAAATTAATCTTTTTGGTTGAACATTCCTTTCTTTGTTTTGAAAATTAGTTTTTTCTACTGAAAATCAATTTTTTTGGCTAAATATTTCACTATTTCATGCTTGTTTACACATCAATTTTCTTTAGTTGAAATTCAAGGAATTGTTTCAAAATTTCTGTATTTTGTTGAAATTTGGTTGGAAATTCAGGCATTTTGTTCAAAATTATTCTTTTCTGGTAGAAAGTTAATATTTTTGGCTGAAGTTTCATTTATTTTGTTGAACATTATTTTTTCTATTAAAAATTAATTTTTTTAAGAAAGAATTCGACTATTTCACTTTTTCTCGATTTTTTTTTTAATAGACATTTAATCTTTTTGGTTGAAAATTCATCTGCTTAGCTGAAAAATTAACTATTTATTTTAAAATTTGCACACAAATTTAACATTCTTCGTCACTCTCCTTTAACTGAAGCTCATTTCTTAATTATGTGTATGAATTTGAGAACATTTCTTCCTCTGAGTTTTTCAAATTACGCAATCGACATTGAAAAAAAGCGACAAAAATTCTTTTGAGATTTACCTGAGTCAGTTATTTTTACATTCTCATCTAGAGAAGGTATCAGATTTTTGTAAAATTTGACCCCCCCCCCCCCCCGGTTTTTGTCAAATGTCCACGTTTTGAGACCCCCTGAACCCAAAAAACAGGTTTTTACGAATGTGTCTGTCTGTATGTATGTATGTCTGTCTGTGAGCACGATACTTTCGAAAGAATTGACTGATTCGATTGGCCTTTGGTATACTCTTTTAGTCTTCCAAACTAAAGGTCAAGTTCGTTAGCCAGCCATTTTGGATGAAAATTCAAAAAGTGAGGGCATTTTGAATATTTTTTGGACCGTTTTTTTTTTCAAAATCTGGAAATTATATGTACGGCCGCTTATAGTAATTGAAAATTCAAATATTTTATTCTGATGACATTTTTTGATAAAATGAAAATTTTCAGAGTTACAGCATTTTCAAAATCCAAATGAAAAAACGAAAATTCATATTTTCAGCCAAACAACGAGCGATACGAAAAAAAGTAATGACAAGAAAAGTGTTTCTTTTTGCACGCCCTACAAGATTATTAGAATGACTTTTTGAATTTTCTTGAAAAATCGAAAATTCACATTTTTATTGCACAAAAAATAATGAAAAATCCAAGAAAATCAATGTTACGGTCAAACTATGCAAGATACAACAAATGATAGCTGAACTAAAATTGTGCATTCAAAAAAGATCTACAAATTTCCCATGGGTCACTTTTTGATAGGATCTGTAGTTTTTGTTTTATTCGTAAAAAATAACATTAACAGTGAAAAAATCGGCCAGATAAGCGGGCACATTCTCATCAAAACTTTGCTTATTTACTTTATTTTTCATCTCGGGTGTGTTTCTTCACAATATTTCATTGTTTTAATGTTCTCAATACTATTTCTAACGATTAAAACAATAAAATATAATAATAATTAAAACAATTTATTCTGACTGAAACTCTGAATTTTATTTCAGAATGCGTTTTGATCTTTGTTTACTAAAATAATTGCTCTGAAAAAATTCGACTATTACATTTATATTTCAAGAACTATGCTCCAAATAGACGAAATGAATATATATATATATATATATATTTATTTATTTAAAAAAAAAAAAAAAGAAAAAGAAAGAGTTATTGGTTCCTCGTTTAGAGGTGGGCCGGGAATGCGCAGATGGAAACATATGAACTCCTATGTAATACAAAGCTGCTGAAAGCTGGTGACCTTCTCAGCATAAAACATTAACCAATTGCGACTCTCTTGGTTTCCATTGCTTGTCCTCGCATCCCCACCTCCCCCCGTGACAGAAGTTTTGGTGGGACTGACATTAGAACTGGATTCTCCACTATACGATGAATCACTGCTTAACTTGGACATGATTTCGACTCGCATAACAAATTTCGCGCATAAAGGTGGTAGTTGGGTGTACAATCTAAACATTAACAATACAAACAATAAAGTAGCCTCGGACTGGACTGAAACTTTGATTGACTAAATGCATACACACGGTAAACGTAAAGTTTGAGTTTCAGTCGATGAATGGAGACTGGGTGTTTGGAATGCTACACGAGTGAATAATCTTAAAGTAAGAGAACTACGAGAAACTATGCATGCTAGGAAACTAGATATTTGATGTGTACCTGAGACAAAGAAAAAGGGATGCGAAAGTAGAAACATAGAAAATGGGGTGTTGAAAGGCGGTTTTGAAATATGGCCAGGAGTAGATAGGGAATCACATGGTAGTCAAGGGGTCGGTTTGATTATGAATGAAAAAGCAAGATATATGTTCCAAAAACGACTTAAATACTTCTTTTCTCCCCTTTTCAGATATTTGGAAAACAATCTTTCTGATTGTAGGATTTATTATAAAGATACGGAAATATACGCTGAATTAAAGGAATTACCTTCTTCATTTTAAATCAAATACAACTTTAGTCATTTTTATCTGAAGAACATTGAACATAACATATGGTCGTTGCAAACTTTTGGGTTTCTATTATACGATGAACAGAAACGAGCGTGAAGCGCGAGGTTCACATGATGATCAAACCAAATATCGAGCGCGAAGCGCGAGTTTCGTGATGAGAATGTGTTCCTTAAGGTCGATAGATCCTTAAGGAAATTAGTTCTTCTTTTTATGCAAAACTGACATAATTAAATCAAAAGCAGGTCATAACGATGAAGCTTTAAGAGAGTATTAGCCCGCGAAGCGCGCAATAGCGAGCACACGAAGTGTGAAAACCTAGACGACAAATGTGTCCGAGCGCGCAGCGCGAGGTTATCGAGCGCAAAGCGAGAGATAAACATATAATCGAGCGCGAAGCGAGCCGCGCCCGAAGCGCGTGATGAGAATGTGCCCGCGAAGCGGGCAGATTTTTTAGAGAAAGATTATGCTTATACATTCAATCCCGCCAATTTGATAATGTCTGTAATGGCTTTTTATAATTTAGTTTTAATAGTTCATTGGTTACTTTACAAAAAAGCTTTTTAAATATATTTTCTTATACATATATCCTTTTGGTTCTTATGAGTTAGAAAACTTTGATTTCACAAATTCATAGCTTGGCGGAAACTTGGCAAATATTGATTTCACCAAAGAGGCTGATGAACGTGGGTAATTTTAGAAGCGACTTATTCAACTTTTTTCAAAAAGTGTGCATTCAAATCATTCAAAAACCTCAAAAACTAGTAAAGAATTTGTTTGTTGAATTTCTAATTTCTTGTTAGTGTTAACTAACAGAAACTATAAATGTAAAAAATTCGCTACAATCTAGTTGATCCAGTAAACCCCTTTTTTGAAATATATGAATTTATTTAGGGATAGACATTATATTAATTATACGAAAGTTATAGAAATGGAAAACGTGACAAAAGAACGCGATTACTTAACATTTTCAGCTCTATTGAAACAATAAGAAGGCCATATTTTGAAACTTGTAAATAGGCTACGTCATAATAATGATCATCATAATTATTAATTTTTATTAACAAAGCCGGATGAAACATTCTCGTACAAGTCCATTGACATCAGGAACTTATTTTTCATACAAATTTAACATGTATTTGTTTAGTTTGGACAGCAGAATAAAGAGATATTTATTCTGTGGTTTAGTTGAAGTGTTTTTCAAACATTTTTTGTTAAGAGTTAATTATTTTTGACTCAAGAGTCTATTATTGTATTTTTGGTTCGGAATGCATATCTCTTGGTTAACTATTTGGGTTGAAAATTAGTTTTTTTTTTTTTTTTTTTTTTGGAAATGCGACATTTTAACAGAAAATTCAATTATTCATTTATGGTTGATAATTTATCATTCTTGTTTAGAATTAAACTATTAAATTTTTCATTCAGAATTCATCTAATTTACTTGAAGATTCAACTACTTGTTTCACAGTTGACTACTTTGTTAGACATTCATTTTATTTTTGAAGCCTAAACTATTTTTCTAAAAATGTGATCCTTTTTTGTTGCCAATTAATTTTTTCAACTGCATATTCACATAATTGTTCCATTATGGCAATTTAAACTACTTTGTTAAAGAAAAAAAATTCTGTTAAAGATTCATCATTTAAGTCAAAAATTCATCTCTGCTTGGAAATTCAAATATTTTGTTGAAAAATCATTTTTCTTCTTTTTTAGGGTCCATTTGAACTATTATAAGTTCTACTTAAGGGACCGTATTTCAATTACGTAACAGCTAAGGGGGGGGGGGTCGAGACATTTTGTTATGAATTGTTACGGAAGGGGGGAGGGGGTCCTACACTCATGTACATAGTTTTTACAAATTCGCAAAAACTTTCTCCTGAAAATTATTTTTTAGTTATAAATTTCATTATTTGTTTGAAAATGTAACAACTTTCTTAAAAACACATCTTTTTTTTTTGCAAATTCAACTGTGTTTGGGTTGAAATTTCAATTCTTTTCGTATAATATTAACCTTTTGTTTAAAATTCATATTTTGTTGCTGATGAATCAACTGAAATATTTTTTTGATGAAAACTATTTTTTCTGAAAATTTGTGTTTCTAATTTAAAAGTTCATCTTTTTTTAGTAGAAATATTGCATCTTTTTTGGTCGAGAGTGCAACTGTTTTTTGAAAATTCAACTACTTCCTAGAAAATTTACTTTTTGTTTAAAATTTCTATTTTTCTGTAGAATAGTCTATTGAAATCCTTTTGGATCAAAATTCAAACCCTTTTTTTGAAAATCTGTATTTCTCATTTAAAAATTCACCTGTTTTAGTGGAATTTTCATTTTTCTTGGACAATAATGCAACTGTTTGGTTGAAAATTTAACAATCTTGTTAATAAGTCATACTTTTTGGTTAAAAATTCGACTATTTAGCAGAAAATTAAATTATAGTTTACAATTCTTATTTTGGTGTTGCAAAGTGAACTGGAATCTTCTACAGATGGAAATTTAACTTTTTTTTTCTTAAGTTTTTGTTTTATTTCATCTGTTTTGAAAGAACAATTTCATCTTTCTTGAATAGAAATGCAACTGTACGGTTGAAAGTTCAACTCTTTTTTGAAAAGTTGTCTTTCTGATTTCAAAATTCAACTGCTGTAGCAGAAATTACATCTTTCTTGGATAAAAATGCAACTGTTTGGTTTAAAATTCAACAACTTTTTTGAAAAGTCATACTTTTTGGTTGGAAATTCTGTTGCTTTGTTGAAAATTTAACTATTTTGTAGAAAATTTACTTTCTGGTTAAATTCAATATTTTTGTGTTGAGACTGGTTGAAAAAAAAACTATTTTGAGAAAAAGTCATACTTTTGGTTGAAAATTCTACAGTTTTGTTGTAAATGCAACTATTTCGTAGATAATTTACTTTTTGTTTAAAATTCATATTTTCGTGTTAAAAATGAACTGAAAGCTTTTCTGGGTGAGAGTTCAGCTTAAAAAAAATTGTCCTTTTTTTATTAAAAATTCACCTGCTTTAGTACGAATTTCATCTTTCTTGGATGAAAATTCATCTTTTTAATAAAGGATACAACTATTTCGTTACAAATTCATCCCTCTTGGTTGAAAAAATTCGTCTTTTTGGCGGAAAAATTCAATTTTGTTCGTAGAAACTTATTTTTGGTTAAAAAAAATCCTATTTTGATTTTGAAATTTTTGTTTTCTTTTTAAATAAAACTTTATCTGTTTTAAGAGAAATTTCATCTTTTTTGGATAAAAATGCAACAATTGGGTAGAGAATTCAACAATTTTGTTAAAAAGTCCTGCTTTTTGGGTAAAAATTCGTCTTTTTGGATTGAAAATTCAATTTTATTCGTAGAAACTTATTTCCTGGTTAGAAATTCATATTTTGATTGTGAAAAGTCAACTAAAATATTTTTCAACAGAAAATTCAACTATTTTTTTTTTAAATTTATCTTTTTGATTTACAATTTCATTTTATTTAAAAGATTTGGTTGAATCGCTTTGATAAGAAATCATTTTTCTTTTAAGAGTTATATTTTTGGTTGAAAATTCATCTCTTCGGTTGAAAATTTAACTGTTTAGTGGTAAAGTCTTTTTTTTCGGTTTAAAATTATTTTTTAAACTGAAAATGTAACTTCTCCATTTTTTTGGGATTGATCTTTTTTAGATGAAAACTCTCCTTTTTTGGTGAATAAAAATAATTTTCTTGGTTTCAAATTTCATTTTTGTTGGGTAAAAATGCATCAGTTTTGTGGAAAAATAATTTTTTGCTGAAGTCATATTTTTTGTTTGTAAATTCAATTTTTGTAGAGAAAATTCGTCTATTGGCTTGAAGGTTCAACAATTTAGGTAAAATTTTCTTTCTTCAGTGAAAAATCTTCATTTATTGAAAATTCAAGTATTTTGTTATAAACTAATTTTGAAAATTTTGAATTTGTATCTGAAATACTGTTTTATTTCGTTTATAGAAGATTCTATGTTAAAAGTATTTCAAAATGCAAAATGCTGGTATTTGAATATTAATGATCAAGGAAAATGAAAAATTAGACAAGGAAAAATAAGGGAATTTTGAAAATGAAGTTCCCGGACACCCTGCCTGATTCTACTAGCAATAACTAGTAAAACATTTCTGGAAACCAAAAATTACGTACAGAAAAAGGGGAAGGGGGTAGAAATATTTTGTCCAGTTTGTTACAGGAGGGAGGGGGGATCTCAGAGAGGGTCTATAATCCGTGAAGTAATTTAAGTACGGCCCCTAAGTTAAAATCATTCTTGGTTGAAACATCAACTGTTACATTTTTCGTTGAGAACAGACCTGTTTTGTTTGTATAAAATTCAACTCCTTGGTTGAAAGTTGAAGGACGTTGTAAAAAATTCATCTTTTTTTGTTTAAAGATTTATAATTTTAGCTGAAAGTTTAACTATTTATTTGTGAATAAGCATTTTTGTTAAAAATTTAAATTTTCGGGTTTGTCAGAAAATTCATGTATTTTATTAAAAATTCGACATTTTCGGTAGAAAATTATTTTATTTTGTGGAAAATGCATCTTTTCGTTTGAAAAATTAACTATTCAATCAAAAATGTATCTTTGCTGGTAATAAATCCAACTACTTTGTAGAAAGTTGACCTACTTTGTTGAAAATTTATTTTATTTGTATGATTCACCTTTGGGTGAGAATTTGATTTTTTGTTTAAAATTTGATTTTGTTATGAAAATTAATTTTTTTATCTGAAAATTTGATCCTGAGTTTCCCGGCATCTTTCAAAATTGTAATTACTTATTATTGAAAAATGAGTAGGAAATATTGCGAATCGTATAAACTGCACAAAACTTTTCTGATTTCGAATGACCTAAATTAAAAATTAAAACATCTAAGAACGTGAAATTTAAAATTATTCAATCTTTGGGGAAAAAAAATTTTTAATTTACAAAATTTGAAGCTCCTGTACATAGGAGAGACATTTTCCCAGATTGAAGCTCTCAAATCAAAATTAAAAAAGTTTGTGTGGCTTTCGTCATGAAATAAATGAAAATTTTAATTGTCTCTCATTTGCAGATTTAGTTACTTGACTTTAGAATCATTTAAAGTTATAGCTAAAATAATGTAGGAAACTAGGAAAACTTAAATTTAAAACATATATAAAAAAGTTAGTCAATTCCGCGAATTTCGAGATTAAAATTTCATAGATTTTCAGACTCGGCTGTGGGTAGCGACTAAAAATGAAATTTTAATTTTTTTTGAATAAATTAAAAATTTCTTCAGAGATATAATAATGTTAAAAAAAAAGCTGATAAAGAAACGTTAGTTTGTAATATTTTCAGCTTTATTGCAATCATTAGGTAATAATAAGGTAATATTATAGGTAATAATATCATAAGGTAATATTGTGAAACCTGTAAATAAGACACGTCACCGCGACCAAGCTAACGTACTTACAAGTCACTGCTTCCAAAAAGTGAAAAACAAAAATTATTTACACACTTAATCTATTAAATCTTACCCATCATACTCTAGAAAGAATCATGACATTCACGTGTACCTTTTTCATATCGAAAACAATCTGAAGGTAAAAAAAGCCTATGGTGTAGTGGGGTCCAAAAATGCATTGACATTTTTTTTCCTGTCGGAGGGCAATGATCATCCGAATTTGGTTCCAAATCCGAGAAAAGTAATCCATTTTTTTCTGTTTTTCCGAAATTTCGATTTAAGTTTTTGGAATTATTTTTTAGAATTTGGAAAAATTTTACAGTTATAATGTTAAATTAATGTTATAGTTCGAAGACTGGTAGATGAATTTTCAGCGAAGAATTCTATGTACTATTTCTGTGGGCTTGGGAACGTTCATATATTACGTAACATTCAAAGGGGGGGGGGGGGTATTTTTGACCAGATCACGTAACATTTTTAATCGCATTTCCTTCCTCAAAAAAAAAGCATTATTACTAAATATCTCGAAAATATCAAATACATTGTTGTCGAAAATCTGATTGGTTGCGACACTGCATAAATATAACTTTTAGTGACATTTCAGTTTGTTTATTATTTCAAAAAATTCGGAAAAAATGTAGAAGTTTGTAATAATCAAGAAAGATTTGAGAAGATTAAATTTTCTTGAAGATTTCTGTGGAAATTTTAAATGGTTTAGGTTTTATTTTAAAACAATAATTTTGAGGGGTCGAACCCTCCGATATTGCTGGTACAATCACGAAATATTCCCATATATATTCTTTCAATATTCCCAAATATTCTTGATATTCTTGATATTCCTTATATTCCCAAATATTCCCTCATATTCCTACATATTCTGAAGTATTCCTAAATATTCACAAATATTCTGAAATATTATATTCCCCAAATTCCCAATTCCTTCCCATCCGTACAATTGTTGTATTAGTATAGCTTTTTTCCTAAACCAAAATTTTTTTTTTCGAATTTTCATGCATATCGCCAGAAAATTTGTTGGGATCCACAGGAAAATAATTCCATTTTGTTTTTAATATTTAGAGGTGGCGCAAGCCCCATTAAGTTTAACACGTATTTCCCATAAGAAAAAAATACGTTTTTGTAAATTTTGTTCAGAATCGTCAATATTAGCTGAATCGAGTTGAAACTCAACATTTATCTTCACAATCAGCCATATAATATGAATGTAATATTATTTCATAAATCTCACCCCCATGAGTATGTTTTGTAGGGTCCCAAATAAACCCCATAAGTGAAAAAATGGGTTTTGCGAGTTTTTGGCGCTAATTCTGATTTTGTGTGGGTTTTTTTTATGAAAATTGTTTCTAATACATAAAATACTACTTCATACTGATAATTAGATATTGACCTAAATCTTTTCAACAATTTGTTATTGTTTTTAGCAATTTGCTCTTAGAATAGAGTTAGAAAGTCGCGTTTTTTTTCAAAAATTTCCACTTTTCGTTCAATATTCAATTGCATTTTTTTTTAATTTTACGCTTTTTGTCCAATTTTGAATTCGAGTATTTTTAAGAATTCCTAACGAAATACATACGTTTTTATTCAAATAGTTGAATTTTCAACCAAGAAGATTAATTTTCTACCAGAAAAGACAAATTTTCAACAAAATACATACATTTGTAACCAAATAGTTCAATTTTCAACCATAAAGATTTATTTTCTATTGAAAAGACGAATTTTCAATTAGGGTAATGTGAATAATAATTTCAGGTAATACAATCAATTTTTTGCAGAATTTATTATTATTTTTAATAATATTCAATTGGAATAATGCTAGAAACTTGTTTTTTTTCTGGAATGTTTAACTTTGTACCACTTTTTACGTAGTAAAGTAATAAATGAGATAAGTTATCGAAAATAGTTGTTCAAACAATTTATTATTGTTTATTATCATCTTATCTTAGATAAGTGCTAAAAATTTGTGGTCCATATCACAAATTACGCAATTTGTAATTCAAGGTGAGAAATAGAATAATAATGCGTGTATTTATTGAATAATAGCTTATTTTTAAAACATGAATTCCTAACGAAATACATACGTTTTTAATCAAATAGTGGAATTTTCAACCAAGAAGATTGATTTTCTACCAGAAAAGACGAATTTTCAACAAACTACATAAATTTGTAACCAAATAGATGAATTTTTAACCATAAAGATTTATTTTCTGTTGAAAAGGCGAATTTTGCAAAAAATCCCATACATTTTCAACTGAATAGTTTTTTTTGTAGTAGGAGGGGAAATCTTGCATAAGGCACCCATCCTAGCAATCGGCTACCTAAGTAGGCGATTCTTAAGATGGGTTGTGTCAGATTCTTACTGTAAACCCCCCCCCCCCCCAACAAGCCAACCCATGCTCCCGGAATCCGCTTTAGCATTACTTCAGGAACATGGAGGTAAGGCCAACTCACCGTGCTTCGGTGCCACTATTATTGCCAGCTTGGACTTCATCGTGCAATTTGTTCTCACCCTCCAGGGTTACGCGTCATCCTCGGCAGAAGGGACAGATGTCTCATCTCGGGCTCGCCGGCCTTCGACCCTGTAGAGTAGTCTCTTGTCCTGCAGACAAAAAACAAAGAACAAAAACTACCTAAAAATACCACACACCCATCATTGCTGGTGGCTGCGCAGTCTCTCCTGCTCTTCCTTCTTCTTCTCTCGAAGGACCGATTCGATATAGAATGCCACCGAATCCCAGTACTTCTGGTTGCGGAGCATCCACGCTACGGTATTCTCAGGAGTTATTACCTCTCCAAACACAGTCTCCAGGAGATGCTTCTTAATCGCCCATCTTCCACATTCGTAGAATGTATGCTCAACCGTATCCAGCTGTTTGGGACAGTAATCGCATCGTTCGTTTTCCTTCCTGTTGCGCCGGTGTAAATAGGAGTTGAAGTGTCCGTGACCCGCGAGGAATTGGGTAAGGTGAAAGTTAAGGTCTTCCTCCAATTGGATTCGCTCGTACTTTCTCTTTTTTTCCTTGGCAAGTAGGAAAATGGGGATTACTCCAGCCACAATCATTACCGCCGGAGCTGAGACTGTGCAATACGCGCTTGCAATGCGCATGGCGCAACGGCGTTGTACCTTAATCATTCGTTTACGGTACTTTCCAATTTCTAATGCGTCTGCCCAAATCTCTGCGCCGTATAAAAGGATCGAGTGAGCTACACTCATCAACAATCTCCTTTTACTGGCTCTAGGGCCTCTAAAGTTTGGCATAAGCCTGGAGAGATTCGCCACCGTAATACTAGCTTTGTCCTCGGCATACAGAATTTGAGGCCAATGCGCTAGCTTCTGGTTCACTTTTTCACCCAGACATCTAACAAATGTCGAAGCCACAACAGAATCACCTGTTATGTTAAACGTCACCATATCTCCAAAATGCCTCTGCCTTGTAAGGACAACCACTTCCGTCTTGCCAGGCGCCAGTGAAAGCCAATGATTCCTAAGCCAATCATTCACCAGATAGATCACATGTGCTACTCTTATCTGAGCTTGCTCTGTTTTTTAGCTGTTATCATGGCCGCGAGATCATCAGCGAATCCAATTAATTTGGCCAACTCAGGCAGCACGATTTCAAGTACACCATTATATAAGACATTCCAGAGATCTGGACCAAGTGCTGACCCGTGTGTCACACCAGCTGTTACTTTTCGTCTCTGCTGTCCTTCCGTAGAGTCGCACAATAACTCCCTGTCGTTGAGGTAATCGCTGATCACTTTTCGCAGATACGCCGGCACCCTGAACCGGTGCTCGAGAGCATCCAGGATGTCAACCCACTTTGCTCAGTTGAAGGCGTTCTTTACATCGAGAGTGACCAGCACACAGGAGTTTCTTATTCTGTGATTACCCTGCCATGCTCTATTTGTCACTGTAATTACATCTCCAATGGCTCCGATAGTGGAGCGATTAGTACGAAACCTATGTTGGTTTTCGGAGAGCCCACCTGCTTCTTCAATGACCGGGCGTAGACGGGCCCGTAGAAGTTTTTCGAATACCTTCCCTGCGTTGTCTAGCATGAAGAGTGGTCTGTATGACGAGGGTGTGATGGGAGGACCCTTACCCTTGTCAAGCAGAACCAATCTCTGCACTTTCCATCTCCTCGCAAAGATGCCAGCCAGCAAACATGCATTGAGCATATTCAATAACACAACTGGAAATTCGGAAACAACCAGCTTAAGCACTTCAGCTCGTATCCCGTCTGGACCAGGAGCCTTCTGGTTGCCCAACGAGTAGACCGCGCTACGCAGCTCGTCATTCGTAAAAACCTGGATTTCCGCCTCCACAATTGGGATCTCGGGACAGACTCTCTCCAGATGTTGTGGAAAGAGTGAGTCCACAATAATCTTCATTCTGAAGGGATCCGGTGGGGTTTCCGGAGCTGGATATCCCAGACTACGGGTAACAATTTGATAGCCGCGTCCCCAGACATCCTTGTCGACCTCGTCAAGTAGCGAAATCCACCCTTTCCTCTTGCTGTGCTTGATGGCTCTATTCAATGCCTTCTTGGCCAGAATATAGCTTACTTTAGTCACACGGTCGTCAGCGCGGCCCCTCTTACGTTGGGCCTTCCTGCGCTTTGCCAGCGCCTGTCTGCGTAGATCGGCAATTTCATCATTCCACCAGTAGTTCTGTTGATTTTAACGATATTTTGATTTTTTGGGCATTGGCATGTCGCATGCCTTTTTAATCAAACTCATAGTCTCTTCCACCAGGCTTTCTGCAATTCTTCTTGTCATCTTTGTGGGGCGAACAGCCAATCTAGTAAAGCCATCCGTTCTAGACAACGTTTCGAGTACCGCCGGCCGGCTGAGCTTTGCCACATTCCAACCTCGTTCCTTTGCGTTGCCAGCCTGCGTTACTCCTACTCCAAGGTTTGGGCCAACCCAGAAATTAATGTACTGGTGATCGCTACCAGTAAGATCCTCAAGGACATGCCATCCACGTATTATGGAAGAGCAACCAGCAGATGCCAGGGTGATATCAATGATAGTACCCCGGCAGCCACTGCGTCTGAATGTTGAAACCGACCCGTATTGAGAATCGTTAGGTCCAACCAAGCCGCCATCTCTACCACTCTACCGCCTCTGTTGCAGGTCCACGACATGCCCCACTCCGCCGCCTTCGCATTGAAGTCCTCAGCAATAATGATTTCTCCATCTAGATCCCGAATGCTGTCTTCTAGTGCAGTAAGTTTCCTAACGTACACGTCTATTCCCTAATTGGGTATACACCTACGTAGGTGATATTTCTACATTTGATCCAAACGTAGCATTCACACTTACACATGTCCACCACTGAAAACTTGGATAAGTTTCTTACCCATATTGCTCTAGTGTTCGTGTTGTCTGGGTACCAATTGTTTCCACCCATGCCATAGTATTGCTCCGAAATAATTAGTAGATCAGCCTTGTGCTCTCCCGAAATCTGGGTCAGCAAATCCCTGGCAAATCTGCCTCTACCCAGGTTACACTGGACAATGACCGCCATCACTGATCAGACCTACAAAAACTCCTTATACACCGGGCACTTAGAGGATCCTGGAATGTGATCTAAGTTTTCATTGCTGTTCGCTACCTGTTCATACCTGTTCGCTCGGCGCACAGATAGCAATGAGGTTTCTCCGTGCAGGTAGAGGACAGATGCCCCTCTTTTCCACACTTCCAACAAGTTTTCCTTCTGTCTTGCTCTTTGCAAGAGACTGCGATATGGCCCAAGCCATGAGAGCGGAAGCAGCGCGTTATAATCCTTCTGCGTCGTACGCGACAGCTGACCTAACCAATCCGAGTGTGGCCAGCCTCCTCCAGTTTCTTAGCAGCGGTTTCATCGCAGTCAATGAAAGCAATCCTACTTCCCCAGCGGCTTGGTCTGGAGAGATTTATTTTCAAATCCCTGCCCTTTTCATTCTCAAGAACCTTTTCTAGAGCTTCCATAATCTCTAGATCGTCGGTTGCTACATCCAGATCTTTTATCTCGATTCTAGCCCTCGGGACAAGTTGGCGCACCTTTCCACCCTCGCCCACAGCCAGTGACAAAGCCTCACTAAACTTGGCTTTGGCATCGACACTTGCACCCAGTTCGACCAGTACATCTCGTGTCTTGGGCTCCCTGATCCTCTTTACAGTGACATCCATTTCTTGCGGTTTTCCTTTACTGCGGACCAGTCTAAGTACGTCCGCATAATTTCTACCTGCTGCAGGTTTGATAATAACTTCCTCTGGGCGGGTACGAGCCTTCCTCCTTGTTAACGGGTTGGTGGGAGGTGCTATTGCACTAGGCCCCTCTGGTTGTGAACCTCCAAAGTTTCTCCAGAAAGCTCTATCTTCTTCGCTGGGCGCAATGATGAGCCTTCGCCAGGGCTAGGCGTGCCCTCGGCTGTCCTCTTATTAGTGCGCTGATCCTTCGGTGTTCCTAGATCAACGCTACCTTGTACATTTTTATTCTTATCGACCTGCATCATTTTGAGGCTAGTCGCATTAAGTCCATCAGTTAGGAGCCTCAGTGTGAATTCAGCGGCTTCCAATCCCCTTTTTATTTGACTGTCAAGTTTCACTCTTCCTAAGGCATATACATTCATTCCATGCACTTCCTGTGTAAGCTTTGTCAAAAGCTCGCTCCAGTCCATAACTACCTTCTCCTTAATCTGTTGCCCCCCACGTGTTAGTGGAGACCGCCATGTTCTTCTCCAGAAGTTGTTCTTCGTTTCTTTCCTCTGCTTGAATTTGCGAAGTAGCCATAAATGTTTATCCAGCGCTTCGTGCGTGGAGGAGCGGGCCGAAAAAACTGGGAACGGGTATACCCTCGGACCGCAGTCCTACCCCACTTCCCTGGGGCCCAGCCTTCGCTTAACCGGTCCCGGAATACACGGACGGATCGGACTCGCCTGGAGCACTGCAGATTCCGACCTCTGCAGCCACCACGCACTTCCTGATCAGGGCCCGAAGGGGCTGGATTCCTGATAATCGACTGCAACTTACACATCGGCCGAGCAAGCTCACAGCAGCCTCATCCCCGTTTCCGGTTCGAAGCACTCCCAGTGGGTAACAGTCGGCACCGATCAAGTCGGGGTATCATCTCCCCTCCACTGGAGACAACTGCAGTGGTCCTTAGTCACATAAACAGTGTGAAATTTTCAACTAAATAATTGCATTTTTCTACTAAAAAAATCAGTTTTAACCAAAAATGTAATGGTTAAATTTTCATTTGAGGGAATTATTTTTGAATTAAAAAAACGAATTTTCTGAAATACAATTAGATTTTCAGTTAAAAAATTACTTTTTAATTTAAAAATACAAATTTTCAATTAAAATTATGAATCTTAAAGAGAAAAAAAAACTTTTAAGAAAGTAGTTGAACTTTCAACCAAGGGGTTGAATTTTCAACCTAAAAAGATAAATTGTCAACGATACATGTAATAGTTGATACTTCATAAAACAATTTTCAATTTAAAATAAACAACAGTTGGATTTTACAAACCAAAACCGAATTTTCAACCAAAAAAATTGATTTTCTATAAAAAAGACGAATTTTCAACAAAATACGTAAATTTTTAACCAAATAGTTGAATTTTCTACTGAATTGTTGAATTTTTAAGCCAAAAATACGTATTTTCTACAAAACAATTGAATTTTTAACAAAAAAGTTAATTTTCAATCGAAACAGAATAATTGGTAACCATACACTTGCATTTTTAACCAAAAAAGATCAAATTTTAATAGAAAGAGATGAATTTTCAAACCAAAAAGATGAATGTTCAACAAAATAATTGAATTTTCAACCAAAACATATTTATAAGTCAAGAAAGAAAAAAAATTGCAATTGAATTGTTGAATTTTTAAGCCAAAAAGACGAATAGTCAACAAAACAGTTGAATTTTCAACCAAGAAGTGTGACTTTTTAACAAAATTGTCAAATTTTCGACAAAATAATTCACATTCATACCAAAAAAGGATTTAAGGATTCATAACCAAAAATTTATTAGTAGACTTGTCTACTGAAAACAATGAACTTTCCAGCGAAAATAATTAAGATTTTCTCATTGGTTTCTAGCAACTAAGTCCGCATTTAAGCTGAAAAACGAGAAAAGAGGGGAATAGGAAAAAGGCTGTGGAGCCTGCGATAAACAAATAGGGATTTTGATAATTTATATACCGAAGAATAACACTTTAAATATCAGGTGATAATGAACTGAAATAAACATAATTTTAATATATTCTGAAATATTGTCTCATACTCCCAAATATTCCCTCATATTCCTACATATTCTTTCATATTCCCACATGTTCCAAAATTCTTCATACTCTTTGTATTGCCAAATATTCTGATATATTCTATATATTCCCGAATATTCTTAAGAGAATATATTCCTAGTACATAAAAATCAGAGTGGTTGACCCCTCGAATAATTTTAAATTTTGAATATTTCGAAATGTGTGAAAAAAGAATATGGAAGAGTTTAAGATTTTTTTTTTAATTTTACAGGATTCAAAGAATTTGTAGGTAAATTGAATTTTGCAAGGTGTCAAGAGATTGAAAAAAATGTTGTTAAGATTCATGGAAAAATTTCAAATGAGTATTTTTGCTTCCTCGTAGAGGAAGCTTTGAAATGGTAACATTTTTCAAAAATTATAACTTCATTTAATTGAACCATCCTCAATTTAAAAATGTCTAAAGCAATGTTCTAAGCAATTGTCCGGCTGTGTGTATGGATGTCACATTTTTTTATGAACACGATAACTAGAAAACGGTTGCAGATAAATTGATGAAATTTGTAGGGCTTCTTTTGCTCACAAATATCTTGAAACTGACCTAATAATTTCTAAAAGTATCCATTGCATTTTTTTAGCACTCCACGATATTTTACAAATCGGTTTTTTACATTAAAACTTTTTTCTTTAGCATAATTCAAATTTGATGCAAGAATATAAAAGATTCATTAGTTCGAGACTAATCGATTGACCCACAATATTAATACATTTTATTGAAGAGTAGGAAAGTTATGGTGATTTATATACTTTGAAAATCGTTTTTATAGCACAATTTTCTCATTTTCATAATTTAAAGTTGATGCGAGAATAGAAAAGTTTTGTTGATTCAAGACGAATCGATTGACCCATAGCATTCATACATTTTATTGAAGAGTACGGAAGCTATGGTAATGCATAATATTTGAAAACACGATTCTTTATATTAAACTTTCTTCACTAACATAATTCAAAATTGATGCAAGAACGGAAAAGATTCCTTGATTCGAGGCAAATCGATTGATCTATAATATTAATACACTTTATTGAAGATTAAGGAAGTTATGCTCATTTATAATATTTGAGTTAACTGTTTCAAACAGAAAAACTTTTGTCATCGACATAATTCAAAGTTGACGCATGAATAGAAAAGACTTTTTGATCATAAATTTTCAAATAGAATAATTTTGAAAAGTTTTGTAAAGAAATCGTAAAGCTGGTAAAGGGATAGGGTGCGACAGAACTTTTTCCTTCCCTTTCCCAGCTCGAAAAATTATAATTTCGTATACACAATTTGATTTGTCTTTGTATTTACAAATTTTTATTATTGTTTGTAATTTTGTATTTTTTCTAAATTTCTATTTTTAAATGGAGCAAAATGAAGACTTTGGTTTGTCTATTATTGAGAAAAATAACTAATGCTTCCTCTATGAGGAAGCAAAGTGCTCGTGAAATAAGCACCATTTAATTATAAATACAAACAAAGTGGAAAAACTCGAGATCCAATATATTCCAATGAAGCTTTTTTGAATATTTGACAATGAAAAATTATTGTGATGATACAGATTAAAATATGACGAGAAAAGATTAATAATTGTAGTACTCCCGAGCAGTCATCTATTAATTTAAATAATAGTTGTCTAAGAATTACAAAAGAGCCTTTAGGGAAACGTGTCAATCTGAACGAGTGAAAATTTTACTACTCAAATTATCAATTGCGTGTTTGACTACAATAAAATAGTAGAGTTTTAACATTTTACTAGTGAAATAGTGAAAAAATCAAAAGTAAATGTTGACGAATTCTTTAGTTATTTCGGTTACGATAATTTCTCCTTTCACCGAAAGTAACGCATGTTAAAAATAAGAGAATCATAACTGGATAAAGTATTTTGTTCCCCAAACACAGAATATTGTAAATTTTTTCACCTCCCGAAAGGATCAGATATAATGGCAACATACTTCTATAGTTTTGGCTGAATTTCGTATTATACACTCTAGTAATACATTTTTTTTACTTTACCCAGTTTCTTCCTTAGATTTCCAGATATTCCAATAGAGCTTATTTTAATATCTGACAATAAAAAAGTATTATGGTGATACAGATTAAAATAGTAGGAAATAATATTAATTATTTCCGTACTCTTATGCATTTATCTATTAATTTAAATAATAGTTATCTAAGAATTACAAAAGTGCCTTTTAGGGAAACCTGTAAATCTGAGTGAAAATTTTACTAATTGGAGTATTAATTGAGTGTTTCACTACAATTCTTGTTAACGCGAATGAAGTGATGTAACAGAGATTATGTGCGTAAATAATTCTAATTTTTCCATTTTGAAGGTGATGTAGTTTACAAATATCACAATATTGCCATCGTATTGTTTCAATAAAATTGCAAATGCATAGATTGATATTTCATGCCCGATAAATTGAAAAAGTTATTACCTTCATAACAAGCGTTCTATAGGTTTCATTATTTTGATAATTTTCCAAAATTATTCGTTCATCTCAAATATCATAAAAATATTATTCTAAGAATTTTGAAAAATTCAAAAAATAAGAATATAACATAAAGAAAATAAAGTTAATGAAGAGACAAAATTTCGCTAAAATTCTTTAAAAATTATGAAAAAAATTTTTTAAATGTTAAATGTTACATTCTCTCTCAATCGAGAGAGAGGAGGAACAACTTTTGTGATTGCGATGCTTTGTTTAGTAGTTTTAACTCGATTCACCTACTATTGGCGATTTTGAACAAAATTCACAAAAACGTCTGTTTTCTCAAGGGAAATTCTCAAATTTCTTCATGAATTTAAATTTAATTTTTTAAACTGAATTAAAAAATATATTGTTTTTTTTTTTAACATTTTTTGAATTTTTTTTTTAAATAAAAAGAAAAATTTTGTTCAAGATTTCATCAAGACTTAATTAACATCCTAATAGGATGCGAAACCCTTTTTTTGTAGGCATTGGTTGGCTAAATAAATTTAATTTTCTATGTTTCAACAGAACTTTCGATGGTTAAGAGAAGAACAGTGTGTTCTATCAAAAAATAGTGAGAGGCGACTTTGTAGGTCTTCTTAAAAGCCAGAATTTCACAGAAAAAACAAAATGTAATCTTTACAGCGATTTCAGAGTAATCTTTACGTGCAACAAAAATTAACTTTATATGTTAAGATTTACCCACTACATTGGAAATGGTTACCATGTCAACCCTATTAAATCTTGTTTTGTTTTTATGTAAAAAAATTCAACTTTATCTACTTGAAAATTACTCGCAAGAAAAATTCACTTCTGTTTTTTCTGTGTTGTTATGTGGAACTTTTTCGTATGCTGCATAGATTAGCCGGAAAATCAAGTTTTTTATTTCTTTAGAAGCGTATTCGTGATTAGACCAAAAGCATGGTAAAAAATAGTCTGAATTACTTTTGTACATCTTATTCTGAACAATTTTTCATAAATAATGTTTGTTTATCTCGCATAATATGATCAGAAAATGAAATTTATGATTCCTTAAAAAACGTCATCGCGATTAAAACAAAAATTATAAGTTTCAGCAGAATATGATCTGAAGTAAAATTGTAGATCTTGTTTAGATAAATAAGTTTCGTTCTTGTGGGATCGTTTCATACAATACAACTGATCCTCAGAGGAAAGGGATTGACGTAAATAATACCTTTTGTTTGCACTAAATAATGAATATTTATTCTTAAAAAACGGTACAAACGGAGTTGTCGAGTGCGATTGATCGGAAGTAGATTTCAAGTACTGTGACTGACAACGGATAAATACTGGGCACGACTGACTCTTCCAATCGAGATCAAATAATTCGGTATGAGGAAGTGAAGAAAATATAGAAATCTGTAAAATGCTACAATGCCGAATATTGACATGCGGCAAAGCCTTACGGGCCGTCTACGGATTCGAACTTGTAACATCTGCTACTGCAATGAACATTGATTGTTTGAACGTGACTAACTGCTGCATTAAAGTATTATTGAAAACGAAAAGGAAAGTGAAAGCTACCTGAAAGTTGAACGGATAAAATTATGTACAATGTAATTTCTCGATAACTACAGGAAATAATATTTTAAAAATTAAATACACTAAAGTGACAGAAATATTTAGGGATAGGAAGATGGTCGTGGTAGAGGGAAAGACGTCTGCTGAATTGGTCACCTCCAGACATTTGGATGGTTGGCCACTGAAGAACGTAGGCTTGCAGCATATGTGTGAGCTGCATCGATGATGGAGGGAAGCTTGGTTTCTGCGAGGATTTGTTTATTACGGATGAACCAGGGAATATTTAGAGCGGAGCGGAGAAGGCGCATGTAGGTACCTTCAAGTTTTGAAAGAGGATTTGGGGCGGCAGAGCCCCAGATAGGAATCGCGTAAGTGCAAATGCTTCTAATTATAGCGTTAAAGGCACGAGCTTTGGTGGCTCGGGAAACTGTGGGGTTATTGAAGAAGGGTTTTAGTAAGGTAAAGGCTCCATTTGCCTTATTGCGGGTGGCCTGGATTTGTTTGGACCAAGTAAGTCTCTTGTCAAAGATGACGCCGAGATATTTTGCGGAGGTACTCCATTCAATGGGGAAAGAGTTTACAAAGAGTTTGGGAGGTGTGCGTCGGCGACGAGAGAAGAAGATAGCTTCAGATTTAGAATTGTTGATTTCAAATCTCCATCTGTAATACCAATCGAGAACGATTGGAGTGAATCTGTTTAAACGAGAGGAGCAATGGCTGATGACCTTGGCGGTTTGAAGAAAACCGATATCATCGGCGTATTGTACAGTGAGAATTTTTTCGTCGACAGGGATGTCGTAACAGAAAAAGTTGAAGAGAGAGGGGGAGAGTTTGGAGCCCTGAGGGACACCGGAGGTGATAAGTTGGGGGTCCGATAAGGATTTTCCAACGCGAGCTCTGAAGCTCCTGTTCGAGAGAAAGGATTTGATTAAACCGATAAGATATTCAGGAAAATTCAACTTCATGAGTTTGTAGATGAGACCGTCGTGCCAGACTCTATCAAAGGCTTGTTTACAGTCCAAAAGAAGCATGGATGTGTGCCTGCCCTTGTTAAGATTGTCGGCAATGTATTCGGAGACACGGAGAAGTTGATGGGCTGTTCCATGACGTTTGCGGAAACCGTGCTAGAAGTCAGGAAGAATGTTATTTTGCGAGACAAAGTCATCGAAACGAGAGAGAATGATGCTTTCCGCTAGTTTGCTAAGAGTGCAGAGTAGACTGATAGGTCGATAGCTGGAAGCTGAGCTGAGAGGTTTACCCGGTTTTGGGAGAAAAATTACAATAGCCTCTTTCCAGGCTGGGGGAAAGTATTGTAGCCGCATCATTGCGTTAACAATGTTGCAAATAGCCACGATGTGTTTGCGGGGGAGAATTTTCAGTACATTGTTACTGATGTTGTCATTGCCGGGAGCTTTACGGTTTCTCAAAGAGCGGATTGTGTCGAGGACTTCTTCAGGAGAGGTGGATATGAAGTATGTGTCTGTAACCGTGAAGTTTTGAGCAGTCTTTGAGACATGTTCGTGAAAGTTAGCGAATTTGTCGAGGCTAGGAAAGGGGGAGCATTGATCTTTGAGAGAGTCTGCGAAAATGCTCGCTTTTTCCTCATCGAGAGAGAAAGATTGACCGTCTTTGAAGAGAGAGGGGAGGTGGGATTTTCTGTTACGAAGGGATTTGATGACTTTCCAGCATCTTTTGGGATTTAATTCGGCTTCGGCTATGTAGGAGTCGAAGGAAGACTTATCGATGGGTTGGAGGATGGTTTTTAGTTTTCTTTGAAGGGAGTTGAGACGCTGGCGATGTTTAGGATTGCGGTAGGACTGCCAATGTTTGCGGGCTTGTTTTTTCTTGCGAATAAGAAAACGGGTAGCGTATGAGAGTTCGGTTTTGCGTGCAGAAGTGGGGTTGATTGAGGTAGCAAGTAGGACAGAGTTTTGGATATCATTAGTTAGGGCTGCAACGGCTGCATCCAGGTCGGAAGTAGACTGGATTTGGCAGCATTTGAAAGAGGAAGTTTCGAGAAGGTATTTGAGATGGAGGTAATCGATTTTGGATTCTGTGGGAGGAGAGAGTTCAGGATTACCCGACAACTCAAGAAGTACTGGGTTATGGTCAGAACTTAGTTCGGAAAGGGTCCAGGGGTCTTTGTCAATGGTGATATTCTTTGTTAAGAAGATGTCAAGGATGTCAGGTTGGTGTTTAGAAGAGCTAGGAAAGTGGGTGGGTTCCGTGGGGGCCTCAATAGTTAGATTATGGCGAGTCAGGGTTCTGAGAAGAGCGTTACCCTTGGTGTTATTTTTAAGACAGCCCCAAGCCCTGTTTTTGGCGTTGAGATCGCCGGCAACGAGCGTTGGGGTATTAGTGTTGAAGAGGTCAGGTATTTTGGAGATGTCGTTGTTATCTGGAGGGGAGTAAAGTGAAAGAATGCGAAGAGGACCGGAAACGAGATGAATTTCGACTCCGATTACTTCGCAAGGAGAGTAGTTTGTGCTGATGGCTGAGTGGCGGAGAGTGTTACGAACTAGAATGGCCACCCCACCGCCTTTGGAGGAAGAACGATCCTTTCTGTAGACGGAGAAATCAGGAATATAGAGTTTCTTCGTAGAATTTAGATGAGTCTCGGTAATGCAGGCGATTTCGATGGATTCATCGTTTAATAGAAGAATTAGTTCTAGTCGTTTGGGGGCAGAGATGCTGTTTGCATTCCATGTAAGGATAGTTAGTTTATCCTTGGGCGCGTCCGTGGTTGGGGAGCTGGAGGGCAGCTGCGAAGGTGGAGAGGATGTCGCGAAAAAGCTGCTGAAGTTGCGGATTTTGCAGGAGATCGGTGTTGGGAGAGGATTGAGTCTGTTTTTGGACTTGAGATAGAGGACGAGCTGAGACTACGTTAGCGAAGGAGCGTTGGGGCGAAGCGAGGTTGGAAAAGCTACGGGGCTTAGGAAGGGAAGAAGGGTTTGCAGAAGGTTTGGGTTTAGGATGTAGAGGGGCAGGGTTTGACTTGGAGCCAGGTTTTTGAGGAACTTTAGGACACCCACGGTAGGTGGCCCAGTGAGGTCCTTTGCAATTGAGACAGGATGGAGTGGCATCCTTTTGGTTTCTGACGGGGCAGGAGGCGGTGGCATGGCTACGTCCGCAGAAGGCGCAAGCCCAAGAGGCATGGCAGTAATTTGCCGTATGGAAGAATTTAAGGCAACGACGGCACTGGGGGATAAGGTTCGACTTTCGCTTAGCTTCAACTTTAACGCTGAGGCCAGCTAGAAGGTTGATGTCGAAAATGGACTTGGCTGCGGGAGCGGCAGGGTCCAGATGGACGACGACCAGGGGCCATATTTTTTCCCCTTTTTTCATGCGATGAACTCGTTTGACTGAGGGTATTTTTGTCCGAAGTTCATGAAGAATGGATTCTTCGGTAAGGGACTCGTTGACTCCTCTGATGACAACGATAAGGTCCTTGTCCTGTTGGAGTTGGTTGGTGGTGTAAGCAATGTTGTGCTTGTCGAGTTTGAGGGTGATTTCACGAAAACCATCAACTGTCTGTGGATAGACAATTATGGCGTCAGTGGTGTTTTTGGCCGAACGGATCGGGATGCCTGCTTTGGAAAGAGCTGAGTGAATTTTTGGCCAAAGTTCTTTACGAACGATACGGATAGGAGGAGGACTCCGTTCCTTGCATACTGATTCATCCTCATCGGAAGAGCTCGAAAAGAAAGACTCGTCGTCGGATTGCGAAGGGGTAGTCGATTTAGTGGGACTAATAGTGCGTTTACGTTTGGTGCGCTTAGATTTTACTTTTTGGAAGTTGGAGGGCTCAATGGGCGAAAAATCGAGATTAGGTTGGGATTGAAGCGTATCCATGGCTTCAGAGCCATCGGTTGGGGTGACTGAGGTCGTAGGGACCCGGGAGACAAGTGCTGCCTCATAAGAGTCTAGGATTTTACGGAGATCGGAAATTATGGAGGTAATTTGGACGTTGGTGAGGTCGCTAGGGTTGGGATAGCAGAAATTAGTAGTAGAAGGTGAGTTAGTGGTTTGGTTGGGTACGGTAGGAGGAGAAGAGCTAGAGTTACCATGAGGGCCAGACATTGTTTTTCAGGGCAACCCCGAAGGGGCAGCGCGAAAAGAAGTCGATGAAGGCTTGTTATAACTTCGTCAATGAAGCACTGCAGAAGCGATGAGGCATCACTGATGTGATGCAATGTGTGGTGAAAAACTCACACCACGAGTCCAGTCGTATAGGTCAGAATCTATCAACCTATATGTCATGGACCCGATAGTGCGGCTATTTTCTGGTGCGAAGAACGAAGCTAGTCCTAAAAAGGACTGTTGGATTGGCGAGCTTTGTATACAGACGTCTATACTGTACGACACACTTGGCGAGCGCGCTGCAGCTCGTTCTGGTGGGGCGGGTTGTGCCTCATTGGTTCCCGAGTAGATGGGGCTTTGCGTGGCTTTTCCTACTTCGTGGAGATTTTTGGGGCCAACGCTCCAATCAGATTATTCCTTGATCTGCTGTCCTTACATGCTGCCCCTGACGCCTGCTCTCGCCTTGCTTCACGTCTATCCATATGCCGCAAGTATAATGATATTATCATTATAACAATATAATCGTATGAAGAAATAATAATAATTATAACGTAATTTCTATAAAATTATAATCCATTATATAGAAGAATAAAATTGCTATGAAATAAAAGAAATTTCAATTATAAAAGTCGTAATTATTATAATGCTGAGACTTTGTAATTTAATCTATACGTATAATAGATCACAATGCAGTGCAATAATAATAATTATGGCTCATAACCTACATTTATGCCAGAAATAAACGTCGTAATTTATATTATTAATTAACCTAAAAACCTCCGACTATTAAAGACTTAAAACATGATTTGAATTGCTGAGCCAAACCTGCCTTATTGAACATACTTATTTAATTTAATCAATTCAGGGAAGGTAACTTCTCAGAGATATTGATAATTGGTCGGACTACCAATATATTACGAAAAAATCATGATAAAACATGATGTAACTGCAAAAAGCAATCAAAATACAGAAAAAGTAAACGATTGAAAAACATATTGGCACTGATGAAGGCAAGCTCAGCTCATGGAAAACTCCATGGGTACCCGTGAGTCATTCAACATCTGCGTACACCTTAACACAGAAAAAAAAAGGTGAAAACTGAAGAGCGTTGCAGGGTAAAATGCTGGGGTCATCTCGGGATGAAAAAAACTGAAGATCGGCCAGGGTGAAATAAAAGGTCACTATTTCATTTTACCTCTACCGATCTTCAATTTTTTCTGTATGGCGAGATTACCCCCAGAATGTTTACCTGAAACTATTTTTACCTTTGCTTTTTTTCTGTGAACTGTCGAGTACCCAGGTACATTGTAGAACCATAGCAGTGGGCAGGCCAGGTTCGTTGTGGCAAAAATTGAGAAAAAAAATGAAACTTTCTCATATCTTTCTAATCGCTGAGAATGAACTTATAAAAGCCATCAGCACGAAACATTCCAACAGGCTTCAAACGGAAGCTTACGAAATCATTTGGCTTGGGTGTGAGTGCTGGATGAATACGTCTTACACATCCTACTGCAGCTGTAAGAAAAATATATTCAATAATTCATTTAAAGATTTAAAAAATTATGTATGCATAAAATTTGAGAAAAGGTTGTTTGATATTAACATGTGCCTTCATAGTCCAAGCATCTGCTAGTTCTTTATCGTTTCAACTATAGGTAGAGTGCGTGTTTTATTGTTGCTAAAACGGTTTATTTAGTGGTCCCGATGCCCAGTTTGATATAAATGCGTCTACGCGTCATAAAAACTTATTTGAAAAGGTTGAAAAAATCATTTTCGCCTTGATTGACCCTTTTAATTGCAAAAATACATCCTTTTTTTTACATGTAGCCACGTTAACTTTTGAACTATTTGTTAAATCAAATTAGCCGAAAATCTCAAAATGAATATCGAAACGATTAATAACCAGATTATTTGATCAAACAAAAAGATTTGGAGTATTTAGAGCTTTCACATATTTGGATAAAAATGTATGTTTTTCGTTGAAGAGTCGTCTTCTTTGATAGAAAATTCAACGATTTGATTAAAAATTCATGTATTTTGTTGGGAATTCGTTTCTTTCAGAAGAAAATAAATTTTGTCTGTTGATAATTCATCATTGTGGTTGAAAATTCAACTTTTTGATTGAAAATTTCTGTATTTCTTTGAGAATTCGTCTTTTTGGTAACAAATTATTCGTTTGGATTGAAAATTCAACTATTTGGTTAAAAATTCATGTATTTTGTTGAAGATTTGTCTTTTTTGTTATAAAATTAAACATCTTGAAGAAAAATTCAAGTATTTTGTTACAAATATATGCATTTTGTTCAAGATTTGTCGTTTTTGGTAAAAAAATTCAACTATTTAAATAAACATTCATGCATTTTGTTGAGAATTCATCTTTTTGGTAGAAAACAAATCTTCTCGATGAAAAATTCAACTATTGAATAACAAATTTATGTAGTATTTTGTTGGGAATTCGTCATTTTTGATAGGAAATTAGGCTTCTGGATTGAAAATTCAATTATTGGGTTAAAATTTATGTATTTTGTTGTACATTCATATGTTTTTGGTGAAAAATTCAACTATTTGGTGAATAACTTGTGTCTTTTTTTGACAATTTTTTCTTTTAGTAGAAAATAAATCTTTGTTGTTAAAAATGTATCTTTTTTGGAAAATTCAAATATTGGGTTAAAACTTTATGTATTCTGTTGAAGATTCGTGTTTTTTGGTAGAAAATTCAACTTCTTGAATAAAAATTCATGTCTTTTGTTGGGAATACTTCTTTTGAAGAAAAAAATCATTATTCTTTGTTAAAAATTTATATTTCTGTTTAAAAATTCAATTATTTGGTTGAAAGTTCACCTTTTTGTAGAAAGCTGACGTATTTGGATTGAAAATTAACTTTCGAGTAGAAAATTCTACTGTTTTGTAGAAAGTCCTTCCTTTTTTAGCTTGAAAATTCCAAAAAATTGGTAAAAAATTGCACTACTTAGTAGAATATTAAACTTTTTTGTGTAAAATTGATTTACAACTTGAAAATTAATTTTTTAGATAGAAATTTCTATATTAAATTTTGGGATAAAAATTGATCTTTCTTAGTTAAAAAATTTAACTATTTCGTTGAATATTTACGTAATTTGTTGAAAATTCGCTTTTTTATTAGAAAATGTATCTTCTTGATTCAAAATTCAACTATTTTGTTGAAAAATTATGTTTTTTGTTGAACAGTCGTCTTTTCTGGTAGAAAATTCATCTATTTAAATGAAAATGTATGTGTTTTGTTGAATATTCGTCTTTTTGCTAGAAAATTATTTTTCTTGTTTGAAAATTCATGGTCTTGGGTACAAAAGTCAACTGATTTGTAGAAAATTCGTCTTTTTGTCCTGAAAGTTGAACAATTTGGAAGAAAAATACACTGTTTGGTCGAAATTAAAGTTTTGTGTACCATATTTGTTTTTTAATTGGAAAATTGATCTTTTTTAATGAAAATTGAGAATATTCTACTTTTGGGTAAAAATTTGTCATTCAAATTTAAAAAAATTAAACTGTTTTTGTTTAAAAATGTATATGATTTGTTAAATATTCGCTTTTTTGTTAGAAAATTATCTTCTTAATTGAAAATTTCCCCATTCTGTTCAAAATTCATGTATTTTTTTAGGATTTTTTTCCAGTAGAAAATTCAACTATTTGCTTGAAAATTTGTCTTTTGTTGAAGATTCCTTTCTTTTGGTAGAAAATTCTTCTTCTTGTTTACAAATTCGCCTTTTTCATAGAAAACTCGTCTGTTTGGGTTGAAAATTACCATTTGTATTGAAAATGAATTTTGTTTATGACCTCAGAAAAAAATGTACGTAATTTATGCACGGCTCATAGTTAAAAAGGTAAAAAGACTTTTCTTAATGCGAGATGCCTGGACTGCAAGTGCACTTCAAATCGAGCAAAAACTGGTTTATAACATACCCAAGGGGTGGATTCACAGAAAAGTAACTTGATAAGCTAAGAACTTTTGACTAAGAATTTTCTAATATTTGTTCTAGATTATGTTTTAGTTATAAAAATTATAATTTTTACCATACGTATACTGAAACATCTTATCTTCGTATGTTGCAGTCGGTTGTTTACGTCCTTGACGAAACAGATCACTATCCTCAGGAATAACCTCGTGAAGACGGGATCGGGCTACACCTGGTTGTAAAAGAAAAATATAGTTATTCATTAATTTAAATATTTCAAAAAATCATTAACTTAGAACTACTCGGGATGGGGAGGATACGTTGGCGCACCTAAAAGAAAAAGCAAATTTAAAAGAAAAATATAGAAAGGAGTAACATGATATAATGGTTATAATAAGTGAAAGAAGATTTTTTATTAGAAAATAACTGAAATAGGTCAATATTCATTTTTCTGTTTTTCCACTGCTTTGTACAAAGTCACACGCAATGTAACGTCTCCGCCAAATCACTCGCCTACGTTTTGTTCATTAATTAAACAAATACTTTTCGCATAAAAGGCTCATTCATTTGAAAACAATCATTTCTACTATAAAAGTATTGGATTATTTAGGTCAATGTAAAATATGATTTATTCATCGATTAAATTCATATGCTCTGAAATTAAAAGTAAGTTGCCGAAAAAACTGTTATACAAATAAATTTGCAGTAAAAATGTTTTAAAAACTCGACCGATTTTAAATTTTTCATAAATTGCATATTATGCAAGAATTCAGACAATAGAACTATTTTCGAGAGACTGTTATAGTTTTTTGTAAATTGAAACTTACCCTCCTCACCCCTATTTCACACTTAATCGTGAGTCTACTAAGTAATTGTCCAAGAAATCAAATTTTGAATTTCTTTTCTGAATACCAAATTATTTTTTTTTGTGGGAGGGGGTACATAAAGGTCACACTCCGCCCTACACTAGAGGTGCTGAGAATTATCATTCGAATTTGGAATTTTGGGAAAGAATTGACCAAAATGGATGATCCTTCAATACGGCTAAAGCCAATTAAATGCAAAATACGGAAAAATCACAGAGGAAAATTGTTCCGAATTTCCCGTCTTAGAAAATCCATAGAAAGTCAGTAATCATTTCATTGTGTTTTCTGTGTTGGGAATTATTGTTTTTCAATCAAAAATTAACTATTCCATTTGTGTCAAATGTGATCCTTTTTCGACTAAAAAGTCAATCATTTCATTAAAAATTGGTCCTTTTTGGTAAAAAATTAATCTGCCTTGTTGAAAATTCAACTATTGGGTTAAAAATGTATGCATTTTATTGAAAATTCATCTTTTTTGGTAGAAAATCATTTTTTTTTGGTGAAGATGCAACTGCTTGGTTGAAAATAATTCTCTTTCGGTTGAGGATTCAACTATTTTGCTGAAAATTCGTCTTTTCAGGTTGAATTATAATGTGCTTTATTGAAAGTAAAACATTTTTTCTTAAATATCAAATATTATATTTTTTATTGAAAATTGGACATTTAGATTTACAGTTCAAATCATTCGTTAAAATTTGAACTACTTTCTTTAAAATTCATTTTTTTTTTTTTTTATTGAAGATTCATAATTTAAGTAGAAAATTCATCTCTTCGGTTAAAAATTGCTCTCTTTGGTTGAAAATATAATTATTGGATTAAAAATGCAACTATTTTGTAGAGGATTCGATTTTTTTATTAATTAATTCGTCTTTTCAGTAAAAAATTAATCTTCTTGATTGAAAATTTATCGTTTCGATCAAAAATGTAATTATTTGATTGAAAATTCCACTTTTATGCAGAAAGCTTTTCGTTTTAGTTTGAAAAGTGCACTATTTGGTTCAAAATTCATGTATCTTGTTGAGGATTCGTCTTTCATAGTAGAAAATTAATCTTCTTGGTTGAAAATCCATTTTTTTTACATGAAAATTCTACATTTTGGATGGAATTTTCTCTTTTTCATTGAATGGAACGTATTTCTTTGTTGAGTATTCAAGTATTTTGTTGAAAATATACTTCTCTTTTGGTTTAATTCAGCTGTTTCTGAAAACTGAACTACTTTGTTAATTAAAAAGAAACAGTACGATTTAAGCAAACCTTCTTCGCACAAATCGTCTTACGGTATTTTTGGATGACCCCTAAATAAATTCACGAAAAAAATTTAGTCCACAAAAATTACGTTAGATAGGGGGGGGGGGGTAAAATCTTACTAAAAACTAGGTCTGATAATTAGGAGGCTCAAATTTTTCAAGGAAATTAAGAAACCTTATGTACTTTATGTACCTGATATACAACATTTTTAAATTTTAAATTGGGTGTCTTAAATCTCGGGGGTGGGGTTGCCTCAATCGTTCCCCTCCTGGATCCGCCCTTTTTGACAACAAATCTGAAAAGTGTTGAAAACTTTACAAAAATCGTCATATTAAGGGGTTCCATATTATAAAAATAAAATATTACTTCCAAATATATTCCCCATAAGTCTGTTTTATAGGGTTCCAAAAAAACCCATAAGTGAAAAATTGGGTCTTGGGAGTTTTTGGCGCTAATTATGATTTTCTTGAGGTTTTTTTCAATGCAAATGGTTTTTTATACATGAAATACAACTTTGTACTGACAATTAGATGTTTGCGTAAATTTTTAAACAATTTATTATTGTTTTTAGCAATTTTCTCTTAGAATAGAGTTAGAAAGTGGCGGTTGTCAAAAATAATTTCCACTTTTTGTCCAATTTCCAATTACAGTAAGGTAAAACTTGATTAATTTTAACAAAGATTATTGTTTGAACACTCCATTGTTATTGTTAATAATGTTCTCTTAGAACAATGCTAGAGAAACGCAGTTTAAAAAAAAATGTTCACCTTTTTTCAACTTTTAATTTTCTTCTTCTATATTAATACTAGATAGTTCCGGTTTCCTTCTGAAAATTTTAACTTTTTGTGCACTTTTAAATTAAGCTAAAGTAATTATTACTTTAAGTTGACAAAAATAATTGCTTAAACACATTATTTTATTGATAATAATATACTATTTGCTTACGGGTGGAAAGCTGTCCATTTTTGACATGGAGTGACTCAATAATTAATTAAATTTGGCAAAAAATTTTCCTAACTTTAACTAATTATTAATTCACTCCAAGTGAAAAATAGACAAATCGTTGAAAATTTTAGAAAAAACCAGAACTTTCTACTATTATTAAAATTGAATGAAAATGAAAATAATAATATGTTGTTTAATCACTTAATTTTGTTAACTTTAATTAATTATTTACCTCACTCTAATTAAAATTTTTGAAAAGAAGTAGCAAATTTTTGAAAAATCTGCTATTTTGTAGCAATATTGTAAGAGAATATTATTAAAAATAAGTTGTTCAAACAATTATGTTTGCTAACATCAATTAAGTATAACCTCACTCTCATTGAGAATTGGATAAAAAAAGGGAAATTTCTTTAAAAAACGCGACTTCCAAATCTATTCTAAGAGAAAATTGCTATAAAAATAATAAATGGTTTAAACAATTTTTGTTAACGTTCAGTCATCAGAATGAAGTACTATTTCATGTATTAGAGACAATTTGCGTTGAAAAACCCGCAAAAAAAAAACATAATTATCGCTTAAAGCTTGCAAATACCATTGTTTCACTTATGGGGTTTCTTTGAGACCCTATAAAACAGACTTATGTGGGCATAAATGTGCACAATGTGAACTTTTCTACATTATGTTAAACACTTTCATATTGAATGTATATTAAATTTATTTCTGTACCTCGGCCTGGGATTGTTTATTCAGATATTGCAAAATAAAGTACAAATTTTATTTATCATGATCACTTTAATATTTGTTACTCATTTTGCATTAAATTTTATTCTCATCTACCCTGCAAAATGTATCATTTTAATCAATTTATATTATTGCAATTCATAAGATGCATTGGTATTGAAACATACGTATTTTTGTTGTCTTGTTTTTGTAATTGAAAAAAGTTCGCATCCTATAAGAAAAAAATAATTTTGGTATTAAACATTTTATTGCGAATTCTGTCGTTTTACCATAAATTTAATTTGTTTATTTTCAATGTTATTTTTTACTATTTAAACGTAAAACATGCACCTTAGCGTGAAGTGGTTGTGAGAAAATTTTTAGATACATTTTAAGGCGAAATTTTTGTTTAAATATAATGTTATTGAAGCTTGTGTCCTTTTTCCAAGAATTTAATTTTTTTTATTTTTAGTATATTTTTATAACGAGAGTTTATGACGAATTTGTAGATCTTTTTTGGTAAAACAACTTTTGCCTTCTCATTTTTTTTGTCTCCCGTGTCCTTTTTCCAAAAATTTAATTTTTTTATATGAAACTTTTTTTTTAGGATTAAAATAAA